>JARBWK010000012.1:90123365-90368067 GCA_030556195.1 Anolis apletophallus | reverse complement strand
TAGTATTAAAGAGGTCATCAACAAACACCAAAACAAATGTTTGCTTTCTAGACTCCTTTCCTTTCTTGCATAGACATGTATCTACACTGCTTCTTTCGAAGCCAAGACCCTTTAACTTTTTGTCTATACACTGGTTCCAGCATCTCGCTGCTTGCTTTAGCCCGTATAAGGCTTTCCATAGTCGATACACACCAGTTGGAGTATCTTTTTCAAACCCAGGTATTGCTCTCATATATACATTGTCTGTCAGCTCTGCATTTAAATGTGTGGCAATGTCAAAGTGCTTATAACATACTTTCTTTGCACACCGATGCCCAAAGCAGTTCTAATTGTTTCAGGTCTAATCGTTGGAGCATACACCTCATCATCATTTTGGTTGTAAATTTGACCAAAACCTTATGCAACCAATCTTGCTATGTATAATAATGAACCATCAACTTACGCAATGCTTCAGCGTAAGAAGTAGGATCTTTCCACTCTATACTTCCTATTTGCGTGACTTGATACTTGGCTGGTGGAATCCCTTTAGTGATATGTGTGGATCTTCTAGGAATCTCTTCCTTAGTCTCCTCCACATCCCCAATCTCCTCCTGACAAGGTCCATCATCCTCTGTTACAGATTTGGACATTAAGTCAGAGTTTGTGGCCCAAAATTATGAGAATTAATCTCTTCAGATTGTTCCCTGCTCTCTTCCACATTTGCCTCATCTAAGACCTCTATAACATCAGATTCATTCTTAACTCTAGGAACACTTGGGGTTATAAACACTTCAGTGTTCGCATGGATTCTATCCCAATGAGTGTTATTTTCGAACTTTACAGATCTGGAGACTGTGATCTTCTTCCCTGGAGAATAGCCATTCCAGAATCTATAGCCTTTCGTTCCACCTTCATATCCAATAAATTGCATCTTTACCCAATGCTGATCTCTTTTGTCTCTTTGCTGTATAGGAATTAAGACATTAGCATGCGCACCAAATACTTGAAAATGATCCACCTTTGGATGTTTTCCATAAAACAAATAGAATGGAATTTCATTTACACTTGAGGTCCATAACCTATTCAGCACGTAATTAGCAGTGTTAGCTGCTTCTGCCCAAAAACCTTTGGACATTTGTGCATCCTCAAGCATTGATTTTACCATGGTTTGAATTACACCTAAGCGACGTTCTGCAATTCCATTTTCTTTTGATACACACGGTTTTTTTTTCTATGCCAAATTCCTTTATCCTTAAAAAAATTCTTAAGTCTTTCATTCACAAATTCACCTCCTCTATCAGATTGAACTTGTTTAACAGATCAAATCAGGAAATTGGTTCTTCACAAAATTGTACCATTCAATAAATTTTTCATACACCTGAAATTTACCTTTCAGGGGATAAACGAAGCCAAATCGAGACCTATCATCTACTATTACTAGTAGAAATACATTCCCTCAATACTCTTTGGAAAGGTCCAGCTAGATCCATGTGCACTAACTGTAACTTAGTTGTTACTCTATCACTCCTTTTGGCAACAGGATAAGCCTTTAACTTTGTTTTGTTACAGACAGCACACTCTAAATAATTTCTGCATTCTGGTATTTGAATGCCTACTAGCTGTGCAGTCTTTCTAATCATATTATAGTTCATGTGACCAAACTTCCTGTGTAGCATGTGCAGACATCTGTCACCATGCAGAGGTTTCCCTTCCAAACTCTGAATACTATTTGTAGACATTTTATTGCTAGCATTCATTATATAGAAACCATCTTGAAATTTAACTTCCTTATACATACCTGTATTTCCATTACTCAGCTTACATGACTCCCTATCAAACACAATGGATAAACCATGGTCTACAAGTTGTTTCACCCCTAAAACATTGTGTTCTAGCTCAGGAACTAAATAAACATTGTCTAACTTTAGACCAAGTTGATTAATTTCAACTTCTCCCTTTGCTAAAACCTTGCACCTGTGACCATTGGCTAGACTCACACAACTTTGCATAGAACCAGATAAAGGTTCCTTCTCTGCTAACAATTTACTATCCTTAACAAAACTCTTTGCACTACCGAGTCAATAATCCAGGGTACCTGAGGAAAAAAATCATTGTTACATTGTAAAGTCATCAACAGACAGTTTGAATCAGAGTCTTTTCTTGAGTTGTTGATCTGTTCTTTCTTGCTCTGTGCTGATTCACTCTTCTTAAACCTGTTCTGATGACATTGTCTTGCTATGTGTCCTTTTTTCTAACAAATGTAACAGATGATGTCACACTGGATTGTCTCTTTCCTCTTCATATTGAAGCCTTTGTTGACCGTCTTCTCTGTTGAAAGTTGCTGGGCATTTTTCCTGTAGCAAGCCCAGTTCTCCAGTCTAGTCGAAACTAGGTCGAAGGTGATGTCCTCTTCTTTCACAGATTGCATGGAGTCAATGAATGAGTTGTAGCTCTGTCCCAAACTGCTTAGTAGAATTAAGCCTCTTGATCTTCTGTAAAATTGGTGCCCCTAGCTGCTAAGTCGTTAAATAGGCTCAGCATTTTACTCAAATGAGTCTCTCTGGCACAATCTTCCATTGACAGAAGCTTCAGTGAAAACAGCTCTCTGCTCAATAAAACTTTTGAGCCTCCAGTAGGCTGCTGATATAGCTTTTCAAGCCTTTTCCAACAGTCAGCGGCTGTTTCTTCCAGAGCTAGGTAGGTGAGGTGCCTATCGTCGACTGACAGGATGATGGTAGCCTTTGCCTTGCCATCCTTAAACCTTTCTGCATCAGAAATAGGTTGATGTGTTAGACAGGATAGCAGCTCCTCCTTTGCCAAAACTGCTCGCACTTTGGTAGCCCATACTAAATAATTTGAGCTGCCTCTGAGTTTTTCTAATTGATGCTGCGCTCCAAATATTGCCATCTTCCTTCACACTACAGATGTTTCTAGCAAAAATTCACCTCAGTTTTTAAAAACTCTAACACTGAGGTAAACAGCGACTTCTGCTGCAATTTGCAGTGTTATTTAAAAACAAAAAACTTTTACTATGGATTATGGGTTATGTAGTATCTCTGTGCCACTGCAATTCTGGGCCCATAACCTTTCGACGAGGGGTTTGTGTGACTGCGGATAGGCAACAAAAATATAACAATAATCCCCCATAGACTCAAACATCAGTCTCTGAATCCTCTCAGATATCAAATTCCAACTGTCACTTTCAACTGAAATCCCCCCAGGTTCCACTCAGCAGTCTTGAAACAGCGCCATCTGGTGTCAAGCACGCCACACCCCAGGTCATCTCAAACTGCAAAAATACATCTTGTGTTGACTCATGAATTACTTTTCAAATGCAAGAATCTGACATGCCATTTCCCAGAGTGTGTCAGCATCAGAAAGCTCCAATCAGGATAGGGGAGATTTGCTCCTTCATAACCAGCCAGAGTTACAATAAATTGGTTAATATTCTACACTATGATTTTTGTTCCTGGGTTATAAATGGCATTTCCAAATTGGTTCTTGCATAAAACATGGGGAAAGTTTATTAAACTGCAAAAAAGTTGTTTTTACGGGAGGTACATTGTGCTAAAGTCCGATAGTTTTTCAATGAACGTCTCATCATCGAGTCTCAACCAATTCAACATAGTCTGTGTCACACCAACAAATTTTCTGGAATAGAACAACTATTTTCAAAGTAAGGACTACACCATTAAACAGGAAATAACATTTTCAAAATAGGAACATATTTCCTTTATTGTTAAAAAAAATTCCCCAAAATTCCATTGGTAAATGCAATACTCTGAAATTTGGTGGGCTAACAGTGGTTAATGTGTTCTACCATTGTAGCAAGTTTTACCCCAATAGCTATAAAATGAGGAAGAAAGGAGCCACAGAAGCCCCCTCAGGTGCACAATTACTATAATGAAAAAGTAATGAAATGTCATTACTCTTGCTATAGTAATGAATTTTTTTTACTGACGATATTTTAGAAGCACTTTAGAAATGAAGTGTCAGCACCCTCGCCCCCCAATTTTTTGTAATGACTTGTGAAAGTTTTTTAAAAATCAATCACACATTCCTAGTTTCTAACCTAGTAATCTGGATAAAACCAGATTTGGTATTTGTATGTTTTGTATTGCAATATGGCATTGAGTGATTGCCAAAACTGTAAGCCCCTCTGAGTCTCCTTCGGGGTGAGATAGAGCGGGGTAGAAATACAGTAAATAAATAAATAAATAAAACGAAGCTAACTACTTAACAGAGCAAACCCATTGCTGACCGAGAACCCATTCCATTTTCTAATTCTTGCTTGTTGTACATCTATATCTTCACAAGAATGACACGTGATCTCATCTTATGACAGCAGGGAGACCCTGCTTCCTGGTCTCAGGTTTGGGACCTGAACTCTCAAGGAATGGGTTGCCACTAAACTTGCATTTACATTCTCAATCAGCAACTCCCACAGTGAATTTATGCTGTTTTAGTCTTAATATTACTAGTTTTAATATAGTTGTTGTATTTCCATTAGCATTCCATTGGGAGTCCTCTTAAGCGCCTTGCTTTTTTGTTGTTGTTTACATAACATTTTGCCATAAAAACAGGAAAAAATATGCAAAGGGAAAGAAAGCATTAAATCAGAAATTAATAAGCCAAAAAGCTGGTTACAGTGACTGTTATTATATTTCTAAAACATTTGGTAAGTCGACATTTTACTTCTTTGAATAATGCTGCAATTAAAAACCCTAAATAAAATCTTTTCTGCCCGGAAGGAATGGAAAATTATGTATCATAGAACCATATGAATTAGAAAGTGTAACTCTTCCAGTCTCATGTCAAAAGACAAATTATATGCTTGCTGGCATTGCCATTTGTTGACCTTAATGCCAGAGGTTTGCTATTCCACTTTTTAATATCTTAAAATTGCTTGGTTAGTATAAAATATTGCAAGTTTGTTTTTTTACTACTATTAGTCACTTATTTTGAAATTAAACAAGCACCTGTCTAGAAAATTATTACTACTAGCTATTTAGCTGACCCTTTAGCTCTTTAAAAGTATCTCGTTTGCACAATTTTAATTTTCTTTTTCAATGCCTTAATAATGGTGCTACTAATATTTCATAATGTAACTTCACTTCTTTGCAGTATAAATCTCAGCTATAGAAAGATAATGCTTATCTCTTATTCATTATTTGCAACTACCTGTCATGTTGTCACACAGATAAATAAAACTGTCCATCCTATTTTCTTTTCTGTTGATCATTTATATATATTTCTATTGATCATTTATATAAAACTAAAAATAATATGCTGTAAAGACCTATTTTCTTACTTGGGGACTCTCCAGGAACTACATCCATTGCCATACATTTGAATAACTTTATCTCTCCCCTCCCCATCAACATGACCAGACATTAAAAAGATTAACTAGCATGTTGTTGTTTATTCATTCAGTTGTTTCCGACTCTTCGGGACCTCATGGACCAGCCCACGCCAGAGCTCCCTGTCTGCCGTAGCCACCCCAGCTCCTTCAATGTGAGGCCAGTCACTTCAAGGATACCATCCATCCATCTTGCCCTTGGTCGGCCCCTCTTTCTTTTTCCTTCAATTTCCCCCGGTATCATTGTCTTCTCTAAGCTTTCCTTTCTTTTCATGATGTGGCCAAAGTACTTCATCTTTGCCTCTAATATCCTTCCCTCCAATGAGCAGTCAGGCTTTCTTTCCTAGAGTATGGACTGATTTGATCTTCTTGTGGTCCAAAGCGCTCTTAGAATTTTCTTCCAACACCACAGTTCAAAAGCGTCTATTTTCCTTCGTTCAGCCTTCCTTATGGTCCAGCTCACGCATTCATAGGTTACTACGGGGAATACCATTGCTTTAACTATGCATATCTTTGTTGCCAGTGTGAAGCTTCTATTCAATTAGAAAAATCGGAAACACTTTTGATCCTAAACATTTCACTCAAGGGGTACACAGTTATAACATTATGATTCTGCTTTAACTACCATGAATGCATTTTACAGAATTCTAAGGTTTGTGGTGTCATAGGTGCTAGAGTTTAAGATCCTAAATGTCTTAATTGTTGTTGTGTTCTTTCACATCATTTCTAATGTATAGTGACCCTAAAACAAACCTATTGTTGGGGATGGGGGTGGGGTGCAAAAATGTTCATAGAGGGTTCAGGCTGAAAGAGTGTGATGTACCATGGTTACCCAGTGGTTTTCTATAGCCAAGCAGAGATTTGAACTCTGGTCTGCCAAAGCCCTAGTCCAGCACTCAAACCATAAACTGTAAATTCCAGGATTCCATGGAATTGATCCATTGTGGTTAAAGTAGATTAATAGTACTATAATTGTGTGGTGTGAAAGGGCCCTGAAACCCCCCAGAAGTGACATTTGGTTATCTGGAACGTCTCATTGAGTCACTTAAACCCTACCAAAATCCACACATGGCTCTTGGCAACCTTCTGCATCTATTTGTGTCTGGTACAGGAGAAACAAGAATATCACATCATTAAGTACTGATTTTGCCATGCAACATACTTCCCCTCTTTTGCTGATTTTAGGAGTGATAACAAAGCAACTGGTCTGCTACCACAGACCAGTTGCATTCAGATTTTAAAAATATAACCAGTCAAGTTACTTTTGAGAGATGAGAAACTAAAGAGCTATCCTTGGAATTGCACCTTTCATGTTTACTAATTTCTTGTTCAATGGAGAATTAATTAATTTTTCAAAGTAACTTTTCAAATTTTGGGGAGGCCACGATTTGTTTCTCTATATCAGGCATGGGCAAACTAAGGCCCAGGGGCTGGATGTGACCCCCCTGGGTAAGCACCTCCGGCCCTCCTCATTTTGCCTGTCCTCTTGACATAAAGACATGGTGGTCCATCGTGTCCTTATACCTAAAAGGTGGTAAGTAAGACATGTAGCAGCTGAGAGCCCTCTGGCTCCTTCCAGCATAAGGATGGTGCGAGTGGCCCTGTCCTTATGCCGGGAGGACGGCTCAAGGAAGGCATGCGACAGCTGAGAGCCCTCTGAAGTACACTCAGCCTCCATCTGCCTCTCACTCCTCTTGGCATAATACCGAGAGGATTGAGGGACGAGGATGGGAAGGAGGATCAGGGCAATCGCTGCATGTCCCACCTTCCTCCCAGCAAAAGGATGGGATGAGCAGCCCTATCCTTATACTGGGAGGACAACCTGAGCCCTGACCTTCCCCCTTCTGGGCCATTCAGTTTCCGGGCCCTCCCCACCCAGCATGCGCCCAGCCCCCTTCCCTCCCGGCCCGCTCACAATGCAGCCCCAAGGCAAAAATGTTTGTCCATGCCTGCTCTATATTGACTAATTCAGCAGAGTTGGGGTTGTACTGGTCCAGGATGTTTTAAAACAAAATTCGAGACTGGTCCTTTTTCTGTGTTGTGTTGCCTGACTTCCAACTGAAGTCTCCCAAAGACTAGAATAAATTTCACTGTAAGTCTCAAGCTAAACTGCAAGGGGATCATTACTTCTTTTCCATAATTGCAGTTTTAAAATAATGCATGGGAGAGAAAAGCTTGGAATATTGAGAGAAAAGGCTGTTTATAATTTTGTCTGCCTAATGTGCATGCTTTAAATAGTTTTCTTGATTGCTAAACTGTTTTCCTTTATTCTGGGAACAGCCTGATGATGCACTGATTGTGTTTGAGAACTCTTTTCTTAGAGCTGAACAAATCACAAATGTCACCTCTTCCCTCCCATCTCTACCCTCTGGCTTTCCATCTACTGCTGCGTTGATTTTGCAAAATGGTGTAGAACATTCTGTAGGGTTGCTTTCTCAAGAGCGTGATGTAAATTACACTAATATTGTGAAGTGTTTTTCTTTAAGCTGTTCTTTGTAAGATAAATGAAAGTTTTGGATGATGTGATTTAGTTGACTACAATAAAATAGTTATTAATTTCAAACCACGCCAAATAATGGCCTAATGTGCTTTATTGTAAATGTGAGTATTAAAAACAATGGATTTCTTACTGCATATATCCTTCTCAATAAAAAGAACAAAAGGCATGTTCCAGACATTGTCAGGTAACTGTTACTCAGGGAGCTTTTAAAATTGGTTGTATTCTAGTTTAATTTTTAGTTTTTGAATCAAGGGAGTAAAACACCATTTGAAATGTGCCTGAAAGATGCTGCAGATTTTTCTTTCAAAAAAAGTGACTCAATTTCAGTATATTGTCTTTTCCTTATAAACCAGCATTTCTCACCCCTGGGGGTCGGGACCCTTAGGGGGGTTGCGAGAGGGGGTGTCAGAAGGGTCACCAAAGACCATCAGAAAACACAGTATTTTCTATTAGTCTTGGGAGTTCTGTGTGGGAAGTTTGGCTTAATTCTGGCATTGGTGTGGTTCAGAATGCTCTTTGATCGTAGGGGAACTATAAATCCCAGCAACTACAACTCCCAAATGTCAAGGTCCGTTTTCCCCCAAACTCCACCAGAGTTCACAATTGGGCATATTTAGTATTCATGTGAAGTTTGGTCCAGATTCATCATTGTTTGAGTCCACAGTGCTCTCTGGATGTAGGTGAACTACAACTCCAAAATTCAAGGTCAATGCCCACCAAATCCTTCCGGTATTTTATTTTAGCCATGGGAGTTCTACATGCCAAGTTTGTTTCAATTCCATCGTTGGTGAAATTCAGAATGCTCTTTGATTTTAGGTTAACTATAAATTCCAGCAACTACAACTCCTAAATGACAAAATCAATTCCCCCCCAACCCCACCAGTATTCAAATTTGGGCGTATTGGGTATTTATGCCAAATTTGGTCCAGTGAATGAAAATACATCCTGTACACCAGATATTTACATTACAATTCATAACAATTCAAAATTACAGTTGTGAAGTAACAACAAAAATAATGTTATGGTTGGGGGTCACCACAACATGAGGAATTGTATTAAGGGGCGCGGCATTAGGAAGGTTGAGAACCACTGTTCAAAGTGGCTTCTGGTAATTTAAGAACTACGTTACAGATTTTAAAAATATTCATTCAAAAGTTAATAAACATTAAATGTCGAGTTTACTTCTAATGAATTAAATTCATGAAATGCTCTTTCCAACACTGCTGTAGAAAAACACTGAATTTGCATTTCTGTCAATGGTTGCGCATACACATAGTGGACACTTCCAGAATACTGTGTATGAGCATTGAGGACATTCTCAGAAACATGATTATGTTAGCATTTGAATGCTGCTATTCTTTGTTAGTGTTTCCATGATCAGGACACTGCAGGAATTTTGTGTATTTTGAGAATTTCCCTGAGGCAAACATTGAAACAAGCTCCTCTTCCTCTACCACTCTCTCAACATGTTTGTAATGAACTCAGCCAAACTGTCAGTTTGCACAAATGCATACTGTGAAAATATTTTAATAACTAGGGCATTCTTTGAAGTCAACGCACTGAAACAATTTGAATGGTGCTTTCAGTACTCTGTTATATTGACATCCATGTTTAAATGGCAGCTTTGGTCATACACGTCTGCGTCTTCAGTAGGTTTGTCAGTATATTGTATTTGGTTCTTTCCTCAGAGGGAAGGTTTCCAGCAGAAGATCAATTCGGCTGTCTGGCAGTGCAAACTTGCAATGTCAAATAAAGCACACATTTCTGTCCACACAAAATTTAACGTACTCTATGCCTCCTTTGGAGATACACTTGTCACTGCTTCCATCAACATGTGCTCTAATAAGGCTGTGAGAAGTTGTGTGCATTTTGACAGGGCAATCCTAAGAGATTTTGGTATTACCTCTGCGATTGTTTGCTGTTTCACTGTGTAAACTTTCTTTTAAATTTATCATCTTGCCTGGACAATTCTGGGAGTTGTAGTCCAAAGTCAAAATCCTGCTGGTGCACTGCTGTTATGTAACTATCAGGCATGGTTTAGAACCCAAAAATCGGGATTCAAAAATCTAATGGGGGGGGGGGGGATTTTTTTATTAGTAATAGAAAGACTTACAAAAAAATTTCCAAAAATTTCTAAAATGTAACGTAATTACTAACGAAATTCGTTAGTAGTTCTAAAGTAGGCAAAGCAGGGAAACAGGACTGACACTGTTTTAAGCAAAGGCAAATCAAGGGGCAACATTTCCCTTGGTTCCTTTGCAGGGACATATAATGCATTAATATATTATTATTAATATTATAATAAAAGCTCAGGGTTTCCTTGCAGGGACATATAATGCATTAATATATTAATGAAAAGCTCAGGGTTTCTTTGCAGAGACATATAATGCATTAATATATTATTATTATTAATATTATTAAATAAAATAGTTGCCCACCTCTGGTGCAGGCCTTGCTAATATGTAGAGTTCTCCTCACTCCAGCTTTTCCCCATTCAGTTTTACCATAGCACTCTAGGAATCTCCGTTTGAACTCTATGGCTTTTCTTGATTCTGAACTCTTCCTTCTCCTCTCCGTGCTCTTTTCACTCCTGCTGCCCTTCTCTCAGCAGTTCTTATGTCCTTCTGCTCTGTCCTTCTATCTAAACCCCCTTCCTGGGTGTTTAAACCGCTTTTTTCCTCAGTCCTCCAGGCCCCTCTAGGAGTCCCGATCTGGAGATCTCTATCGTTTCCGGCTCTTTTTTCACTTCCTGAAGGAAGGCCTTTCACTCTAATTAGGCTCCAAGCATGGAAAGGCACTGATCTCACTGTGAGTTATGTCTGGAAAGCTATTTTGGAGGGGGAAATTTTCCTGTTGGGTGGGCATCTGAAATATTTACTAATCTAACGAAAATTTGGGCCCAGGGAGTGCGGAAAAGAAAGTCCACTTCCGGGATTGCCACTGCGATGCGTATAAACTTGAAAGTCCCATACATACGAATCCCTTCCGATTTCATTTAATTTTCATAACTTTTTTCTCATGCCTAGTACCTATACCTGCATGGGAGTTGATGACAAGGGTCAAAAGGCCATCATGGCAAGATTCAAAAGTCCATCAGCCATGTAGAACGTAAGCTGGCCAATTTTATCTCCTTTCCCTTGATGCTACTTCACAATGATGGGGATGTGCAACTGATACCACTATTGCATTTCCATGCTCTGAATATCACAATACATGAAATGTTTTTACAAGATTGATGAGTGTTCTCAAGATTTCCAATGTGAGAATATGCTGAGTCCATACTAGTGATGCTAAGCTAGTAAGCATCTTCCCAGCCTTACCCAAACTGGTGTCCTCTAGAGTTATAAATTGTTGTTCTGAGTGGAGATTTTGGTCACATTTATACTACCATATAATCTAGAGTCTGAATGCAGATTAATTTAATTGAACTGGATTATCTGGCAATGTAGACTCACATAACCCCGTTCAAAACCGTTAATCTGCATTCTGAAACTGGATTATATGGCAGTGTAGACCTAACCTGTAGAGTTATAATCCAGCCCATCTAATAGACCATTTGTTGGAGCATCTGTCTTAGAAACAAGATACTCTTCTAAATAGGGAATACAATATAAATCAGGGCTGTCCAACTGGCGGCCTGTGGGCCATATACGGCCCCCAGCCCCTTCCCCACAGCCCCCTACCCTCCTGCAAGATATCTGCTTTTTAAGATTAATTTTTTTTAAAAAAAAAAATTTTGAATATTTTTTTGGAATATTTTTTGAATATTTTTTATTATTTCTTTCACGGCCGGGGGGGGGGGGGGGGTGAGGGGTGGGGCGGGGCAAGGAGGAGGAGCAGGCTCCCTTCCTCTTCCTACTACTTCCCTCCCTCCCCCTCCCTCCCTCCCTCCCTCCTTCTCTCTCTCTTTCCCCCTTTCATTCCTTCCCCCTTCCACCACCTGAAAGAAAGAGGGAAGGAGAGAGTGCACAGAGCGAGAGGGGGTGTGGCCAGAGCAAAAAAGGTGCGGGGCCGAGTTCGGAGCACACGGGGGGCTGCTCATCCATTCCCTTTTTCGGCTTCGTCCTCTTCTGAGGCTTCGTGCCAAGTTTGGTCCTGATCCATCATTATTTGAGTCCACAGTGCTCTCTGGATGGAGGAGAACTACAACTCCCAAACTCAAGGTTCAGTACTTTCTGTTGCTCTCATGAGAGTTTAGTCTGCCAAGTTTGATTCAACATGGCTGAGGAATGCTTTGATTATGTTTTCCCCTTATGGCAGAAGGAGGTAGGACTGGATGGCCCTTGGAGGTCTCCTATTCTAGGAACCCATTGTAATTATTATTATCATCATCATCATCAGAGGCTGAATGGTCATCTGTGAGGAATGCTTTGATTGTATTTTCCCCTTATGGCAGAAGGAGATTGGACTGGATGGCCCTGGATGGCCCTTGGAGGTCTCCTACTCCAGGAACCTGTTGTTGTTGTTGTTGTTGTTGTTATTATCAGAGGCAGAATGAATATTATGCCTTATCATTCAGGGTTATAGGCCTGTGTGGAAGGGCCTTGGCTTCTTATTTGACTTCCTTTCCACAAATCTGAATAAATTCCCATGTTATTTGCTTTAAACCAGATTATATGAGTGTGGACTCCGATAATCCAGTTCAAAGCAGGTATTCTGGATTATGTGGCTGTGTGGAAGGGCCCTGAGTCCACACTGCAATATAATCCAGTTCAAAGCAGGTTTTGTGGGGTTTCCTGCCTGGATATTCTGAGTTATATGGCTGTGTGAAGGGCCCCGAGTCCACACTGCAATATAATCCAGTTCAAAGCAGGGACTGGGACTTGAGACTGGGATTTTGGTGTTCATCTCTATCTCCAAGTCAAAGCCCCGGTGTCCTCCACAGACACCTCCAAGGCGGGGAGGGGGCGAAGCCGTGGAGGGGGCGGGGCCGTGGAGGGGCGAAGCCAGGGGAGGGGGCAGAGCTGGGGTGGGGCAGGGGCGGAGCCGGGGAGGGGGCGGAGCCGGGGACGGAGGCAGACCCTTCGGCCCCCCAGGTCATCAGTAACCGGAATTCCGGCCACAGGTCCGGTAGAAGTTGGATAGCCCTGATATAAATCATAGTACAGCATATGCAGTGAACGTAACATTAAACACAAATAAACAAACAAATCATATTTTAATAGTTTAATCATAGACCCAGAAACCTACTTCGTGTAGCATTTGATTTGATGAAACTTCAGAAGAGAATTGAGCTATTAGTTTATCTTCTCTCTGTTCTTCAGAGATGGTTTTTCCCATAACAGCACATCTTAGTGCCTATGTTTTCTCTGTGATCACCCATCAGTTCTCATCACTTATTCATATTAGCAGAATATTTGTGGCTACGACTTCTATCTATAGATTATGCTAAATTCTCTGAAGTGAACATTTGATTGCTTTGAAACCACTGCAAATTGATCATATCCATCTTGGGAAAATATATTATGGATGTGTTTCTGATAGATAAAATTAATATGAAAGCAAGAATAAATTGGACATACTATTGGATTCTTTGGAGATGTGACCCTCAGTAGAAATATAAAGCGAAGTCATAGCATGAATGTTAAATACTTCGTTTCCATGAAAATGTGTCTAGATTCTGAGTGACATATGAAGTTTAGCTAACACAAAAGGCAGGTGAGGATATGGCTACTTGCTCTGAAAACAGGTGAGAAGGTGAATAATTAAAAATTCAATATAAGAGGAAATGTCAAGGGAAGCTTTCTAATTTAGCATTCTCCTTTGAATGCAGAAAACTTTTCAAATTGGGAAACATTTGGTTGGCCGATCCTCTAATTGCAATCCAAAGTGATACATACCAGTTTTACAATTTCTTCTGCAAGCTTGTGTATCCTGTTGGACATTTATTTTAGTAGCATAGCTGCAGTACAAATCCTTCCCCTTGATAAAATCTACCATTATGTTGGATGGGTCCATTATACAGTTCCTTCCATTGTCAATATTTGATCTTCTGAAAAGTGAAGTTCAGCTGCCATGGAATAGATGGGAACGAATTGTATCACAGCGTCCTCCCACTTGAAACAATGTTCTGGCATTGCCATGCCAAGTACAGAATTGCATTGCAAAAGGTACTTCACTGTAAAAGAAATTAGTATGATTGGATATATGGATGTAAAGTAGAAGATGTAGAAACCAGTATGGGGGAAAACTGTTTGATCAATGAAATACAGATGTTGTTGTACTGAAATCTATGGCTGCTCGTAATCAAATGTAGCTAGCTAGGGCCCCTCCAAGTGTGTTAAAATGCCACCTTCCTCATCAAAGTGAAGATTAAAGTATGCCACTGTTTGATCAATGAAATACAGATGTTGTTGTACTCATCTCCAAATGTAGCTACCCTCCAGTGAAAATGCCACCTATCTCCATGTGATCCAATATCTCTGGCAGCCATCTGATTACAGAAGGTTTATGCATATAGTGAATTCTGTGTTTCTGCCTTTAATACAGTTTAGCAAATGATTTCCTGAACATGGTATATTTCAACTCCTCTGAATCCATTAACACACTTATTGTGGCTTAAGCTTCCATGGACATGTCCATAACATGTTATCCTCAGTTGGCAGATATTTATGTAAAGGAGAGAACGTTTGCAGTGCGTAATGAAAAAGAAAGTGCAGAATGCAAAAGAGTAAATTGACCGTGATGATAATTTCCTGTAAATGCATCTGTTCATAAGAACTCTTCAGTGAGCACCATTGTTTTCAACATAATTTATCAGATGGTTGGAGTTTTGGCCTGCTGTCAGGCAATTATTTTATATAATATAATCCCATCTAGGCCATTTCATTCCGTCTCCAAACCATGTCCAGTAGAGTTGAAGTGGGTAGTAATGGTAATTTGAAGACATGGCCACCGCGAATAACAACCCACCTCTACCCATTTTATTTCAGTCCAAGTTTTCTTGCACTGCAGAAATCCCCCTTATGTTTGCTCAATGATTTTTAAGTTTGGAGAACCGTACCTTCTGCTAGTGGATTTGTTTTAAAGCCAACCTTGAGGAACTCCTTTTCAAACCCCCGGAAAGTCAACATATATATATATCAGCATTTCTCAACATAGGGGTTGGGACCCCTGGGGGGTTGTGAGTTGTCAGAGGGGTCGCCAAAGAACACAGCATTTTCTGTTGGTCATGTGTGGGAAGTTTGGCCTGATTCTATCGTCAGTGTGGTTCAGAATGCTCTTTGATTGTAGGTGAACTATAAATCCCAGCAACTACAACTCCAAAATGACAAAATCAAACTTGGTCCTGCATATCAGATATTTACATTATGAGTAATAACAGTAGCAACATTATAGTTATGAAGTAGTAAAAAAATAATTTTATGGTTGGGGGTCACCGCAAGATGAGGAACTGTATTAAGGGGTTTCCGCATTAGGAAATGTTGAGAAGCACTGATATATAGGATTTTGCTTGTTTCACAAAAGTTCCTTAAGCAGATTACAAAACTACTGACAAAATTGTGTCTGTTTTAAATGGAATTATTTCACAGAAGGCTAAAGTTATTAGATAAAATCATTGTAGACTGATATTACTTGAAAATATCAATGGCTTACACTGACATATAAATGACTAGATTTTGAAAACTTAATTTATTAATATGAAATGAAGTCATCTTGCTACCAAGAGTACTTAGTATCATTCTCCTTGATTCTTGTCCATCTATACTAAAGAGAGAGCTACAAATACTACCTCTTGTGCTTCCTAAGGACAAGTATCTTATGTTTACCAAGTGGGGAGTGTGTAAATGTCAAAAAGAAGCCACAGATTTTGTAATCTACACATATACGAATATTGCGGTATATATAGACAAAATGGGTCACAATGTTAAGGACTTGACTAACAGCATATTTGGACATAACTTTGAGAAACATTGTAAATACTGAGTTAATTGGGAATGTCCAAATAGTTTTCAGATTGTTCTCAGGGTGACTTTCTCAGGGTGATTTCCCAGTAAATGTCATATACTCCTTGGCTAATCTTTGCTTTAATTAGGTTCATTTCCCTTATAAAAGTGGGGTCGTTCATTAAAAATATGGCATATACATTAGAACAGCCTTCTTCCCACTGCTGTAATTTGGACATATCCAGACATCTGATGGACCTTCGCTTTTGTGATTAGGGAATTTGCTTCCAAAGTCGTAACCTGTACGTTAAGAATAGAATCAGATGAGGGCCCTTCCAAACAGCCTATATCCCAGAATATCAAGGCAGGAAATCCCACATTATCTGAGTGTAGACTCCGATAACCCAGTTCAAAGCAGATATTGTGGGATTTACTGCCTTGATATTCTGGGATATAGGGCTGTGTGGAAGGGCCCTCTGCCAGTACTTTGGGTAGAATGTGAAGATGAATGCAGAACATTTATTGTGTAGCAGCTTGTAGCTCTACTAAAAGGGGGAAAACTTGTTTCCCCTTTTCTTCCCCCATCTCTTTCCATAACCTTATTGCAAAACTAGCCTGGAAACATTTAATCAAAAATTTCACATATAAGAAACTAAATCACTGCCTGTACTGATAAGTTCTATTTTAAACTTGAGAAAAATATTGAAGAAAGTGGATAATGTTAATATGTTGTTCTGGAAGAATCTAGGTTTATACGCTCTGTAATAAAGATTTCTTCTTCCTGAGGGGTTTCAGTAATACAAACCCAGCTATATGTTTTCTCATAAAACTGCAGTCATAGGCTTCCATTTTTAAAAAGATCTAATTTTGTTGTGGATTATACTTTCTATCATCTCTTAAATAGTTTCTTTTCAAATTTTAAAGATAAGATCACAGAATGTATTACATGACATTTCTTTCCTGGTTTTTTTTAATCAGATGTGATCTTACCATTGTGAGATGCTACATAGCACTGTGTTTGGTGATATGAATTAGCTCATTCCTAATAACATAGAAGATGCCTTTGACTCATATAGGTGTCCAGTTCATATAAATTTTCAGTATATGAGACAATATGAAAAACTTTTATCCAATGTCACATCAAATGTTGCTTCCCTGTTGTAAGAGAAAATATGAAAGGGGGTATTTCCTTTTTGAAGTGGCTTTCATAGCCATTGTGGGTCTTTAAAGTCATCTTTCTACAGGATCACCAAAACGTTGAGTCTCTTCCAACTCAAGGATTCTATATGTTATGTTGTCCTTAGTATAACTTTGGAGTTATCTTGGAAGTAAATTGTGGGTATTTACTTTCATAAAGGTCCCCCCCCCCCCAGGATGGAATTTGTTATCCATGGTCTAATAGTTGTTTTATTTGGCTTAGTTATTGTTGTTAGACCCTTAAAGTTCTATGGTCCTTATGCTTGTGGACAAGTATTTGATGGGAAACCATAAGAAAAAGACAGAAAGGTTAGAAAACACATTAAATAGTTTCCAGGCCCATTTGTTGTTGCCATCATTATCTATTTATACCAGTGTTTCCCAAACTTTTTTGAGCTGCGGCACACTTTTAACATTAAAAAAATCCAGGGGCACACCACCAACCAAAATGACACAAAATGACATTCTAACACAGTAAAGAACGGCTGGGGGATGGTGGCCTGCTGGGAGCAGTTGCTGGGAGTGCCGAAGCCGGGGGAGGGGAGGAGCCAGGCCGTGCCATGCTCTGCCCCCCCCGGCTTCAGTTCTCCCACAGCCGCCAGCCTTGAGGGGCAGTGCCAAGCCAGCATTGTGCTGGCTCTGCCACTGCTGGCTTGGCACTGCCCTCTCAAGGCTGGCAAAGCTGTGTGAGCCCCCTCCCCCAGCTTCAGCTCTCCCACAGAGGAGGAGCATGAGCGGTGGATGGGCTTCAGTGGGCAGGGCTCCTCCTCTGCGCAGCTTCAGCAAGTGAGGGGCAAGAGTCATGGTGGGAGTCATGGCGGATTGGAGGCTGGCTGGGGAAACGGCCGAAGGAGGCAGCGCCCCGGCCCCTTCTTCTTTTTCCTCCTCCCCCCCCCAAGCAGCAGTTGTTCGGCAGGAGGTGGGAGAAGGAAGGGGGGCAGAGAGCTTTTCTCGCGGCACACCTGATGATCGCTCACGGCACACTAATGTGCCACGGCACACTGGTTGAGAAACACTGATTTATACAGTGCCACCATTGTTTATGGCACTTTACTGGTAAAAGAACAATTGCATGAACATGAGAATCTATAAATATGGAATCTATAAATAATAACTATTAGGCCAGAGGGAGAAAAGTAAAACAATGTAATAGGAAGAAAGAACGGAAATATAAGAGGGCGGGTCAATAAGTCCCCGACTTTTTGAATGAAACACAGGTTTTTGGATAAAAAATAATTTTATTTTTCAACGTAGTCTCCTTTGAGCTCTATACACTTAGTCCAACGTTTCTCCTATTTTTTATCCCTTCCAAAAATAAGATTTGTCGAGGTCATCAAAATAGGTATTTGTTTGTGAGATGATTTCATTGTTGGAGTCAAATCTCTTTCCGCCGAGCCATTTCTACAGGTTTGAAAACAAGAAATAGTCACTCGGGGCTAAATCCAGAGAATAGGGTGGATGAGGGAGCAATTTGTATCCCAATTCATGGATTGTTGCCATGGCAACTGCACATGTGTGCACCCTTTCATTGTCCCGGTGCAAAAGAACTTTTTTCTTGGCCAAATGCAGTCTTTTTTTCTTCCAAATCCTCATTAAATTGACCCAATTAGTTGGCATAATATTCACCATTGATTGTTTTACCCTTTTGAAGGTAGTCAATGTGGATTATATCGCATGCATCCCAAAAAACGGTCGCCATGACTTGATTGGCTGACAAACACACCTTGGCCTTCTTTGGTGCTGATTCACTCCGAGAAACCCACTGTTTTGACTGCTGTTTGGTCTCTGTGTGTTGTGGTGGATCCACGTTTCATCCACGGTTATGAAACTTCACAAAAACTCGTCCATATTGCGGTTGAACAACACCAAACACTCCTGCAAAATTGTCATACAATTGCGTTTGTGGTCGATTGTGAGCAAACGCGGCACCCATCTCGCGGAAAGCTTTCTCATACCCAAGTGATCATTTAAAATTGAAACCCCTGAGCCATGTGAGATGCCTATGGCTTCCACAATCTCTTGCACTTTCAATCTCCGATAGGCCAACACCATATCGTGATTTTTTTCAATTGTTTCAGGTGTAGAGACCTCAACTGGGCATCCAGAATGTTCGGCATCTTCCGTGCTTGTATGGCCACAACGAAATTCAGTAAACCACTTTTTTAGCATTGAAATTGATGGTGCAGAGTCCCCATAGTATTTATCAAGCTTAGCCTGGGTTTGAGTGATGTTTTTTCCCCGCAAAAAATAATGCTTAATGAGCACACAAAATTCACTTTTTTCCATTTTTTCCTCAAATCACGTGGTAGTCTGCTATCAATGGCTGTCAAACACAAACTAAATGGCACAGCTTGGTCAAATTTTGACCGGAGTTAACTGACAGATGCCTGTTGACAGGAGCAGTTGCCCTTTCAGTTAAGAGGCGGGAAATTCAAAAAGTCACTGACTTATTGACCCGCCCTCGTATATGAATGTTTCCAACCCAAAGGAGGGAAAGTCACCACAACAGGAGGGGTGGGAGGAAGAAGGGCATAGTCAAATATAATTATTGTATAGATGTTAGGTAGTATTGTACTGATCCATGTATATATCCATGTATATAGATGTGTTTCATTGTTTTTATGAATATGTACATTAAAAATTATATATACACACACACTCAACAATGATATCTAAAACCAAAGACTGGGATCAGCCATGTTTGGCACAAATACAGTGTCCATAATATGTATATAAGTATGAACATTTTTTTACTGCCTGTAGCATTTGCTAAACTTACATTTGATAATGAAGAATACATGTTGTCTCATTTATGCATTGTAAATTGGCCCAGGTCTTATTTTGTAAGAAAAGTGGAATATAAATCAAACAAATAAATAGGAAAAATAGTGCATCATGCAATATTAACTTGATTTGTTTAAGAGGTGACTTGATCGAAGTGTATAAAATCATGCATGGGATAGAAAAGGTGAATAAAGAAAAATATTTTCTCTGTCACCCAACACTAGGACTAGGGGCACTCCTGAAGCTCCAAGGTAGGAAAGTTAGGAGTAATAAAGGGAAATATTTCTTCACCCAGAGGGTCATTGGGTTATGGAACTCACTTCCAGAGGAGGTTGGGACAGCTGTCAGCCTGGACAGCTTCAAGGCAGGATTAGACATATTCATGGATACCAAGGGAATCAGTAGTTACTGAAATGGACATCCAAGTGCCACCTCTGTGTTGATGGAGGCAGGCAGGATTTTCCCCGGGTACTGGTTGTGGGGGGTCAGGAGCAGGTGAGGGTTTTGCCCTCCTTTCTGCTAGAGATCCCTGTGTACAACTAGTGGGCCACTGTGTGACACAGAATGCTGGACTACATGGGCTGAGGCCCGATTCAGCATGGCTCTTCTTATGTTCTTATGTTCTTATCATTCAGTTCATTCTTCTTGAAAGTATACATTCAAGAGAAATGTTGACAATCTGGAACATGTCCAGAGGAGGGCAGACCCTATTAGGAGTGGCTTGAAGAGCTGGGTATATTTAGCCTACAGAAGATAAGATTGAGAGGAGACATGAGTCAGTTATTATTTGAAAGGATGTCATAAGGATGAGGGAGAAGGCTTGTTTTCTGCTGGCCTGGAGACTTGAACTCAGACCAATACGTTCCAATTACAGGGAAGGAGATTCCAATTGAACTTTAGGAAGAACTTCCTGACTGTAACTATGTTCTGCCTCAGAGTGTGGTGAAGTGCCTTCCTTGGAGGCTTTTAAACATCTGTCAGGGGTACTTTGTGCTTTTCCTGCATGGCAGGGGGCTGGAATAGATGACCCGTGTGGTCTCTTCCAACTCTATTATTTTATGATTCTGCTAAAAGGGACAACACTTGATTGGCCTATCCTCAAGAGAGAGACCTCCAACAAGCTAGGTAGGTCAATTTATTCCCGGATTATTCTGTTTGTATTTGTGAGATAGCAGTATTGGATGCAACATGCTGTCCCACAAGAGACTTTAAAGGAGAAATTCAGCCACCGTATACCCAATTCATAAATTATTCCCTTTTAGTTTTATAAAACAAGTTTGTTTGTAGTCAAGGCAAATAATAATGGGGGCACTTTTAATACTGTGAATAATTTCACAACCTATGTAAAGAAAGAGAAAATTATCACACTGGCACTTTCTTAAATTTAACACTCCTTAATCATTTCAGTGCATGTTGTTTTTGTGTCATGTCTCTGTACAATGCACAACTAATGATAATTGCCAAATGGTAATATATATTTCGTATCAAAAGCATTGCATAAATTAGTATAAAACTGATAAAAACAGAAAGTGCGGAGGAGGCTAAATATCTTTTGATCAAAAACAGGCAACAGCAACAGCATTGTCTGTAGCTTCCAACAATTTATCCTCTGTGCATGAGGCAGGGCACCATGGACAAGCATACAGGTGCTGAGTTGTCTGTTCTGCTTCACAGTCACACAAGGTATGGGATTATTTTAGGTAGTGCCATTTTGCCAGGTTATCTTTTGATCTGCCCACTCCGCTTCTGAGTCTATTCAGGGACTTCCAAGTTGTCGATTCTTGGTTTGCCCCTGGAGGAAGACTCTTGCGGGGGGCCATCCAGTTGGGCTTTTCTGACCTAACTGCCTAGAGGGATACCCTTGCTGTTACTGGAGTGACGCCAAGAGGAGTGGTAGTTCTCATAAAGCTTTTCCTTGATTTGAGTCTGCTGGGAGGAGGCTGGTAGCCATGTAGTGGATGGCTTTCACAGTGTTCAATCTTATTTCTCTCACTTTTAGCAGCAACTTCCCATCACACATCGGGGGGGGGGGAGGGAGAGGCAATGCCAGTTAGCTTGTAGAGTTTATCAACAGGTGTAGGTTTAAGACATCCTGTGATTATTCTGCATTTTTCGTTCAATGCTCGTACATTCACCTGTTTTGCGTGGGCAAACTTATGCCAAACAGGGCAGGTATACTTGGCAGTTAAATAAGAGAAGGCCAGGGCTGATGTCCTTATTAATTTAGGGTCTTTACTCCATGTCAGGATCAGACACCAAGTAATACAAACAGTAGGGGGTCCGTGTCAATAACACAAGAGTAAACCACTATGGAACACCCTATAGGTAATATACATGAAATGCAAAGAAAGATAGACACAAAATGCATAAATGTATCATATAATGCTTTAAATCCAAATAGCATACACACTAGTGTCTGGAAAATGCCCAGGAATCCCCCGTTCTAACAATAGAACACTACACACATGAAATAATGTATAAATCAAGTTATAGTCACTCGTAATGATATCCTGTGTAGTCCCAGGCAGGAATAGCACAATGTCAGCGGGAAATACCCGTGGGATGCGCCAGGCGGAGAGGGCTCCAGGCGAAGTCGCAGCCGCTTCAAAACAAAGTGGTGTTCTTCCCAAAGGAAAATATCGGGCCGTGAGGCCAGGGTTTGGCAGCGGCAGACGGAGAAGGGAAAACAGGAGGCGCTGGGTGTTTGGGGAACGCCGAAAATGCAGGATAGTAGGCCAGAAAGGCAGCCAAAATCAACAGCCCCTGTGTGCCCCAACTCTGAGAGGCGAGTAAACATCTGAGGCCAATGGTGGAAGGACCAACAAGGAGTAAATACCCGAATTCCTCTGGACTCGATTCGACCGAAGTCTTTGTCAAGGTCAAAATAATTCTCTATTCAAATGGTAATATTCAATATGTGGCAGACATAATGATCTGGAATATAAATATATACAACATCACAGCACAATGAACCATACAGCACGGTACATCATATAGAATATTGCATTAGGACAATTAAACAAAGCGTAGCATATTTACCTGATAGTAAAGGCTCAATAACATAAGTATGTGAAGTATCATGATGGCAAAGAGCAAGGAAAAGAAAAAGCCAACTAAGCTATAACCCTGAAGCAATCAGCCCAGCAATTAGGGGGATCACCTGAGTAAAGCAGCAAGGGAAAGTTTCTCATTGAGCCCAAAAGGTGTCTCTGTGCGATAGTTGATGATTTGTTGAGTTTCTGCTTTAATTAAAGCTGTATCTAAGTCTCCGTGAGCTGGGACGGAGACCTTCTGGATGCCAAAGAAACGGAGAGACTCAGGGCCATGGGACAAGAGTTTGCAGTGAACATAAAACGGGGAGTCCTCAGATAAATTCCGGACGCGTGACCTGTGTTCCGAAAAGCGCACTTTCAATTTTCTTCGACTTTCCCCTATGTAAATAAGTCCACAAGGACACCGAATTCCATATACCAGGGAGTGGCTGTTGCAACAGAAAAAGTCTTGAAATTTAAAGGTGCAGGAACGACCCGGCTATAGATCTCCTTA
Source organism: Anolis apletophallus (assembly GCA_030556195.1). Classification (NCBI taxonomy): domain Eukaryota; kingdom Metazoa; phylum Chordata; class Lepidosauria; order Squamata; family Anolidae; genus Anolis; species Anolis apletophallus. The sequence continues at coordinate 90,344,816 of JARBWK010000012.1, read as the reverse complement.
TCTGGGTACACAAAGCGACATTGGGCACAATTCCCACAAGGATGAGTCTTGGATGTTAAAGAACTCTTAATCCTAGGAGATCTAAGTGAGGAGTGTACCACAGCATCCCTGATGCTTCTGGTGCGTTTGGGCAACCATGGGGGGGTGTTGTAGTCCAGGGATGTCTTGAATGATGGGCCAGAATTTGTGGATGGTTTTGATGATGTCTCTAGAATGTTGTGTCAAGGTTAAAGGCCAGACTACCCTATCCATGGCTGGATGAATCTTTTTTTGGAATAGAGTGTCACGGGGAGTCCGATGGGCTCTTGATAGTGCTGATGATAGGATGTGCTCAGGATATCCACGTTGGCGCAACTTGTGGGAAAGAGATTGGGCTTCCTGCTGGTAGTGTGCGTTAGTGGACGAGTTGCGCTTCAGCCGTAGATATTGAGAGAAAGGAAGGTTCCTTTTCAGCGCATGGCTGTGAAAGCTTTTAAAGTGTAATAGCGCATTTTTGTCAGTTTTTTTGTGGAAACATTGAACCCAAAGTTGATTGTTAAGGCGGTAAACCGATACATCTAGGAAGTCCACTTTCTCGGTGTGAGCTACCATGGAGAATTTTATATGATCTGACAAAGAGTCCAGCCAGGAGTTGAATTCACGGGGGACTTTAACTCCCCCCACAACGGCAAACACATCATCGATGAACCGTACGTAAATGTTAATATTCCAATTGTGGGGTCTCCTGGTGGTCCCGAACACATGTTCCGCCTCCAGGGCGTGCATGTATAGATTGGCGATGGAGGGAGCGATGGGGCTGCCCATGGCCACGCCCCCAACCTGCAAGTAATATTCATTGTTGAAGGTGAAGTAGTTATAGTCCAGGACCGAATCCAAAAGGTCCATCAAGAAGTGGGTGGGCGGCCTATGGGTCAGAGGTAGGCTGTCAAAACAGTCCATCAGAATCTGGCGAGCATCTTCAGTCGGAATATTCGTGTAAAGGGAGTTGACGTCCGCAGTAATCAGGAGTTCGTCTTTGTGGATGTTAAAACCCTCGATTCTTTTGATAAAGTCCCTCGTATCTTGTATATATGCATTGTTGGATTGTACTATGGGTTGAATCAAAGAGTCCAGATACGAGGCCACTGAGTGTAACAATCCGCCGCTGCCTGAAATAATTGGTCTCCCCGGGACCGGCCTGACGGCCTTGTGAATCTTTGGAAGGTGATAGAAGACGGGGACGTGGGGAAAATTGTTGATCTCTGTTTGGCAATCACAGTAGAAAGTCCAACCCAAGTCTCTCCCCTATCATAGCAGTAAAATATATTAGTATTAATGTTAAGCAAAAACTGACTTAACCACCATGTTACATGTCCCACCACTCCACAAGACTAGACTGATCTGGAAACAATTAGAAAAGTGGTCTCAGTTTTTCCTGGGAAATTCTATTGGGTTCTCTCTCTTTTTGATTTCTCCTTCAGTGAGCAAAAAGACAAGGCTTTTTCTGTAGTAGCACATAAGCTGTGGAACTCCATTCCAAGTGGAGACAGATTTGAAAGTTCCCTTTTTACCTTCACTTTCTGATGGTTATTATTATTTATTTTTTTATTTTTTTATTTGGTTTTATATTCCGCCCCTCCCTGCAGGCTCGGGGCGGGTTACAACATATAAAACGGGCAGCATGCAACAGCCATGCAGCCCTACAATAAAACATGAAAACATTTAAAATTACATGTCACAACGCAGTAAGGAGGAAATACAGAAAGTGCCTTAGGTCCGGGACCCCAATAGGCGAGGCAATTTTGTCAGCATCAGCAGGCCGAGGGGCCTAGTCAAAGGCTGATCTAAATAGGGCAGTTTTACAGGTCCTCCGAAAGGAAATCAGTTCTGAGATGGTTCGGGTTTCCTCCGGAAGGGAGTTCCAGAGCACCGGGGCTACCACAGAAAAGGCTCTTTGCCTAGTTGAAGACAGATGGCAGGAGCGGATTGATGGTATCAGAAGCAGATTTTGTTCTTCTGAACGGAGTGGTCTCGGGGGCAAGGCGGTCCTTCAGATACGCAGGCCCTAGCCTTAAAGGTCAACACCAACACCTTGAAGGCGATTCGGTACTCAAGGGGGAGCCAGTGCAGTTGCCGAAGGATGGGAGTGATGTGCTCCCTTACTGGCGTTCCCAGCAGCGAGCAGCGGCATTCTGCACTAGCTTGAGTTTCGGATCATCGCCAAGGGAAGGCCAACGTGAGGCGTTACAGTAGTCCAGCCTCGAGATGACCGTCGCTTGGATCACCGTGGCCAGGTCGTCCCTGGACAGGTAGGGGGCCAGTCGCCTAGCCTGTCGTAGGTGGAAGAACGCCACCCTGCTGACCGAGGGACCTGAGCCTCCATGGTCAGCAGGGGGTTGAGCTGAACACCCAGGCTCTTAACAAGGGATGACGGGCTTAGTAAAACACCATCCAGGGTAGGCAACCGGCACTCATCCAGCCCAGGTCAGCCGGGCCACAAGATCTCCGTCTTCGACGGATTCACCTTCAGCCGGCTGGCGCAGCCAGCCAGTCACGGCTTCCAGGCATTGATGGAAACAATCGGGTACGGTGTCCGGACTGCCGTCCATTCTCAGCAGAAGCTGGGTGTCATCCGCGTACTGATAACACTCCAGACCAAGGTCGCGAACCAGCTGGGCCAGGGGGGCGCATGTAAACGTTGAATAATAAGGGAGAGAGGATGGCCCCCTGGGGACCCACAATGAGTGGGAGCCTCCCGGAGACCTCCCCACCCCCCTCCACATGTCTCCGATCCTGGAGGAAGGAGGCCACCCATTTAAGGGCAGTCCCCCCAACCCCAGACACGGCTAAACGGTGGGTCAACAGTGTGTGATCTACAGTGTCAAACGCTGCTGTCAGATCTAACAAGACAAGCAGGGCCGACCCACCCTGGTCCAGCTGGCGGCGAAGTTGGTCTGTAATGGCGACAAGCACGGTCTCCGTCCCATGCCCAATACGGAAGCCGGACTGGAAGGGATCAAGTCCAGCTGTGTCTTCTAAGAACCGCTGCAGCTGATCCTGGTTCAATGTAGCTGTATGATATAGTCTATTACGATATGTCTATTTATGCACTATTATATAAATAGACATATTACAATAGACTATATCATACAGGTACGTTGAACCACCAGAAAGTGAAGGTATCACTATCTCAGTTATCCAGGTGGATAATTTTGGATTTTGGGGTAGAAGTAGTCCCAAAGTTCCAAACACCTGACTTGCTTTTTTAAAATTGGTTAGATGTAAGTAATATGTAACAATGTCACAATTGCATATACACTCCAGAGAGTTTTTTATATACACATTATTTTTTTTACCTCTTATAACACATCCTATTGATTACATTTTATATTTTACAGTTTTATACATCTATTACTTATACCTATCAGTTTCCCCCCTCCCTCTTCCTCCTTCCCCTTCCTTTCAGGATAGTTATTACTCATTGGTTTATATTATTTGCTCCATCATGTGATAAGAATGTTGTAGAGTTGCTGTAGGTTAGAAATGACTTGAAGGCATATGATAACAATATAATATTATATAATATAGGACAGGCAATATAATGTAGAAGATGTACTAATAAAACATAGTGTAATGGCATACAAAAGAAGTACAATATCAACACTGCAAAAAAGGGGGGGCAACATATTGTTCAATAATAGCACAATACAAGTACTATGCACTATGAATGAAACCAATACAAAACACAATGGGCATCTAGATAATACGCCATTTCTTTGACATCAGGTGCTGTTTCCCAAGTGCTATTTTCCTTCAATCTTTTTGTGCCATTTCTGTTCAAAACATACCATAAAAGCATGAACTTGACCTGTCAGGATCACAAACCAATATCATTCTGCTCAGAAAGACAACATCTATTAAACTGTTTTCTGTCTATGATCGTTATTATCTACTATCAAACACTCTAATGCGTATGGAAGCTTCACTCCCACAATTTTCCATAGCCTTCTTTTGAAAATCTAAAATAGGCCAGGTTGTAGTTGAATTACAATCTATGTCACATTCTTGATTCCTGGCTTCTCAGGTTAAAAAATTATATTAGAAATGAAAGCTCTTGACCATTGGATTCTACCTCCTCCAATTAACAAAGCAGATATTCTTACACAGAGCCTCCCTTGACGAATCTATGATCTCCTCCATTAACTGACAGATCAAGAATTTCTGGGAAGACTCTTTTTCAGAAGATTTGGTGTAGGCCTATATGACTCCCGTCTCATAAGGAAACAACCAAAGTACAAGCCAGGGGGAAATCTTGTGTCCAGTAAATAAATCCCATGCCTTCTTCCATTTGTTGTAATGATGAAGCACGGTAATCTCAATTATATTTGTGTGGAGTTATTTATGTGTATGATGTGTTTTACTCAATAAGATGAGCTTCAGAAGGAGTGTCCTATCACTTTGTTCCTACTCTTGGCACAAAGGTCAGATATAGGAGTCATGATAGTCCTCAGGGTTTCCCCCATATTTGGTATCACAAGTCATAACATTCTTAATGTTTTTTCTCGATCCAACTCCAGAGTGTTGTGTATGTCTAGGTTAGGAACTATCACTATCTATGTGGAATGTATACAGTTTGTGGAATGTATACAGTTTGATACCACTTTATCTGCATGGCTTCATGCTATGGAATCCTAGGAACTATGAAATTTCTCTGGCAAATAGCACTGGTACCTCACCAAACTACAATTCCCAGGATTTCATACCATTCAGCCATGGCAGTTAAAATGGTGTCAAGCTACATTAATTGTGCATTACATATGCACCCTACATCTTATAGTAGTGATGCCACAATTTAACTATTCATTTCATTAGCAAAGAAGTACATCAGTAGAAATTCTCTACATTTTTGAAATAAGACAGAATGAATAATAAACAAATTGTTATAGATATGCAAGTTTTTGTGCATCTTATAAAAACTCAGTTTTTCTGTAAAAATAGATATAAATTGCCCATTTTGTTATATTTACCTTTTTATCCTTGTGTTGTCAAATTATTCTTTCTAATATGTAAAGTGGCAAGTCCTTCAATGTGTTGTGTATCAAAAGAATTCCGTCATATACTAATATATAGAATCATAGAATCATAGAGTTGGAAGAGGTCTTGTGGGCCATCCAGTCCAACCTGCTGTCAAGAAGCAGAAAAATCTCATTCAAAACATCCCCAATAGATGGCCATCTAGCCTCTGTTTAAAAGCCTCCAAAGAAGGAACCTCCACCACACTCCGAGGTAGAGAGTTCCACTGCTAAACATCTCTCACAGTCAGGAAGTTCTTCCTAATGTTCAGGTGAAATCTCCTTTTCTGTCGTTTGAAGCCATTGTTCCATGCCCTAGTCTCCAATGCAGCAGAAAACAAGCTTGTTTCTCCTTCGTGGTGTCTGGTGAAATAAGCACTTATGATACCTGATGCACCTGTGCAGCAATCACTGGAAAACTCTGCAAAGCTGAGAAAGGCTTGTGGCTGCAGCCCCGCCCTTCATCCCCATGAAGCATATATATTGCATGAGGGTCTGTAGCCAGTAGTTCCTTTTTTCCAGCCGCCTTACAGCAGCAACCTAGGAACCTCTCTGCTTGATATTCAACCCTCCTATTGACTTGGACTGTTCTTTGGATATTCTCCTTTCTCCAACCCTACTTGGACTGGTTTTTGGACTCCTCTGGTGTCTCCAAACCCTGACCTCGGATTGTTTATATGGACTTTGTGCCTTTCTCCAATCCCTGACTTCGGACTGGTATCGTACTTACCTCTTTTCTTGTGCTATGGCTTCTCCTGTTCCTCCTAGGAAGTGTACTTCTTGTGGGGAGAAGCTCCCTGTGGGGGATGGCCATTCTTTGTGTCTCCTTTGTTTAGGTGAAACGCATAATGTTGCCACTTGTTCTTTGTGCAAGGCTTTTCCGCCGGAGGCCCGTAAGGCCAGGGACCGGCGTTTGAAGACCTTCCTTTGTGAAGCAGCTCTTCTTCCCCCTCCTTCTGATGGCCGCCGAGCGGCGTCGGAGCCTGCTGGGCCTGCTACCGGCCACGTCAGTGCTCCCCAGGCTGCTGCGCCGGCGAAGCGCAAGGCCTCTGTTGACCGGAGCACTTCACCTGCGAGGACCGGGGGGAAGAAGCTCCAGAAGACCCGCGGCGTTCCTGGGGTCTCCCGTCGCTGCCATTCTTTGCCGCCTGCTGCGCCTTCTCCTGTGGAGCCCGCGCCACAGGAGGAACGCCGGAGGAGGGGTCAGAGCAAAGCCCATGCCGGAAACCGGCAACCCCGCCACGAAGCCATGGCCACTAGGACCAGGCTGCGGTTCCTCCACGAAGTGCGGTGAAAGCGTCGGAGGGGGCAACGAGGCTCCGCCCTCCACTTCCGGCCGAAGCCAGAAGTGCTTGGTGCACCAGCCCCAGCTGCTCTCGCGGAGGCGTCTGGGGAGGCCGCGCTGTTGCTACGTCGGCAGCTTATCTTCGTGGAGTTCCATTGGATGACATCTGCCGGGCGGCGATCTGGACTACTCCGTTGTTTTTCGCCACCCATTACAAGATGGACGTCCAGTCAAGAAGGCATGCTGCTTTTGGCAGATCGGTTCTCTTCTCGGCAGTGGCATGATGCCCACCACCAAGGTTTGTGGCTCGCTAGTCTATCATAAGTGCTTATTTCACCAGACACCACGAAGGAGAAAGAATGGTTGCTTACCAGTAACCATGTTTCTTCGAGTGGATGTCTGTGAAATTAGCATGGCCCCACCCTTCCTCCCCGCAGATTATGCCTCTACCTCGGGCCGCTGCACGGCGGCAGGGGAACTACTGGCTACAGCCCCTCATGCAATATATATGCTTCATGGGGATCTTTCTCAGTTTTGCAGTTTTCCAGTGATTGCTGCACAGGTGCATCAGGTATCACAGTGTTTCCCAACCTTTTTTGAGCCGCGGCACACTTTTAACATTAAAAAAATCTGGGGGCACACCACCAACCAAAATGACACAAAATGACACTCTAATACTGTAAAGAATGGCTGGGGTTGGTGGCCTGCTGGGAGCAGCTGCTGGGAGTGCCGAAGCCGGGAGGGGCGGAGCCAGGCTGCACCATGCCCCGCCCCTACCCCGGCTTCACCTCTCCCAGCAGCTGCTCCAGCCTTGAGGGGCAGTGCCAAGCCAGCGGTGCCAGAGCCAGCACAATGCTGGCTTGGCACTGTCCCCTCAAGGCTGGAGCAGCTGCTGGGAGTGCCAAAGCCGGGGGAGGGGGCAGAGCCAGGCCGCGCCATGTCCCACCCCTCCCCCCAGCTTCAGCTCTCCTACAGAGGAGGAGCATGAGCGGTGGACGGGCTTCAGTGGGCGGGGCTCCTCCTCCGCGCGGCTTCAGTGAGCGAGGGGCGAGAGTCATGGTGGGAGTCATGGCGGATTGGAGGCTGGCTGGGGAAATGGCCGAAGGAGCCGGCGCCCCGGCCCCTTCTTCTTTTTCTTCGCCACTGCCCAGCTCTTCCTCCTCCCCCAAGCAGCAGGAGTTTGGCAGGAGGGGGGGAGGAAGGGGGGCAGAGAGCTTTTCTCGCGGCACAGCAGGAGGTCCGTCACGGCACACTAGTGTGCCAGGGCACACTGGTTGAGAAAGACTGAGGTATCATAAGTGCTAATTTCACAGACATCCACTCGAAGAAACATGGTTACTGGTAAGCAACCATTCTTTACTCCTCCCTGTGACTTCCCCTCACTTATTTATTCATGGCCATCCTGTCTCCTCTCAGCGTTCTCTTCTTCACTGACCACTGACTGATGTGCCTCCACCATGAGACATCAGTTCCTTGATAACAATATGCAAGACTTTTACTATGGACATTTTCTAAAATTCAGATTGTGGCCATCATTGTGTTGGAAAAGTCAGTGCAGTGAAAGACTTGATGAAATTTTAATTGGCAATCCATTGACTGTAATTGAATTTTTAAATGTTTGGGATCGTTTGTGTAAGTAATGATGTTTCTCTGTTGTTGTCTGGGATGCCTTTCACGTTCATCTGACTGGTAGCCTTAGGGTGCCACATTAAATCTAAAGCACAACAATGAAGACAATACAGCCTTGGCTGCCTATTCTCCTTCATCTTTTACGATTAAACTGCAGTCTACTATTTAGAAATAATTGTCTGATCCAAGGAACTAGTTCATCTAAAAGGGCTACAGGGCCTCATGTAGCATCTGTCAGAAACAGTGATGTTGTAGAAGTCCATGACAATATTCTAATGCAAATAGAAGAGATTCTCAGTATTAACGATTTGGACTATGCAGAGTTTTTTTTAAGACTAAGAGAGTATCTAGAAAAGTTGTGGGAGGAAGGAGGGCATCCCCCCCCGGAGACTTACTTTCTGGGAAAATTGAGAAAATGGAAGTTGAAATCCTTTTTTTATTGAATGACTAACAAAAATATAGTGTCGATAAACTGATTTTTACAAAATTATTGTAAATAATATTGTATAACAGAAATACTTGTATGTCTTAAAGATACTGTAAAGCAATATACAACACATGATCATTGCTAATGCTGGTTTTGGTAGCCTTTTCTCAATGCTCTGTATGGGATTGATTGTTTTATGTGTACTTGACATTATTGAAAAACTAGAAGTGACAATATAAATTTCTGTTTTACTAACATTAATGACTTCTTTAGTTTTTATTGTGATTTCCCTGCTTCCTATTATGGTTCATTGGAGTTCAGGACCCAGTAGCTCTTACTTGTTGCAAATAAATAAACAAACAAGACTGCAGTTTGTAAATACTGAAAGTATTTTCAGTATACCAAACACAATTATCATGTGCCAAACAAAATCTTATAATTGTAACATATTACATACCTAACTTTGCCCCACCCATATTTTGGTGCTTCAAATATTAGGCCTGTCTCCGGGTATATTTCACCTGCTGATTCCAGAAATGGAACGAGTTTTCGCCTGTCAGCTCAAGGTTTTGAGATTCAGAACATATGCCATATACCACTCTTCACTGTATTCATCCATTAAAAAAACAGGTAATTTTAATGCCGTGTTTGCAATATGTTTTTTTAAGTACGTAAAGGTAAAGGTTTCCCCTTGACATTAAGTCTAATTGTGTCCATCATTGGGGGTGGTGCCAATCTCCATTTCTAAGCTGAAGAGCCAATGTTGTCTGTAGTTAGGTCCAGGGCCATCGTTGGTAGAGTCTAGAGAGCTCTTTACAGGTGAACTAGAAATCCCAGTACCTACAATGGCTAAAAAAGTGAATTTTCCCCAAACCTCTCCGGTATTTTTCTTTGGTCATTGGGGTTCTGTTTGCCAAATGTGCTTCAGGTCTTGATGCAGGGTGAACTACAACTTCCATCATGTGGAGTCAATCCCCCAAACTCCTCCAGCATGTTTACTTGCTACTTAGTTCTGCTCTGTGTGTTGTGAAGACAGAGTTGAAAAGAGTAGGAAAAGGTTAAGGGAGAGGCAATGAGTGAATCATGCAAATTCCACACCAATGGAGAGAGTCAGAAACACTGGAATGTCTGTGGAAGACAGGCCCGGATTACCTTATTGTGCTGGCCTAGGCCGCACTGTGGAAGTGCCGCCCTCGCCCCGGGGCCGCTTCCGGGGGGCCCTCCTTCCTCCTCACTGAAGGAGGGCCCAACGCCGACAACGCGAGCGAGGAGGGGACAGCGGGGCTTCCCTCCGCCCCCTCCTCGCTCGCGTTGCATCGTCCCCGCCTCTCAGGCCTTCAGTGATGGCCTGAGGGGCGGGGCCGAGGGCGCGAGCGAGGAGGGGACGGCGGGGCTTCCCTCCGCCCCCTCCTCGCTCGCGTCGCATCGTCCCCGCCTCTCAGGCCTTCAGTGACAGCCTGAGGGGCGGGGCCAACAGCGCGAGCGAGAAGGGGACAGCGGGGCTTCCCTCCACCCCCTCCTCACGTCGCGTCGTCCCCGCCTCTCAGGCTTTCAGTGACAGCCTGAGGGATGGGGCCGATGGCGCGAGCGAGGAGGGGACAGCAGGGCTTCCCTCTGCCCCCTCCTCGCTCGCGTCACGTCGTCCCCACCTCTCAGGCCTTTAGTGAAGGCCTGAGGGGCGGAGCTGACGGCACGAGCGAGGAGGGGGTGGCGGAAAGCCGCGTCCGAGGCCGTAGGGCCTATTGCGCTCCACGCAGGCGCAGGAGCGCCCGAAAATCATTTTTAAAAAATATACTGTATATATTGTTTTTAAAAAATTTTGGGGGGTCCTAATCTGTCGCCCCCCATGGCCGCCGCCCAAGGCCATGGCCTCGGTTGGCCTTATGGGTAATCCGGGCCTGGTGGAAGAGGAAACATGAAAAATCTAGGATGAAATTGTCCCCAAATTAAAGCATTCCTTGGATGGTGGGCTGTATGTTATTTGGGGAGGATATTGACAGGGGTTGGGCTACATGTTTATGGCACTCGCTGTAACCTGAAATGTCATTGGAGGGAGAGCTTTTGGTGGCTCCTCACTGCTGCAGGTTGAAGGTGTTTGTGGAAGTGGGAGCCTGTCTGTAGAAGTCGGCACCCCAGTCACATACATACACATATATTTTCACTTTTTAATTTTTTAATTTTTAATTTTCACATATAGATTAATACAAAGATATAGTTATATATTTCATATTTAACATGTCCAAATATACATCTGAATTTATGTTGTAATGTTCATCTGAGATCATGTGAACTGCCTCAAAACATATTTTCCCGTGGATGCAGATCTCCCATCAAGATGCAGTATGTGCTGTATATGCTAAAACTGCTGTAGACTATTTCATTTCTACATATATCTATTAAACCCTGAGGATAAATTAATGAAATGCTTGGTTTAATGTAAGCTGTTCTGTTAATATGTAGCTAAGCCTTCGAGCTCTCTTGAAATAAATTAAAAATAATTAAAAATAATCATTTGTTAGCAAAATGCTCCATATAATCTTTTATAGGATCACAAATGAAACTTTTTCAAGTGTGCAACCATCTGACTTAAGTTATCAAAGTTCCAGAGGGATGCTTTATTCTGCATGCATATTCAGGACATGAAATAAAAATTGTAACACTACATTTCCTGCGGGATAGCAGCTGAAAACACAAACAGATCCTAGTTCCTGTGAAATGTGACTGAGTCATAATTAGAATAATTGCAATTGCAGATCTTGCATATGGAAATACAAGCAAATTTGAAGATCAGTTTTTTAATGAGCTCTTTTATTTCATCACAAGGGGCACTGTATTTTACTTCATTTTTGTGCTAAAAGGTTATCTGCTATAATGTTACAATGTAATGTATCAGCCTTTAGTTGGAGAACCATGGCAAAATGTTAAATGTTTCCGACAGGTTAAATTATATCTTGTAAGAATCATGTCCTTTTACTTTCCCAAATTTAATAAGTTGGAGGGAGGGAGAGAAAAGGACACCTGGGAGTAAAAAGATTGCCGAAGGCAGTTTCTTAAGGACTGTCTTCTTTTGCAAGAACCTATCTAGAGAATAAATCTTTGTTAGCATCCTATTTGTGTCTGTCTCCCTGCCTTTAGAAGGTGAAGTGGGCAGTGACTATGCCTTTTCAGTTCTGGCACCTGTGGGCTCATTTAGCATATTTCTTTTTAGTGTGAGATGACTTTTCCCTCTCTCTCTGGTCCTTTTAAGCAGATCGTTGTTTATAATACAGTAGAGTCTCGCTTATTCAACATAAACGGGTTGGATAAGCGAAAATGGTGGATAATTAGGAGGTATTAAGGAAAAGCCTGTTAAACATCAAATTATGTTATGATTTTACAAATTAAGCACCAAAAACATCATGTTTTGCAACAAATCAACAGAAAAAGCAGTTCTATACATGGTAACGTTATATAGTAATAACTGTATTTACGAATTTAGCACCAAAACATCGTAATATATTGAAACAGCAGTGGATCCAGGCAGGAGGCAGATTGCGTCGGATAATCCAGAATGTTGGATGGACCAAGGTTGGCTAAGAGAGACTCTACTGTATGTTGATTCTGCTTCTACTGACTTTAGTTTCGTATTGATTTGGAAGAAGTTAGATTTGTGTGTTTTTTTTTAATTAAGCTCTGTATAGAATCATAAAAACATAGAATTGGAAGAGACCACAAGGGCCATCCAATCTAACCCACTGCCATGCGGGAACACAGAATCAAAGCAGCCCAACAGGATGGCCATCCAGCCTCTGTTCAATAGTGCACATTTAGGCTGAAGACCAGCTCATTATTTTCTCCCCAAAATGAGTTAGTTGCTCCCATACTTCTTCACTTTCTATATTAATTTATATTTTACGTGGTTGAAGAAGGAAAACTCAAGAAACGCTACTTACCCTTTAAACTCATGTACAACTTTTGAAATTTTAGTCACAAGAGCAGCTCAAAACCCCTAAATTGACTTATCCATGGATCATTTTGAGTACTATATCTTAACTCTTTTCAAAAAGGGAAACAACCCCCGCTCCCTCTCTTAGTAGAGTGGTGAAGGAATTCTTCTCTAGGACTCCAAAGAGCATGTCTTAATCTAATCACCTTAAATTAGGTGCCTTCTACACTGCCATATAATCCAGATTATCAAAGCACATAATACACATTATCTGCTTTGAATTGGATTATATGAGTCTACACTGCCATATAATCCAGTTAAAAGCAGATAATTTGGATTTTATATTGCAGTGTAGAAGGGGCCTTGGAGAACAGTCAATGTTTATCCGTTAATAAGAGAAACTTCTATGTGTTAAAAGATAACTGTCCCTTGCTGGAGATCTTCAAATCGAGCCTGGAATGCCACCTTTTTGGAATGTCCGGGTTTTGGATTTCCTGTATCACGCACAGTGTTGGATTAGATGGTTCACAAGAAATCCCTCATAACTATGGTTCTCTAAAACAAGTCATGAGTTTTAGCTTTAGTATAGTTGTTTATGATAGCAGTGTCATATTGACTGCATTTCATGGTCATTCGTTTTTGTGTGGTCAGATTTATATTTAAGCATATCTAAATGTTAAATAAAATAAATTCATTATGATATTATGATATATAGGCTAATAAAACAGTGCTTTTACTCAATGACTTTTTGAAAAAGAAGTGACTAAATGTTATGACAAGTCCTAAACACTATTTGTAGTTTTCTACAGTAGTTCTATTTGCCGTGTGGCACACATAAGTCTCACACAGTATTGCCCTTTCTTTTAATAGCCATATATTTGTTTCTAGTATAATGAAGTTTCTGAACTTTAGACTTTAGGTTTGTGAACCTTATATATTAGAACTTGCTAAAATATGTGTGTTTACTTCTAATTGTTCTGATGAACTACTCATTTTGATGTCACTGAAACTACAGAAATAAAAAGTGATAAGCAGATAATTCCCTGCAGTATGAGTCCTTTCAGTCTTTAGAGGACAAGACCCCTGTTTTTCAGTGAAATATTTGGAAGTAATCCCATTTGTTATGGGTTTGCATTAGTTCATTGTTTTGAGGGTTAAATATTGCCAAATCAAGATAGCTATGGTGGCTGTAGAATCCATTATGAGATTATGTCAAGGAAGTGGTAGTAGTCCTGGAGTAGAGTTTGTAGAAGGCCCGGGTTCAATCTTGGATGGATAAAACCTATCTGCCTTATACTCTAGAGGCCTTCTGGCTAAGACAGTAGATGTTGCTGGGCTGAATGGACTAATCGAAATATATGTCAGTTACATCTCCTTAAGTAAAGTAGAATTCAACGAGCCAGCCCACATATTCAGCTGAAGTGCTCGATATATAAGAAACATTTGTCTCTGTTGATAGGTTGTGAGATCACTGGTGAGAAAGTTCTGTCAAAAATACAATTTGGTGATATGCCTTTCAATTATGTGATAAAGATGACTGCGTAAATCCTATGTTCTTGTACAGAGCTGTCTATGAAAGAACATGAAGCTGAAAACAGCCACTTCCCAGCAATATATCACATTTAGGCTTTATTTATATGACCTCAGTTATATATTATTTCCTGAAAGAAACACGTTGAACTGAAGAACATTATTGTGATGTCAGAATACACTAGACTTTTTAAAATTAATATTGCTTTTCTGTGTGTGTTTCATGTGTCATCTTCATTAAATAATGCTTAAAGCTTTATGTTCACTCTGTCAGCTATAGAAAATTATGATGCACTGCCATAGTGGGAATGTGATATATGATTTAAGTGGTAAAATCTTTCAAACTGTGTTAAGCAATAGAAATATGAAGAGGGTGTCATTTGGATTTTTCTCCCAGGTGCTCGTTTCCTATACATTGTCATATTGTTATTTTGTATTTATCGCAATAAAACAGTGTTCCAATAAATCTTCAGGTTCAGTGGCTCATTTATAGTAGATGATCCCATTGATTTCACTGATAGAAATGATATTTACTGCTGGTAAATATCATTTACTTTATTTAGTGATCTACAGTATTGATCAAGAGGCCAGATCACATTCTGTCTGATCTGTCAACTGGTCCTCCATTCTTGTTTGTCACATTCATGTCACACTTATTTTAATAGACCTCAAATAAAAATAGTTCCTTAGAGGGTCTATTAAGCTAGAACCATTTAGTTTTAGTTGAGATGTTATATGAATTTCCTTTAGAACCTGTTGTGGGAGGGAACATAGACCAAGAGTTCAGCATCTTGCAGCAAGGCACAGACTTCATCCCCATCTCAAAAAGAAGGGAAAGGCCTCTACCTAAGACCTTGGAACCATTCTAACAATGCCAATAGTGGACATTAGATGAAGGTGTGGGTGGTAGAAACAACTACTAACTGATCATGAAATATATCTAAATATACAGGAACAATATTAATAGTATATTATTACAAGCCATGTGTTTCATGTTGTTGAAAGTTATGGTGGAAATGCTTTAAAATGATTGTTTTATTCTTCACAGACTGTGGAATGACTGAACCACCAAGATCATATAATAGCATAAATAATTATTTTACTTGTACTCACTTATAATGGATGTACATGTTGTAGCCATTGATTTCAGCGATATTAAGTAAAACTGCTGTGATAGATTTTGGCTCAACTCGCTTCCATTATACACTTCCTTAATTCTTTTTAAAATTTCTGTACTAACTTTTGATTGTGCTTTGGTAGTATTAAATAGGTGAGCCTGCTCATAATTTAATTATATATTCTCTCTAAATTGCCTACCCTACGTAAACTAAAACACTTGGGCTTACCTTTCCCCCCTAAATGAGCTAAATTGTGAGCTTGGGAACAGTTAATAAGCTATTTAAACTGGCTTTGTTCCACTGATTTCAAGAAGACAATTCCTATGTGAGTCATCAGTGATTAAGCCCCATTGTACAGCATTAAGAAATCTTCCCACTCAGGCTTTTAGAGCAAACTAATTCCATTTTAGTGCTCCATATTGCAGGTTTATGTCACTTTCAAAAGACATTGTCTTTGATCATAGCAACAGCTCTATTTTAAGGTCAGGGTTCAGGCCTCTCCATTCTGTCCAGCTTCTGAAAACCAGCAGCTGGGGTAATGAAACAAATGTGTATTTTAATGTTCACGTAAGATTAGCAGAAAGAGTCAACATGGCATAATGGTTTGAAAGTTGGACTATGGTTTTGGAGACCAAGGTTTGAATCCCTGCTCAGTCATGAAACCCACTGGGTGATCTCTCAGTCTAAAGCAGCGTTTCTCAACCTAGGGGTCGGGACCCCTGGGGGAATTGCGAGGGGGTGTCAGAGGGGTCGCCAAATACCATCAGAAAATACAGTATTTTGTTTTGGTCATGGGGGTTCTGTGTGGGAAGTTTGGCCCAATTCTATCGTTGATGGGGTTCAGAATGCTCTTTGATTGTAGGTGAACTATAAATCCCAGCAATTACAATTCCCAACTGTCAAGTCTATTTTCACCAGACTCCACCAGTGTTCACATCTGGACATATTGAGTATTCATGCAAAGTTTGGTCCAGATTCTTCATTGTTTTGAGTCCACAGTACTCTCTGGAATTAAGTGAACTACAACTCCAAAACTCAAGGTCAATGCCCACCAAACCCTTCCAATATTTTCTGTTGGTCATAGGAGTTCTATGTGCCAAGTTTGGTTCAATTCCATCGTTGGTGGAGTTTAGAGTGCTCTTTTATTGTAGATTAACTATAAACTCCCAAATGAGAAATCACCCCCCCCCCCACACACACACAACTCCACCAGTATTCAGATCTGGGTGTATCAGGTATTTGTGCCACATTTGGTCCAGTGAATGAAAATATATTCTGCATATCTGATATTTACATTACGATTCATAACAGTAGCAAAATTACAGTTATGAAGTAGCAACGAAAATAATTCGAGGGATGGGGGGCACCACAACATGAGGAATTGTGTGAAGGGGTCGTGACATTAGGAAGGTTGAGAACCACTGGTCTAAAGGAAGACAGTGGCAAATATTTTCTGAACAAATCTTGCCAAGAAAACCCTGTAATACAATTCCTTTAGCACCACCATAGGTAGAAAGTGACTTGAAGGCACACAACAACAAGAAGATCACCATGTGTTAAATCTGGCTCCATTATATCCAACAGGAACTTTGATGTGTCTTCAGTGGCTTGTGAATGTTTCCAACAATATGCCTAACCAGCCACAAATGATTAATTGCTATCATATGTTTGTTTTTCATATGTTTAACAAAATGTTATTTCTTCAGCTGAGTAAATGCAGGAAGTTAATTTTCTCATTTAAATATCCCAATTTTAATGAAGGACACATGGCGAATAGTGAGAGTACTGCTTAAACAGCTATTCCTAATTGGCTTCCAGAAACAAATTAATAAGAAACTGCTGACAGAGATATATTTGAAGCTGTGCCAACAATGATGTCTATTGTTTTGAGTGATCTATCCGGATAAGGGCCAACAAATGATCCCAGAACAAAGCTAAGATTGAGTGGACCTTCTGAGTCAAAAGGATGAGACCAAGAAAGGAGTACACGCCAATTTAGCAAAATCCTCTTCTTAACGTGAACATGATCTATCTTCCTTTTGCATATGAGAATGTACAAAGCTTGTGTCATTGTTCTAAAGTAAGCTAATAAGAACATATCATATAATTTTGCTGTCCTTGCAGCAAAGGTGGGAGATATGAGAAGAAACATCCATCAACCTGCCGAGTGAAACAGACTGCAGTCTCTTAATACAAGTGAGAGAGTTAGAGCTCTAGTGTATTTCAAAGTCAGATAGCTACTCCCCCCCCAAATCTTTGCCATAGTATTAGTTAATCTTAAATCAAGAAATAGTTTTCTAAGATCATGCAAGTGTGGAGAAGAGCAAGCCACAGACCACCTACTGCAATGCAACCTGAGCCCTGCCACATGCACAATGGAGGACCTTCTTATAGCAACACCAGAGGCACTCCAAGTGGCCAGCTACTGGTCAAAGGACATTTAATAGAATACTAAGTTTGCAAACTTTGTGTTTTGTTTGTTTGTTTTTAATGCAATACAACTGTTTGGTTCGCACCTGACATGATAAATAAGTTAATCTTAATGTAACATTACTTTCTGTACTTCTGTCTGAAGTATTCCTCAACTATTAATTGCACTAAGTAGGAAAAAAGCTGTTGCTTTTATATTGCTGTTCAAAAATCCCACTTCAGAAGAAATTAACTGATATAAGGCATACCCCAGTTGAAGAACTATTATTAGATATTGTATACATTATTTACTATTTGATTAAGACTTTTAATTTCTAATGGAAATACCTCAAAATGTTAATAGTGTATTCAGCTGAACAGAGTATAAAAGAACAAAAGTACTAAAGTAATCAAAAGTGTAGCAGATATTTCTAGGATTCTTTCTCCCATTCATTATCACAAGAGCTGTTTCATACATATGCACCATAATAATGACTAACTTAGATCCCATTATCTTTAGTGGGGCTCTTCTAGGCATGGATCGAATCCAACAGTTCTCAAAGTGTGCTCTGTGCAGCCCTTGGAGCTCCATTAAGCATACTGAGGGGCTCCACACTTTCCTGGTCCTCATCCTCCCCTGCCTCTCTCACCACCAAAAGCCTTTTTTCCTCCCCTCTCTTGCCACCCAGATCCTTTCCCCCTTGCCTTCCTTGCTTACAAAATCCTACTTCCCTCCCACCACTCAAGGGGTGCTTAGATTGTGCTTTTTCTGCCTGGCAGAAGGAGGTTGGGTGGCCCCTAGGCTCTTTAACTGAAATACTGTTAAGTTTATGTTGATCAAAAGTTTTGCCCATGCCTGACACACACACATTATATGTAACATGATATATAATAACATATATAAACATATCTTGGGGCTCCATGGGAAACTTTTGCTTCAAAAAGGGCTCTGCAACGGAAAAACTTTGGTAACACCTGATCTAATCAATTGCATTTGAGGTTAAAATTTAAAGGGGGGAGAGGTTACTGCTAATGTTACTAAGAAGATGTATGAAAAGGAACTGTGATGGAGAGCAAGGACAGAGTTACCACCCAATGCCTCCATTCTGAAGGTGATGGTGAAGGAAGGTATTTCTGCAAATGCTGGTGTTCACTTAATACCTCTCCACTTCATCACACTAGAGAAAAAAAATCCACTTAAAATCTGGTTTCTGCCTACTGCAGAATTCTGGGGTTTGTAGTTTAGTGAGTCTGTTAAAGTCTCCTCCCTAAACTACAGAATTCTGCAGGAGACAGAAACCGGATTTTAAGTGGGTTTTTTTCTCTAGTGTGTTGAGGACATCTCTCGTTTCCCATTTTTGCCTATACAGACAATTTCTTTTCCAAAATGCTACGGTAGCAATGAAAGGTTTTGGGATTTTTTTTTTTAGATTTTTCAATAACTATTCTCTTAATATGTACACAATGAGATTTCTTGAAGTTCAGACCCAAGCATAAAGACAAAATGCATTACAAACACACATAGCATTAAGGTAATTTTGTACAATATTTTAAATACTTTTGTGCATGAAGCAAAGTTTGTGTACTTTGGACTACGAGAAAGCAAAGCAAAAAATATGATTCTATCATTCTAATTTTGTAATCTCAGCTAACCTTGTGTAGACAATTTAGGATTTTGAAATATTGTGGATTACAGAATTCCGGATAAGGGATGCTCAATCTGTAATTCTTTTTTCCCCCTCACCACCCAGGCCCGGATTAACCAATTTTGGCGCCCTAGGCCACACTTTGGAATTACGTCCCCAAACCAACCTCTACCGCACCCCCCCCACCACCACCTCCTCTTTGCGGCTCCGCACGCCGCCTCCTTCCTCCACGTGCCTCGAGGGCAAGCCTTCCCTTCCTTCCTTCTCGCCATGCGCTCGACTTCCTTGAGACAAGGCCACACTTTGGAATTACGCGGAGGAGGAGGAAGGGAAGCCCCGCCCCCGGGGGCGAGCCTTCCCTTCCCTCCTCACCACGCGCCCGGCTTCATTGAGTCAAGGAAGCCACGCGTGTCGCAGAGGAGGAAGGGAAGTGCATGGTGAGGAGGAGGAAGAAGGGAAGGCTCGCCCCTGGGGGTGGGTCTTCCCTTCTTCCTCCTCCGCGATGCACCCGGCTTCCTTGACTCGAGGAAGCCGGGCGCGTGGTGAGGAGGAAGGGAAGGCTCGCCTCCGGGGCGCACGGAGGAAGAAGGTGGCGCGTGGAGCCGTGAGGAGTAGGAGTTGGGGGGGAGCCAAGAAGTAGTGCAGCAAGAGGGGCACAGGGGGCGTGGATGGCGCGCAGGCGCAGAAGCGCCCGAAGATCAACTTTTAAAAAAAATTGGGGGGTCCAAATCTGGCGTCTCCCCTTGGCTGCGCCCCTAGGCCATGGCCTAGTGTGGCCTTATGGATGATCCAGGCCTGTCACCACCTGAGCTTATTAGAAGGGAAGATGATAAAGCTCGAAACAAACAAGCCTGTGTTTATAACTTTCAGTATGACTGAAATAAACACAATAAAGAGTGGCATTAACTTAAAAGTATACGTTCTACTTAAATCAGACATTCTCGGCTGCATAAAAAGCCATCAACAGACCTGCTTTCATCATGTTGCACCAGACTGCTAGCCTGCATAAACTACTTGTGAAAGTTGAATTATTTAAAACCTTATATTGAAAAAGCTGGAATTTCATTGTTGTCACTCTAATAACTGGATCACTTGTAAAATTATCTTGGATAACTTGTCATGTTTCAAAGCATTGTGTCAGTAAAGACCAGCTTTTCTTCGGCAAACATAATAATACCTGCAAATTCACCAGTGTTGAACATATCATACAGCATAAATTCTCAATTTGCCATGAAGAATGTATAGGAAATACCACTACAGATTTTGATCCTTTGATTCTTTAAGAAGCTACAAGTCAGAGACTGGCAGGGCCAGTGAAGGCATTTTGTTGCCCAAGATAAAGGAAAGGCTGATGTTAATGTTATTTCTACACTGGCAATTGAAGGGTGTCTTCCATCATAGCAAATGTAACAAGTTCGTTAGTTGGGAGAAGAGAAATTGCATTTAGTAGAAAAAACTTTGAAAATCCAAGAGCAATAGGCAGAAGAGTGCTGTCACTGACCCACAACATCTACCACATGAGGCATTTACCTCCCTCTGCCCCAGGGTAGGATTAGCCACTCAAAAGCAACACATGGAGATATTTTTTTTCTAGTGGAGAAATAGATTCAAATATTCATAGTGTTCCTTCCATGCAAGAACATGTAACAATGCTTGATGAATCTTCTCTGTTACAGCATGCATCTTCAACACACCTCTTGGGGTATCTTATCAGCAGGCCCGGATCAGGCCCTTTTGGCGCCCTAGGCCTGCCCTCTTGCCAGCGAGGAGGAAAGCCCCACCCCCGGCTCCACCCCGCCCTGCCCCCTCGCTGGCGAGGAGGAAAGCCCCACTCCCGGCTCCGCCCTGCCCCGCCCCCAGCTCCGCCCCAGGCTCCGCCGGCGCAAGGAGGAGGAACTAAAGCCCCACCCCGGGGCCTCCCCACGGCTCCTCCCTCCCTCCTAAAGCCACCATGCCGGCAAGGAGGCGGGGGCGGAGCCGGGGGCAGAGCCTTGGGAGCGAGCAAAGGGGGGGGGCGGCCGCACGCATGCACACTTTATTTTTTAATTATTTTTTCGAACTTTTAAAAATTATTTTCGAATTTCCCCCCCGAATTTTTGTTACCTTTTGGGGGGGGGGTCCGGACCTGCTGCCCCCTTTTTTGGGGGGTCCGGACCTGCTGCCTTGGCCTAGGGTGGCCTTATGGGTAATTCGGGCCTGCACATTGCACATCACTGCTTTCTGTCTCTCTTAGTGGAAAATCACTTACTACTACTAATGCAATGTCTCTTCTTCCCTAAGAATTGGCAAGAGTCATTCCACCCATAGACCCCCCCCCCTCCATAACCTTCATGGTCCTTGGGGAGTGAAGGACCATTATAATCACTATTGATATCATGTCCTCCTTTGAGAATTTGTCTTCTGTTAGAAGAGAATGTAGATGTACTAGAGTTGGACCAGACATCTAATAACCAGCTGAGTACTCCTTCAGTTTGACCAAATTCAGAACAGTAGGGGAGCTGGAAGAAAGCCTCCCCAAGTCCCAAAGAAAAGTGAAAACTTCTACATTTGTCACAGAATACCCATTCCCAGATCGAATGAAAGACCATATTCCAGGCATCAAGAAGAATACAGCTATGAAACTTGTTCCTAAAATACTGTTGATCTGGATTGCTGTGAGTTTTCTGGGCTGCATGACCATGCTCCAGAAGCATTCTCTCCTGATGTTTCACCCACATGAGCCCATTTGTTGAGAGATGAAGTGAAGCTGAATCCAGCCATTTGCCCAGAGGAAATTCCATGTGTATACAAGCACACAGTTCACCTCACAACCTCTGAGGATGCCTACTATACACATGGAATTTCCTCTCGGCAAATTGCTGGATTCAGCTTCACTTCACCTCTCAGCAAATGGGCTCTTGTAAGGACTGAATATATGAGTTTTAGACTGTTTAACAATCCTGCTACCCTGACTCTTGATTTATGGCCTTCTTGACCCTGGATGGTTTGATATTGGCTAACTTATGCTTCCTTGACTTCTATCAGGTTCCTGAGAGCTCAGCCTCTTTGTGTTGCATTGTTCCAAGTGTTTGCCATTTGTGTTTGCCTCCTCTTTCCTGGTGTTCATATAGGAAGGTATTTTATAGGAATTTTATTTTACTAAAGAAACTACATTTCATGTAGTGAAATTTAGAGCAATGTAAATGAATATATGACAGGATCTGACTTGAACATCGGTTCTCAAATTGGTTTTCTGTTTCATTCTTAGTTTGTTCTTAATAGTCTGGTATGGGGAAGTTTTCTTATTTCTGAGAATTCATCCCACAGTCTGCTACCTGCTGTGTTTATCTTTTTTTAAAAAATCTAACCATTTCCCCAGTTGCTGCTGAATATGAAAGCTAGCATTTCTAACTAAATCAGTAGTTGATGTGTTACTTCTATTTCAATTATGACTTATTGTCCTCTTATCTCCTCAAGAGTGAATTTCAAAACAGAATATCACTAGCGCTACTCTTTAGTCTACCCAGGCACCAATGATCAATTTCTTCAATCTGTGATCAGAATATGCAGTTGGTCAATTGTTCTGCACCTCGATATATCCACCATATAGTTGAGTAACACATCCCAAACTTTGTTTATCATTAGATGCATCCAGTGTGCAAGTGACCAACATAATTGTACACACATATAGAAAGTGTGTGTGTGTGTACACACACACACACACACACACACATATATACACACACACACACACACTTTCTATATGGAGGCAAAGATGAAGTACTTTGACCACATAATGAGAAGACAGTAAAAATTGGAGAAGATAATGTTGCTGGGGAAAATGGAAGGAAAAAGGAAGAGGGGCCAACCAAGGATAAGATGGATGGGATGGTATCCTTGAAGTGACTGACTTGACCTTGAAGGAGCTGGGGGTGGTGACGGCTGACAGGGGAGCTCTTGTGTGGGGTGGTCCATGAGGTCACGAAGAGTCGGAATGGACTGAAAGAATAAACAGCAATAGAAAGCTAGCAAAATAGTTTGACTAGAGCAGCAGTACAGTATTTATTTATTTACTATATTTATATACCATCCCGCTCAGCCCAGAGGCAACTCAGAGCAGTAATAAGATTATACAGCAGATTTAGGACAGTGTAATTTAAAATTTGAGCCCCTCCCCCCCAAATTGGAGGAAAATGTATATATTAATGATTTACCTTCCGTAATTGATATGCATTTCAGCGGATTGCAAAAGAAGCTTAATTAATGGTTTGTGTTCCTTAGATAAAGAAGAGAAATATGGCTTGAGATTCTTCCTATTTGATTTTCTAGCCACTGGCATGTTTTATTACTTTACTTTCAGAACATGCATTTGGCTATAATAATTCTAGATTAAATTCTACTGAATGGCTCTATAGTGCCATGACAAATTATACTAAATATGCCATCCTCATTAGACATTGGCTTGAGTCCTATAACTTGTAATGGGCATGTTAGTAATAGCTAATCAGGAATCTAACATTGTAACTGGAAAGGCACTTAATGGACCATAATGCCTAATATTCTTCACTACATTATGGCTTTTCAACCTCGATCTACTGAAACAAGATAACTAGTTGGGTACACATGTCATCGTTTTCATCCAACTGCCTCTCTGCCTCTTGATTATTTTCTTTTGACAAGATTCTTGGCAGACAATCCTTATCTCAGACTTTCCCCTCTCCCAGTTTCTTAATTATGTGCTGTCAGTGACAAATGGGCGCTTGAAAGATGTCTTACTATTTACATACTCTTTTGTCACCTTTCTTAACTTTGCTGTCCGGGTTGGAAATATCTAATAATTACAGTAATAGTACCTCAGAGAAGTTATGTCAGCCTTGTGCATATCATTAATGCATTAATGTGTCAAAACAACAGTGAATGACACAGCTCCAGGCAGTCTTAAAAGCTACTAATGGTAGGCCCACTCCAAGGAATTGATTTGTAAGCCACCCTAAAGCTATAAAACTTTCCTACTGATATATAGCTTTACAAGCATCTCTCTTTTTTAGAAGATGGCTAACAGCTGTTTGAATAAGAGAACCATTTACAAAGAAAACACACTTTATATTATTCCATTAGACAGTTCCTAATGGCATAAAAGAAATAACAGAGCAATGGAAATAAGGGTTTCCCCCCTCAAACCTTCCAATTCTGTTGATCAGAGTTCAAGGATGAAAACTCACCTTTACATAGATGTTAATTATTATACTGTTGTCCTTTTCTGTTCGTTAAATGTTATGTTTGGATTTGTTTATTGCATTGAAAGAGAAAGGCAAGCACAATAGATCACAAATCATTATCCACTTAAGCATCCATGAATTTTGGGGCCAAAACCTCAAATCCAGCAATCATAAATATTTTTAATGCATCACACTCAGAAAGTGAACTTAGTATTATTGTTGAAAGCTTTTGTAAGCAGGAGTATACAGTTTCTAACTGTTACTTTCTTGGGAAGTCATAAATAGGATGGCACAATCAGGCATGTAGCCAGGGGGGGGCTAAGGGGGCTTCAGCCCCCCCCCCCCAAATTCTCAGGGTGGTACATTATTTAAACTGTTATGTTTATTCATATCATGATCTGATCACCATGCTCATTATATCCCACATTAATGGGGTTATTGGGATAACAATACAAAAGATTTGCTAGGGTAGACCCTCTTCCACCCAGTCTCAGCCCCGCCCGAACCAAACTCAGCCCCCTCCGAAACAAAATCCTGGCTACGGCCCTGGGCACAATAAATAGTGGCAAATGTTTTCAGCTTCATACCTTATACTAGAGGTTGGGAAAGTGTTTGGCCATGTATGGTCCCCTGGGCCCCATTGTTTCAGCCCCAGAAGTCCCCCATCACTTCCCAGAACTGCCATTTTTAATTTTGAAATTGGTGCGTTTTTCAGGTATCACCTGAAATCCACAAAGAAGCAAAAATTCCTTCCCCACTGACTCCCCCCCCCTCTCCCCTCTATTTCTCTTTTTTAAATGGCAAGAAGAAGCAATGTGACATCACTTCCAGTTGCTGGATACAAACCCATAGCACCATCGTAGTGGTGATATGTTGGGAGGCAGTCCACAAGCCATCATGTGCTTGTCTGCAGAAAGGTTCCAGTTATAGGAAACATCAGATATCTAATAATCACTGGTTTTCAAATATGGCAATCTTATGAATGAGAACTCCAGAACACCTTGTTATACACAGATCTTGCAGTCTCAGAGCTGATTGAGTCTCTCAATGCCTTCTCTTTCCTACTGTTTTTATTTTACTAAGCATTATAATGTGTTTTAATGAGTTGTATACTAATATCTCCAAAGTAAGATACAGTCTCAATGTGGTCACTTTGGTTCCTAGTGAGACAGCAGGCTTAATTTGTTCAAGAACCCATTTACTGTTTATACTCGAGTATAAGCCTAGTTTTTCGGCCCTTTTTTTAAGCCCCCCCCCCCCCGGCTTATACTCGGGTGGGGGTCCTGGCGGGAAGGCGTGGGGGGGGGGATGAAAGAAAGGTTTCCTGCCAGGTGACTCACCTCTCTGCACAGCAACCCAGCTCTCCTTCCTCTCCTCTCTCAGCGGGCAGCACACATTTTCCTCTCCTCTTTTCCTGGCACACACTTTCCTCTTCTCCTTTCCTCTTTCTCACACAGCATCTCCCCCAAAATGTATAGTTAAAATAAACTATGGTGATTATTGGGAGGATATGTAAGCACATTTACACTGAAGAAGGTTAGAAAAATGATTTAATTAGAGTTGGACAGTCTGATCTTAATTTACAGTTTTATGTAAATATTCAAAAACATTTAACCTACTACTGCCTCAATTAATGTAATTTTATTAGTATCTATTTTTATTTTTAAATTAACCAGTAGCTGCTGCATTCCCCACCCTTGGCTTATACTCAAGTCAATACATTTTCTCAGTTTTTTGTGGTAAAATTAGGTGCCTCGGATTACATTCAGGTTGGCTTATACTTGAGTATATACAGTATTTCTTAAATTAGCAATCCATGGCATTACGTCACAATTCAAATGAGACCATAGTTTAGATGAGCATGATTAATATTCAAGACATTGATCAGCTTAAATCTTCTAGAAGCTAAACATCCAAACTCATTTTTCTCCCACTGCATGGAAGCACCCTTCTATGTAGCGGAGGTTTTTGCAAATGAGTTGAATCTTGGAATGTCAAGTACCAAGTGTAAATAAGGTGTCATGGTGCTACTTCCCAAGGTGCTATATGCAGAGTAATCAATACAAAACTGAACCATTAAAAACAAAGGAAAAACATGGTTTCTTCACAGAATTTGTACTATGAATAGCAGACATCTTTGGTGTTCTTCCTTCATCCCATGAAATTTGAGCAATAATGATTGACTAATTGGCTATTCCTTGAGACAGTTCAGTCTGAGGAGTGTGCATAGTCTTCATGTGGCCTGGTATCCCACTTTGGTAGTGCTTGATACCCCCAGTGGTTCTCCCAATGCCCCATTTTTATTTTTAGCATCATTTTGGAGTGATTTGAGCCTGTAAAGTATCCAGAACACCCTCCATATGCATGAAAAAATACAAACACCATACCCCTTTTTAATCCCCAGAATGCTCCATCCCAGTCATTATTTTGGGAGGTTCTATGAAGAAAAATTGAGATATTTTGGTGCATTGTAGGATGGGTCTCCTCAACTGATTTCAAGTATCCAAGTAATGAGGCAAGACCTGAGCATAAAGAATGAGAACTTTTGAAAGCACCTCGAATGGAAAATGAATAGATTGGAATCTATCTAAGATTCCTTGAAGTCTCTCAGTAATCTTTAATCTATGTTGAATGTCTGATGATTAGAAAACAGTATTTTTTAAATCTCCCTGATATGAAAGGCAGAATCCCTCTTTCAAATTCAAGCCAAATCAGTATAATTCCATCTAAACTGAATTCTGGGTTACAATATGCTCAATATAAAGCCAAAACATTTGAAAATAAAAATAAAAGCAAAATAGCCATGGCAGGAATAGTTCTCGGAACAGTGCTCTAGGTTCTGTACAATTCGGTTATACTAAGAAAAGTTCATATTGATATTATTTTAGAAAACCAAAACAGTTTTATGCCCTTTTCCCATATAAGAGACTTTTTGTGTGTGTTTCACTTGCATTCTTTGTTCTTCCAGAAAAGTTGAAAGGCTTTCCTATGGGACAGGCTTTTAGTAACTACTGTTACTCAAATGTGTTTTGAAATGAAATATAATATAGATATTTTAAAGAGAACTTAGCATATATGAATATAGATACTATCGGATTTTATTTGTATCTGTCCTATTTTCCCAGTGAAAGTTAGAAGTAAACCCTGTACCATGCCAAGTGGCTTTGATTGCTACTGACTTCAAGGTGTACTTGAAGCCAATTGATGTCTTCTAGGCTGTGATTCACTTGAAAGTACGGTTCACTTCTCAAAATCAAGTTGCCAAAAGAAGCATTGTCCAACCTGCCCCTTTCCAGTTTGGGATTTTTCTTTTGTACAAATAAGTTATTTGCTCTTCTACTCCTTTATCCCTTCCCACACAGCAAAATGTTGACTGAAATCAATAATATTCAAGTGCTGGTGTGGAAAATTCAAATTCTGAAAGGATATATTTCTATATCCCCAAACAGTAGGATATGTGGCAGATAGTGAACCTTTAAATTTCCTATGGTGTAAGATAAAGCATAGAGAGATGAAGATTCTGCATTATTGTAATACACTTTAAGTGGAGTCTCAGTTTCTCTGAGTGAGTGGCCCTTGTCACTTCTTGCTGCTTCATTGATTAAATTCCCCTAGCCCAGATTAGGAAGGAAAGGAAAGGTTATCTCCCAGGTTTGGAACTTGTATTCCCTATTTACTATGTAGTAACATTTGTAATTTATAAATAGTAGTTATTGTGCTGTCAAGTGAGTTTCCGCTTATGTTGACTGTATTAATGAGAGACCTCCATGAGATCTTTTTATAAATTAGCAACAAGTCTTGCAAGCCAAGGTCACGGCTTCTTTGACTGAATCAATACATCTCTAACACAACCTTCAATTTCTCCTACTTCCTTTTACTTTAGTAAAATTATTGTATGTTCCAGAGTCATGCATATTATGTTATGATGTATCCAAAGTATGTTTGGTCTTCTAGTGAAACTTGCTTGTGCTTTTGGCAGTCTTTTGTATCTGTAGGGCTCTCTTCCACAATCCCATTTCAAATGAGCTGGTTCTTCTGCTGTCAGCTTTCTTCATTGTGCTTTCAAACTATTCATATATAGAAATCAGAAATACTATGGCTTATGTGATTCTGACTTTGTTATTTAGTGATATAACTTTACACTTAAGATCTTATCTACTTCCTTTATATCTTCCCTTCTAAGTTTTCTTCTTGATTTTCTGTCTCTGCACTATATAATATACATGTTGTGGTGGAAATTGTGGAGTCTGTGAGTCACATGTAGCTTTTGGAGGCCCTGTGATCCCCTTAGTCACACCAGACCTCCCCAAACACTCGCACATGCATGCACGCATGCACACACATCAGTCCAAAATTCTGTTTCCAGCAGAAACATGCCTTTAAGGATTAGGTTTTGTCTTAAAATACTCTTTTGCAGGCACCCCAAAATTTCTAAAATCTAACCCCAAATATGCCTCGGAAGGGCCAGAATATTCCAGATTATGCTGGCCTGAGATTAAATAAATTTTAAAAACAGAATAAAACTTTTATTGTTTTCTTATTATGAAGTGAAAACAAACTGAAGGAACGTCTTTTCAGAACTGAATACAAACAATAGCTGTATTCAGCAGAATGTCTTGGAGATATAGTGGCCTAGTAATTTATACATGACAGTAGTGCTGAAGTGATAAAGATAAACGCAGAGGATTTAAACAATACTTAATGTCATTGGCACATGGAGGGAATATGCTCAGGTTTTATGGTACGAGTGAAAATTTAAAGGTACATACAGACACAATTGCAAAGGATCATATGTGCAACATTCTGAGTGTAGCACCATCTGTGTTTTAAAACTCATACCTCTTTTCAATTGGCTTCAGGAGTCTTCTGCGGTGGTGCTGTTGAACCTTATTTCAGAATCAAGAAATATAGAGCTTGGAAAGCAAACTAGGATTATTGCTGTATTTTAAAAGAGAAATGGTGTGTAGCGTTGATAATTTGCGATATGAGAAACTTGGCGTAGGAAGCGGGTGTGGGAATGGTATATTTTAATAAATGCCTTGTCTGTGGTTGCTTTATTTCACCCATCTGCAGATAAAATTGAATTCATGTTCAGATGTTATTTTTCATGTTCATAGGAGAATTGTGCTCAACATTTAATTGTTAAAATCAAATTAAAAAGCTTTTAATTATTTTTCTGCTATTCTCTTGAAAATATATATGTTGATTGGAAAGGTTGCATCTTTTCATTAAAGAAAACTGTCATTACCTGAATATATGTTCTGGAGTCTGGAATCTGCAATAAAATGAATGGCATAGAGAAAGAAGGAAATGGTGAACATGAATGTAGATGACGAGACTTCTTTTTGGTATTTCAAAAATTGTCGACAGCTTGTAGATTCTTATCAGCACAGTTCATTCAACCTTTAAATTGCCTCTCACATTGTACGCAGCTTATCTACTGTGTAATCTGGAAAAATTATCGTAGAGTTATATGATAATGTTCGGGAGACAATATTATTTTATCTGCTTCTGAAAGAATTCACTGATCCTATTGAAATGAATGTAATATAATAATATACTGGCATTCTCCTGAGTTTTTCATAGTCCATGGGAATGCTATATAAGCTTGCTGGCAGGTAGATACAAACAAACAATTGAGGAATGTGAATTGCACTCTGAATGTTCACTTAGCTTAATGTTATATTGTATGCTACCACAAAAGTATAAAGAAATCATATCATCTCCTGTAAGATACCATTTCTACTCAACTTGTAAGTGAAAACCTCTATATAATTTCTCTCAGTTATTTTCTGGTTATGCAGACATAGATTCTGTGTACCTGCTAAACAATCCCATAACCAACTACAAATTGGGAAAGTCTTGTAATTATTCCAATTGTCATTGATTCCTGTTTATACAGCACCTTGCAGCAGTTTATTTTTCCCGGACAAATAAAAATGGTCTCAGAATTGGCCAACATAGCAATAGATAACATAGATTTACACCCTCTTTTCTCTAACACAGGCATGGGCAAACTTCGGCCCTCTGGATGTTTTGGACTTTAATTCCCACAATTCCTAACAGCCAGTAAGCTGGTTGGGATTTCTGGAAGTTGAAGTCCAAAACACCTGGAGAGCCAAAGTTTGTCCATGCCTGATCTAACACCTTACGTCAAACAAGTCACAAGACTAGAGTATCAAAATCTCTATTTCATATTCATGTAAAACACAGTCATGGGATATACAGGTGTATCATATATACTCGGGCACGTTGTATACAGGATTTAGGGGGGGCAAGCATAACACATACAAACATCCGAAAAATATAGATCAGAAGCGTAACTCCCCAAAGTAAATATAGAGAAACTCCGAGTATATCAGATCTAAGCTACCATGAGCCGTGAAGTCCAAACAGCTGGTGATACAGGGACAGAGGAGGCAAGAATGAGCTCCAAATAATAAGTTCAAAAGTTGGCCGACGGGCTGGCGATGCCAAACTTTTCGGGGCCACTCCCCCGTTTCGCCCCCGGGCGGGGCTTTCTCAAGGCCATAAATGATGATTCCGTAGTCCAAATATCTGAAGGAGAACATTATACATACATCACAATACATTATAGTAGTCAAACAGACAAACCCAATATGTTATATACATCAGAGGTAACATACCATTCAGCGAAGTGTTCAGGCTTAACCTTACTCGGGAAGCAAGGTGACCATAAAGGTAAGAAAGGAAGGATCAGGAGAATGTTATAAAGTAACTCAGGTGGAGCAATTAGGTAATTAGTGATTGTACACTGATTACCTCGTTTAACCCATTTGGAATTTCTGAATTTAATCAGATTATCCATAGTCTTTCAAGTTTGCAAAGGGCCTTAAAGGGGTCAGTACGTGAATGCGGTTCTATTTTGTCAAGTACCCTAATGCGCAATGAATCAGGATGATGTTTATGCTGATGGCAATGTATGTAGAATGGTAGATCAGTGTTCCCCGTGTTTATTCTACTTCTATGCTCGATGAAACGTTGGCGTAACGGTCTAGTGGTCATCCCGACGTAAACAGACGGGCAGGAACAACTGATCGCATACGTGACGTGTGAACTGGCGCATGTCGCAAAACAGCGTATATCAAACTTTTTCCCTAACGAGGGACAGTCTATAGTGGTGTCACTACAGATATTTTTACAAATGGAGCACCGGCCACAAACCTTCGTGCCCTTGCTAAGGTTGCTTGTGATATGCGTGTAGGCATGGTTAGAATGGGTCAGAGTGTCTCCTAAGTTACGTGTACGCTTATAAGCGATAAGAGGGGGATGCTCTAGCCCTTTGATGTGAGAGACCATCGGCCAGTGTGTGCGTATAAGTTTAACCATAATGTTAGTATGTGGTGTAAGCGTTACAGGCCACACCAAGTTGTTGGACTGAACCTTAGGTTTACTCGTGAGGAGGCTGTTTCTGTCTGAGTGTCTGGCTTTCATAAGGGCTTTGGAGGAAGTCCTTTTTCATAGTTCTAGCTTCTCTTTCAAAATCATAGACAAAAGAGGAGTTACGCTTAAGTCTCGAAAATTGAGTGTAAGGTAAATTAGATTTCAGAGAATGTGAAATACTACTAATGCGAGTCAAGAGAAAGTAAATTTCCTTGACCTTACCATTTTCGCTGATAGGGGCCTCCTCAAAACTAAGAATTATAACAAACCGGTGAAGAGGAACTCATATTTACATTTCAATAGTTTTCATTCCCATTCTCTGAAATCTAATTTACCTTACACTCAATTTTCGAGACTTAAGCGTAACTCCTCTTTTGTCTATGATTTTGAAAGAGAAGCTAGAACTATGAAAAAGGACTTCCTACACAGAGGCTACCCTGAAGTCTCCAAAGCCCTTATGAAAGCCAGACACTCAGACAGAAACAGCCTCCTCACGAGTAAACCTAAGGTTTACTCCGATTAAATTCAGAAATTCCAAATGGGTTAAACGAGGTAATCAGTGTGCAATCTATATTTACTTTGGGGAGTTACGCTTCTGATCTATATTTTTCGGATGTTTGTATGTGTTATGCTTGCCCCCCCTAAATCCTGTATACAACGTGCCCGAGTATATATGATACACCTGTATATCCCATGACTGTGTTTTACATGAATATGAAATAGAGATTTTGATACTCTAGTCTTGTGACTTGTTTGACGTATGCGCTAACCCAAGACTCAGTGAATTATATGATCTAACACCTTAGTCAGTTTGCCTTGATAAATTCTGCTCTTTTTGCTCAGGGCCTTTATTGTACTTTTTTTAAATAAAAAAAATTAAAAGTTTCCAAATTACATTTTAAAAAGTGGGAAAAGGGTTAAAGACATAGGGGAGAAGGGAAAGGAGTAGTTGAGGAAAAAAGGGAAGAGAAAAAGGGAAAGAGAGAGAGGGGGAAAGGAGGGGGGTATCAAAAGGGGTGGGGAATATGGGGAGATACAGAGAGGGTTAGGTAGAAGCATTTGTGCTTCAATTCTTCCCTATTTTGGTTTTAATTTTTCTTATAGTCCTTTTTGCTGCTTTTTGTTGTACTTTTGAGACTAATTGAGAGAAAACTTCCATCTTTCAGTTTTTCTCAAAGGTGTTACAAGATCCATTTGCATTTAGATCCAGATTAACATGGGCCTAGTCAGCTTTACACTGATCAAGACTGATCCAGTGTTAGATTGTGGTTTGGCCTCAGAATGCTTTTGGCCACCAGCCCTTCAAGCCAAGCAGAGACAAGAGTTACCCCTGTCCATCCAGCAGGACTTCATCCAATTTGGCACTGCTGGATGGCTACACTTATGTTTTTCCGTTCTCGTTATGGTAGCAGCTAGCTGGCACAGGATGACTGGTGTCTGTCACTTGATGTTTGGAGTGATTTCAGCTTGGAGTGATTTTCAGAGTGTTGCTTGGAGTGATTTCAGAGAAATCATCCCTCCTTTCTCTCTCCCTTCTCTGATTGCCCTTGTGCCTTAGCCGATGTCATTGTAGGTGATGAGTGATTAACAGTTGACATGTAGTGCCCACTGATTGCTCCTATAACAAGAATGGGAGGGGGACAGTGAGTGCTATCCCATGTCCCTGCGCTGCACAACCTTGGGAAAGTCATGGCCATGTGGAGTCCGATTCAATCTTGGAACTGTCCCAGTTGCTTCCATAGATCCAAAGTCATGGTTTGTGCTGGATTCTCAGGTAGAATTTGAAGCAATCCACAACTTTTGTAATGTGATTCAGGGCCATTTTAAGTAGCATTGCCTCGTGTTAACCTGAATCAGCTCTGTGCATCTTATCATCATCATCATCATCATCATCATCAACATCATCAGAACAAATGCCATCAAAGCCAGAATTGAAAAGTCGATGACAGATCCCAAGTGTAGACTCTGCAAGGAAGCAGATGAAACTAGATCATATCCTCAGCTGCTGCAAGGAGATCGCGCAGACAGACTACAAGCAGAGGCATAACACCATTGCTCAGATGATCCACTGCCACAAATACAATCTGCCTGCGACAAAGAACTGGTGGGATCACAAGCCTGAACAAGTTACAGAAAATGAACATATCAAACTACTCTGGGACTTCCGAATCCAGACTGACAGAGTTTTGGAGAACAATACTCCTGACTTCACAATCATGTTAAAAAACAAGGTATGGATTGTCAATGTTGCAATCCCAAGTGACAGCAGGATTGAAGAGAAGTAGCTGGAAAAGCAGACACGATATGAGGATTTAAAGATCGGACTGCAAAGACTCTGGCACAAGCCAGTAAAGGTGGTCCCAGTGGTGATTGGCACACTGGGTGCAGTGCCTAAAGACCTTGGCCTGCACTTAAACACAATTGGCGCTGACAAAGTTACCATCGGCCAACTACAAAAGGCCACTTTACTGGGACCTGCAGGCATTATTAGCTGATACATCACACAGTCCTAGACACTTGGGAAGTGTCCAACATGTGATCCAATACAATAATTTTATACCCCGCCTCCATCTCCCCGAAGAGACTCCAGTGGCTTACATGGGGCCAAACCCAAATAACAGAGTTAAAACGTAGCACATTAGAGTGCATCACAGCAATGTAAAACAACATAAAACAATATTATACAAAATGTAAAACAAGCATCAAAACGAACATCAATAACAAAGTCAAGCCTCAACATGGGTGGGTGCAGTAGCCATGAAGCTAATAGCCCCCCTTCTTTGGGATAATGGGTCAGCATAAATGCCTTTGATTCTGCTTTTTTGTTGCTGGTCCAATAAAAAACCAGATTGGTCTGTTTAGAATACTTAATTGCATCCACATTTAATATGCAGGTGTATTCAGGTCACTTGAGTAATAAACAGACAGTTCCCAGTTTAGCCAGTGAATATACAATTGATATACAGACAGTTCCCATGTTACAGGCATCCAACTTAAATATGACTCATGGTTAAGAACAGGGGTGAGACATCAAGAAGTGAGGGAAAATCTACTCTTAGAAATGGAAACTTTTTCCTGGAAGAGTTATCATGGGGAAAAGGTGTCTCCACTGAAGCTTTATCACCAATCTTTGCTTCCACAACAACCCAATTTTTTCCAAATCCAGTTGTCACAGAGACAGAATATAAGGTGAAATCTTCTGAACAGGGGCACAGATAGCAAAAGAAACATTACAGGGGTCTTCATCCTTCCTTATGCTATCCAATACTTTTAAAAAATGCTCAAGTTACACTTAAGAAATGTACTTGTTTTGACTAACATGCTAATTCAAGTTAAGAACAAACCTACAGAATCTATCTTGGGAGCTGCCTGTTCTGCTCTTGTGTCCTCATACTGGAAGTAATATGAATGCAGCTATTAGAAGGATTACACCTACTTAGCCAAATTACTACAAGGATAACTGCTTTTTTTAGTATTTACAGTTGTGAACATTATTTACTAGATGTTTCTAGCAAACTGCCTGATGATAAACAACACTAAAATTAGCCTAATTGCATAATGTAGACTCCACTGAAAACATATTGGATGTTTTTCCTTAATATGTTGAAAGATCCTTGTTCATTATTATGGTGGGTTATAATAGTAAGAAGAATATTTAAACCTGAAGGAAGAATGATGATGAATTACAGAAGTAAAATAATGAGTCAGATTAACTGCAATAGGTTTATTAGTTCCTTACAGTTTCATAGTGTTGATTTCTTTAAAATGGTTCTATATCCTGGTATTGGTAATATTGAGGAAGAAGAAAAAGAATGTACAGTATATTGTGCTTCACCAGTTAGCATGATTTTTGTAGTTCATTTCAACATGTCAGATTTTTATATTACGAGAATATGAATTGTGAGGTGTGTGCTGTATTGATGTAATCTTTTGGCCGATCATATCATTTAAAAGACTTGTATAGACCTCCCTCCCTTTTTTCTAGCCATTTGAAGAAATAGTTCCAAAAGAGGATGGAATTCTTTGCTCTTAAAGGAAGCAATGAATACTTTTAACATTTTCTTCTTGCTGTGAGGAAATGTCCAGTTTTGAAAGATAATTCACAATCCAGTATTTATACTGTACAAAATTTTCAGAAAATGGCATTACTCATGCAGAAAATATAGTTTTCTGTCCAAAAGGTGTGCTTTGTGTATAACAAGTCCAAAACTGCAAATGTTCTTATTAAGAAACACAACTTTGACAGTTTTAAAAAAATGTTTTGTATTCATCTTTCCCCCCCGAGTTTCAAGTAACACAGTCAAAGCTAATTCTAAACATATTAGAAAGGGCAATACAGTGGATTGGAATGTCCCCTTGCAACATGGGCATTTTATAGTATGGTGTGACGAGGTGCCTGCATTGTTACTTCCCACAATCATTCCTGTTAAAAGGAGTAATGAATTTTAGAAATATACAGTACTATATGTGAAATTGTGTACAGACATGTCCAATGTTGAGTGCTTTTTTATTTATATATTTTATATGTTTAACATTAATAGCCTAATTATACTTCAGTCAAATTATAAAAAAATTAACATTAACAAATACTGTTCAATTTGGGCCTCTATGCAAACAATCTCCAACAAATTATAATATTTATTTTTATCTTTATTGTTATTATTATTATTTTACTGGCACAAAACACAGTCTGAGACAGCAAATTATATGTGTATGTGTGTGTGTGTGTTTGTGTTTGTATGTGTGCTGGATTTTGTGTCTCAAAATCACAAACTGAACACTTCCTAAGCGTTTAGGGCTGCATGATGTATATACCCCCGATGGGTGCCACCTTGTTGTGGTGGGGGGCTTAACTGCCTCAAAGATGCTGAGAGATGTGCTGGCAGTAGTGTAACTACCAGCAGGTCCAACCAAGTCAGGAAAAATATACAATGCCAGAAAACCGCATCATCATCATCATCATCATCATCATTATTATTATGGCACTCCAAGTGGTACTGATCACTGAACATTTAGTATAATGCTAGGTTTGGTTTTTTTTAACCTTGTTTGTGTTTTTAAATACGTTACAACTGTACTCTCAGTTCGCTTCTGACATGATAAATAAATCAATCTTATTCATAGCAATAAGACTGTATACCAATCAGGTAAAAAGGCTGCAAATGTCCAGCTTACAAACTGGCTACCAGGTCAAGCTGAATATGTCAAAAACCATTGTAACTTCAGCCATTTATTCATTTAAACATTTATATTCTGTCCTTTACCCAAAGATTGCAGGGCAGCTTACAATAAAATCAATTTAAATAAATAATTGCAATTTTTAAAAAATATATTAATTTAAAAAATAGTTTATCAATTGAAAACAGACAATTTAAAACTGGTTAAAACAACCTTGAATAATATAACCTCAAATCATGTGCACCCTGGATAAACTCGGCAATAACAATATGACATGTATAGCAATTTTCTGTAGTTAACATTCTGGTAAGAAATATTGAGAGCAAATTTTATTTAAGCTAATTCTCTCATTTATGTACATAACGATTTGCTACAAAGAGGTAATTGGGGTGAATGGAAATGAAGAGACTGTTTTGCCTGAACCGTCATTTGATTCCAGTTACATCGAAACATGTGGAAATACAGACATGCACTGAATTTTCCTCTGGTTACTAGCAGAATATGTACAAAATTAATGTATGCCTGGAATCTTTGTCTTCTATTCTAACTAAAGTTCAATGGAATTTTTTTTTTTAATTTAAGTGCCAAATTGTGCTACCTTTTTTTGCATCTAGTAGAATTGCATCGCCTAAGGCTGTAATCTCAGAGAGGTTACATCTTGCATCCTTTTGAATTTTTATGAAATGCTTTTTTATTGGATGCTGTTTAATAGAAATGAATAATATTTTCTTGACAAACGAATCTCGTTGCAGTTGCACAATCTACTATAAATGTTACTATTAGAATCCTAGGGAGCTTATATTTAACTAACCTTTAACTTGAAGCAATTTGGATATAATGCTTGGAGGCATATCTGAGAATCTCAGTGGAAATTTAGGGTATCTGTTTTCTCACAAGATGGCATTTTGTGTCAATATTTTAATTTGGTAGTCTTGGCTTTTTTGTATATAATGTTTTACTCTCCAATTCAATACGTGTGCACATTTAACTTGAAGCCTCCAGACAGCAAATGAATAAATCATACAGAGTCAAATCTTTAAGTGTGTTGGTTGATTTAGTTCACAAGACTGGTGCCGGAGGATCCATACTAGGTTTTATTGGATTTTCCTTTAGTTTCTTGTGCGGGAAAATATCTTTGTAGGGTTCCTGAGATCTGCAAGCTGTGATCTGACAAAAAAATATTTATTTATTTATTTAAAACATTTATATTCCATCCTTCTCAACCCAAAGGGGGCTCAGGGTGGGGCACAACATAATATGCTGGAACATAAATAGATGATACACATACATAAACACATACTCAACATTAAAATCCACTGCTTAAACCCATCTCAATCATCTGCATCAAATCTAGTTGGCATGATAAGGTTTCTTGTTTCTGCCTTATTGCGCTGTCCCAAAAGCTTGATTCCACAGCTAGGTTTTTACCATCTTTCTGAAGGACAGGAGGGAGGGGCTGATCTAATCTTCCCAGGAAGGGAGTTCCATAATCGAGGGTCACTGAGAAGGTCCTCTCTCTCTCGTCCCCGCCAATCGTGCCTGTGACAGTGGTGGGATGGAGAGCAGGGCCTCCCAGGAGGATCTTAATCTCCACGATGGTTCATAGAGGGCAGTGCCTTCGGGCAGGTAAATTGGGCTGGGGTTGTTTAGAGCTTTATAGGTCAAAGCCAGCACTTTGTGTTCAGTAGCAAACTGGCAACCAGTGGAGCTGGCATAACATGGGAGTGGTATGCTCCTGGTATGCCGCTCCAGTTATTAACCTGGCTGCCTCTTGTTGGACTATTTGAAGCTTTCGAACAGTCTTCAAAGGCAACCCCACATAGAGCGAGTTGCAGTAGTCTCTCTTAGATGCTACACTCAATTGTTTTCCATAAATTTACTGAATTTCATTTAGAAAAAAACATACAGTACATGGTATTTGTAGTTTTTAATTTTTATATAAACATGTAATCAGCATAATTAACATTGGCATGTGGATTCCAGCCTCTGATGTGGTTGTTTTGGAAATGGAAAATCATTCACTTTGTAATAATTGTATTTTACTGCAAGAAATTGGTAGAACTGCTGTTTTATTAGATGTCCCTCTTGATACAAGCATAACAGAGATACCATTTGCTGCTCTTGTTCAGAAAAATGACTTTGACTAAACATTCATCTTAGGTTATGACAGCACGTATAAAATCAACTGCATGTACAAACTTGTAGGATTAAGTTATACATGTCAGGCCTCCATCAAGGTGTTATATATTGAATGCTCTGGAAATATAAATGAAATACTGTGCTCTGACATGTAGTGTTTCCCCCACATTTTCTTGGATCTTGCTTCCATAGTTCCATGCCTGAATGTATGTCCTTCACATTAGACATATAGCTACTGACCTTACTCTCAGATCTATGTTGTTCAGTACTTCTGAGAGTCTTTTGCTGACAATTATTGATTTGCCTGATGCATAGTCAAGTTGCTTGCTCCCTGGATCGATAGCTGTGTAGACTGATCAACATGATTTTTACCCTTGAGTGTGTCTTGTTCTCAGATCCAACCCCCCTGTCCCCCAATTGCATTTTACATAGGCAAGAAAGACTGTAGCTATTACTCAATATATTTCTATACTTACATTTCAGCTGACATTTTGTATAAAGACAAAGCTCTTGTGCCTATGCTATGGCAAGTGTTTGGATAGGGGGGCTGAATGGTGAATCCACACAGGGTGTTGTTCCAGTAGTACCAATTGTCTCGTATAAGAAGTACACAATATAATACATCTACTACTATGCTGTATTGCCAGAAAAGATCAATGCTAGTGGTCGATCCGTCTTTCAAGAAAGCCAAGTAAACCCTGAAAACAATCTGAAAAACCTTAGAATTCCCTGGCACACAATTCAAATATCGGTCGCCCAGAAGAACAGCTCTATGCAGTTTTGCCTGTTGAAGCACAATGCTTACTTCATGAGTCATTTTATTGCCAGAAAGTGATGTCAGAGATATTGTTTGTAAAAGTAAAATGATATACTGTTTAATAAGACATGAAGGTATTTTTGTAAATGTCTAGTTAGGGCAGTTCTCATACTGACAGCCTGATAAAATTCAAAACTTTTCCATCGGTTTGAACACAGGAGGCACCACTTTGATCTCTTTTTAAGAAGATCTACAAATTGAAATGTACACATTTCTCTGCAGACAGATTGATGTCGAAGGACTGTGAGAATTCCTAAAGCAGACAGCATGGATCTGCTATAGTATTGCATAACATCTATTGCTGTAAGATTAATTCGTGTCTATTTTCTGAACCTCTTGTTAAATGTGTGTCTTGATAAATTGAAAAGTAAGAACTGAATAAGGGGCAAGAGAAGAAGGATCATAAAGTGACAAGGAATTAAAATTATTGCAAGAGGTGCTGTGTAATAGATTTTGGAAGCTATTTCCAAGGAGATGCTTGTGGGGGAGGGTATATTGTTTTGCTACATTATATTTTTCATGATCTTCAAACTTGCAGGCTAATATTTAGATTAGTTTTATTAGAGCAGTTGCAGCCTTCTCTGTCTTTGCTGAACTATATTTTCCGCATAGCTATAACTAATTTGCAGGTATTTTTACATAGCCAAATGCTGAGTCACACTAAATCAGAGGTAGGGGGCTCGGAACCCTCTAGTTGTTATTGAAATGCAATTTCTGGAATTCTTCCCCCTTGGCTGTGCTAGCTATAGTAATTGGGTTTCACAATGGAACAACATCTGGAGGGCTTCATAATTCCTGCCCTGGGGATAAGTTATTATTCCTTACTCTCGCGGCATTATTTCGCGAACGAAGATTCTTAGGAAGGACTCATCCCACACTTTTTTTACAAGCGCGTTGATGACTAAAAAGGCCTCTCTTCATTGGCGCCCCCTTGCAGTGGGGGAAAGGCTTGCGTACCCTAATGAAGTTGTGAGCCATGCTGGCGGTGATATAATAGCCACTGGTAGGGCCTCCCATGCCAGACAGGTCACAACCGAAGGGTCTGACAAAGAGCGTCAAAGGGCAGGATGGGCTCTCTAGCCTTTTGGCAACCATCCTAAGAAAAGGAAAACTCTGATTTCAAACCCGGGCAGATGGTGCTCGTCTAACCCTGTAAGGTCAACCATCTAAGAGAAAGAAACTTGAACCAAACCTACGACCTGAGGACCTCGCTGCCACCGTCCAAGCTTTCTAGGCCCCGGCAGATGAACCTTTGGTTTAAAGGGTGAGGCTAGTTCTGTGCACGCTGTGCTCCACCAGGAAAAATCCATTCCTTACTAATAGGTCAGAATATGAACAAGTGGCATATATATCTGCTGCTTTTTTTCTTCCATGCACCTGAACAAAAACAGGCCAGAAAGACCACAGCTCCCATTATGCCCAAAGAATGATTTAGAGTTAATTGCCTCCATGCAATCTAGGATGTGTAACTCAGCATTAAATAATGATTTAAAGCTGGTTTACAGTTCTGACATATCTGGTAGTCAATAGCTATGGCTCCTGATTCAAATAATGGGGATCTTCGGATACATGCAGCCTCCTGTTTGATTCCGACAATAGCACGGAGGGAATTGCTGAGCAGGAGTAAAAAAAATCATGAAATTGTAGTTAGATTTGAGTGTTTAGATGTGACCACATAGGATATATTGCATTCTCAAACTGCGGTCCTCCAGCTGTTTGGGTCTCCAACTCCCAAAATTTCTGATCATTGAACAAGCTGGCTTGGGCAGCTGGGATTTGGGGGCCCAAAGAGCTGGGGGACCACAGTTTGAGGATGCCTGATATATTGACTTAAACTTTAACTACAGCCCACGGACCACATGAGGCGCCAACATTGGTAAATTGCCAGATTTGGAAGCACCCAGGAGTGCTGAATCACTGAACTGCTTCACGCATAACCCTCCAAGCAAGGAGAAACCCCAGAAATGAAATCTATGTTACTTCAAGTTTAATTTGCAACTGATTTTCAAGGTGCTATGGCCTCCTAGTACCTGTTGTTGTTACACAGCTATCAATCAAACACACGAACTCCGAAAGAGTAAAGTAACATTATTATTATGGTAATGCAAAGTTCAGGAAATCAAGGGTCAGCAAGTGTTAATTCACACTGTAAATAGTCACTGGATAACGAAATATCGATGCTATAATCCAAACGCCGTTGCGGTAAAAGTAATTGTAATCCACACGCCGTTGCGTGGAAGTGAAGTTCACACCAGGTGAGGTGGTTGGTGGTGTCCCGGGGTCGTCTAAAGCCGACGAGGACACAGGTGCGTGGGCCCTTCTCACGTTTCGACCTGGGTGGTCTTTGTCAAGGCTATGTGACACGGTGAGGGAGATGTCCAAGATAATAGGTGACCAAATATGTCTATATAAGAAATATACATCATAAATCAATAGTATCACGGAATCCATAAAGCAACCCACACAATATTAAACATGGTATATATATCATAAGTCATATAATTAGCCACATATGGTAATGTACAACATGGTAAGAAGAGGCAATTATCCATACATAACGAAGGGCAAATAAACATACCTAGAGCATAGGGCGAGAAGTGTATCTCCCTATGTGGTCATGGCAAATGCAAATCATCATGGCAAACAATACAATTAAGTACACAGAGGAGGTAAGGAGCACAGGTCCTTCGACATCAACGTGCTGAAACGGCCTGGATTTTGAAACTTAATTGCGAACAGCCCTTCGGCTTAAATGAAAGATTACATATTCATGATCTGACCCTTTAAGACTTACCTGAATGCTCCTCTCTCTGCTCCCCTCCCACACCTGTGCTCCTTACCTCCTTCACTTCCACCCAACGGCGTGCGGATTACAATTACTTTTAACGCAATGGCGTTTGGATTATAGCATCGATATTTCGTTATCCAGTGACTATTTACAGTGTGAATTAACACTTGCTGACCCTTGATTTCTTGAACTTTGCATTACCATAATAATAATGTTACTTTACTCTTTCGGAGTTCGTGTGTTTGATTGATAGTACTGAGCACCACGCCCTGTTTGTGATACATTGTTACACAGCTCCCATATACTGAAAGCACTCTCTGACTATTTTCTTTCTGTAGTCTGAGAATAAACCCTATTAGTTAAAGGAAATTTCTTAAGTTTTGATTCAACAGCTCAGTTAATTAAATGGATGGGTTCCTGGGAATATATTTCTTTTATGCTTCTGGAGGCACGAATAAAACAGAAAAAATAGAGATTGTTTATGCACATGCCTTGCATACTTGACAAAAACCCCAACATATTTGGAACCTTCCATAAATCACTAACAAGCGGTCCCTGTTCAAGTGGTTCCTGTTCAAGTGGTCCCTGGTCAATTGGTCCCTGGTCAAAGAAGGTTGGGAACCACTGAAGTCAAAGATAAGGAAGAAAAGGAGGCTGGAGTATGTGGAAATAAAAAAACTCCGTAAATCTGATTTTTTTTTACCATGTGTGATAAAAATTGTATTTGTGTAGCTTTAATGTATATCCTAGTTTCTTCCATCATGTGGCTCAAGGTAGCTTACAACAACTTGAGACAAAATAATGCTACAATTTAATTATGGAAATTCCCTTCTAATAGTAAATTCAAATATTTATTTTTCCAGTATTTATGATGGTATATATGAATGCATTTTCCTTTATATGTATTGCATGCTTGCAGGAAAGATATTTGGCTCATGTATTTTTTTTGTCATAGTACTATATTTCATTGCTTCTACAACACACTTTTCCCTCATATAAACATCTCAAAAAACTGATTACGTCTTATATAAATAATTTATTTTCTGTTGGTAGTAATGAAATTAGTGACTGCCTTAGACTCAATGGCATCATAGGGTTGATGAAATATGGTATTTTGCTGGCACTTTTTTGGCATATGAAAATGTATTTGTATAATAGTAATTTGAGTTTGGGCTATGTCTCTGGAGATTAGGGTTCAAATCCACAATCAGCCATGGAAACGCACTGAGTGACCTTGAACAAGT
Organism: Anolis apletophallus; assembly: GCA_030556195.1. NCBI lineage: Eukaryota > Metazoa > Chordata > Lepidosauria > Squamata > Anolidae > Anolis > Anolis apletophallus. The sequence goes on along the minus strand of JARBWK010000012.1, from coordinate 90,301,028 downwards.
CACATTCTCTCAGCCTCAGAAGTAAAGAAGGGCAAACTCCCTCTGAACAAGTCTTGCAAAACAAAAAATAAAGAACAACAGCAACAAACACCTCCAAAAATATATTAGGGTCATTTTATGGTTGCCATAAGTCAGAAACAACTTGAAGGGCACCCAACAATAACAATCAATTCTTCAATTATGTTTCATTGGAATCATGTACACTTATTACAAATGTGAAAATGTATTAAGTTCTATAGTTATACACAGTAAGCACACAGTTTGTCTGCACTTATATCACCTCTGATTTCCTGATGTATTGTATGCTGTGTCTTTATTTGTATGTAAAATAGATTCATGATGTAATCTTAGCTATTTTTTACTTTCACAGCTGAGTCCCCTGTTGAGAGATACTGTCCTGAAGAAAACATACAATATTACATTAACCGATCCACTTTTGATCCAAGCATACAATTCTGCCTACAGATATGTGCCCGCCAGATCAAACATATTATGTGGTCTTTGTACACCCAATGAACCGGACTCAAAAAAGTGAGTATAGAAACCTCTTTATTTATTTAAAAATTGATAAATAAGTTAGAATTTACAAGGCTATTTTTCCCTGTGAAATGTTGTTTCCCAAAACAAAATAAACTGTTGACTCTATAAGATCTTATATTTTATTATGTGAAAAATACATGAATTAAATTATGGAAATCTTTTTCACTATCTCATCTTTTACCATTTATTTATTTATTTATTATTTATTAGTCAATTTTATATTCCGCTCCTCCCTGCAGGCTCGGGCGGATCACAACACAAAAATAAAATCTCAATACAATGCACAACAGTTTCCATAAAACAATAAAAACACAATTCGAATCAAAAGCCAGCTTATTACAAATCATCGGTCATAGTTTGAGCGTTAGAGCCACCTCTTTCAAGTCAGCCAAAGGCTGTTCTAAAGAGGACAGTCTTGCAGGCTCTTCGGAAAGGGCCCAGTTCATGTATTGCCCGGACATGATTGGGGAGCGAATTCAGGTCATAGGGGCCACAAATGAAAAAGGCCCGTTGTCTTGTACTGGACAGATGACAGGCGCGGGGTGATGGAACAACCAGTAGGTTCTGCTCTTCTGAGCGCAGTGATCTCGGGGCGTCACGGGGTAAGGCGGTCCCTTAGGTACTCAGGCCCTAGACCGTGCAAGGCCTTAAGGTTAGCACCAACACCTTGAAGGCAATCCGGCACTCGATGGGAGCCAGTGCAGTTGCCGTAAAATAGGTGTAATATGCTCCCTTACTGGTGCTCCCACCAGCAAGCGGCGGCGGCATTCTGCACCAGCTTGAGTTTCCGGTTGTCGACAAGGGAAGACCCACGTGAGGGGCGTTAGAGTAGTCCAGTCTCGAGAGGACCGTCGCCGGGCTCACCGGGGCCAGGTCGTCCCTGGACAGGTAGGGTGCCAGTCGCATAGCCTGGCGGAGGTGGTAAACCGCCGTTGTGCTGACCATGGCGACCTGAGTCTCCATGGTCAGCAAAGGGTCAGTGGACACCTAAGCTCTTTACGAGGGATGACGGGCTAAGCTGCTCGCCATCCAGGGTAGGCAACCGGCACTCATCCAGCCCAGGGCGACCGGGCCACAAGATCTCCGTCTTCGACGGATTCACCTTCAGCCGGCTGGCACGCAGCCAACCAGTCACGGCTTCCAGGCATAGATGGAAACAATCGGTGCGGTGTCCTGCCCACCGTCCATTCTCAGCAGAAGCTGGGTGTCATCCGCATACTGATAACACTCCAGACCAAAGTCGCGAACCAGCTGTGCCAGGGGGCGCATGTAAATGTTGAATAATAAGGGCGAGAGGATGGCCCCCTGGGGACCCACAGCAATGGGAGTCTCCCGGAGACCTCCTCTCCCCTCTCCACACGTTGTCCCGGTCCCGGAGGAAGGAGGCCACCCACTTAGGGGCAGTCCCCTCACCCCAGTCACGGCTAAGCGGTGGGCCAACAATGCATGATCTACAGTATCAAATGCTGCTGTTAGGTCTAACAAAACAAGCAGGGCTGACCCACCCTGGTCAGCTGGCGGCGAGTTGGTCTGTAATGGCGGTGAGCACGGTCTCCGTCCCATGCCCAATCGGAAGCCGGACTGGAAGGGATCAAGTCCAGCTGTGTCTTCTAAGAACTGCTGCAGCTGATCCGCTGCTGCCCTCTCAATTACTTTGCCTAGGAAAGGCAAGTTGGAAACCGGCCTGTAATTGGAGGGAGCCGAGGATCTAACCCGGCTTCTTCAGCAGCGGTCTTACCATAGCCTCTTTTAGTCCCCCCGGGAAGACTCCTTGCTCAAGGGAGCTATTTATGATCGTGCCCAGGGGGCCGCGTAGCCCCTCCCGGCAAGGTCTAATTAGCCAGGAGGGGCACGGGTCGAGGGAGCAAGTAGTAGGTCTAGCTGCAGCAAGTAGCTTATCGACAGCTGCTGCGTCAGCAGTTGGAAGCGGGTGAAGGTGGGCCCGCCCGAGTGGCGGCGGAGTCTCGAGTTCAACCACTGTATCAAGGGTGACTGGGATGTCCCGGCGGAGGGTCGAAATCTTGTCGGCGAAGTAGTTCTGGAAGGCCTCAGCTGTAGGAGCCAAATCCTTATCGTTTAGGACCGTCGGAATTGTGGTCAATGACCCGAATTATTCTAAAAAGTTGAGCTGGGCGTGAACTAGCCGACTCTATCAGGGAGGAATAATGAACCTTTTTGGCCTCCCTGATAGCATGCTCATAAACCTCTTTAAATTGTTTATAAGCTGATTTCGATGCTCCGTCACGGCGAACCCGCCACACACCCTCTAACTGTCTCTTCCTCCGTTTCATCGCTCGGAGCTCCTCGGTAAACCAAGGAGCGCGATTTCGGCGAGGGGATGAGAGAGAGCGTCTGGGGGCGATCTCGTCTAAGGCTGTGGTCAGAGAGGTGTTCCAACAGTCCACTTGCCTGTCGACTGAGTCGCTGGGGAGTTCCAAATCCCTCAGAGCATTCAGGAACCTAGTGGGTTCCATAAGTCTCCTTGGGCGAACCAAAATGGGTTCGGCACCCTTACCGGAACCAACTATCCAATGACTTAAATGACCATGATACACAAACTTTTCCAATAGAGATGCTAGAGTAGACTTTATTTCATCTTGTAGACACTGAAAGAAATTTTAGGAACTGTTGGTTGGACAAACCAAGAGAAAGTTCACGATTAGAAAAACATTAAAGAGCATATCAGTACATAGATTTTACAAATGCATAGAATATTAAGATGCAATAGAAAGAGAATACGATCAAGAAATGTTATTAGAAGGGGAAACAATTAAACCCATATTAAGTGTGCCATCCTTTTGTGTTCTCTTTCCATACAGGCAAAATGAAGTCTTTGCAGATGATAGTAAATGAATTCTCATGAAGGTTACCTTCTGAAGAAATCTCTTCGATTTGATAATGATGTTCATCAACTTTTCAGATTAACCATATTTACCTCAATAACCTTCAAAATCTAAAGAAAAGCTCCTAAAATCAATTTTCTTCTTTTTCAATTTTCCTTGATAGTACCAGGGGTTTGTTTTTTTTGCAAAATTTCCCCCTACCATTTAGTACTTTGGTCTTTTGCAGATGTATCTCTCATATTTTCTTTACATATACTTTCAGACTGAATATAATTATTTAGCAAATTAATCTCTGTATTCATACTCCAACTCTATTTTTTACTTTCATATTTGTTCACGTATTACATTAGTGTAATATGTACACATTCAGGACACAGATATGCCCATGGCTGACATCCTGCAACAGAAGACATATGTATATCTGACACACAGCAATGTCTGTGTAGTTATGTTTCCTAGTACTACTCCCCATCCCTGCACCCATAGAGACCACTAAGGGTCTCCAGGAGGTCCCTGAAGACAATAACTTTGCAGTTTATCCACTTAGAGGAAAATACCTGGAAATGTCTTCATTGATTGCACTGCTTTCCAACAACATGAAAGTGGTAGTGTATGTGTGTGTTGGGGGGGGGGTTGAGGGGTTCAGGTGGGATTTTGAGTAGGATTTAAGTCATTGGATAGTTGGTTCATAATTCTGATGTCTGCAACGTACATTTTCAGATTTTCAATCTCAGTTTTAAGTAAGGCTGATTCCCTCATATCTTTGGTCCCCACCAGAGCCAATGAAGCAAGAGAAAGTTGGACCCTACTGTTAGGAAGGAGGCCCAAGACCTGGCTATTTGCCATCTCTCGTTGTATTTATCACTAGCATCATTATTTGCCTACTGTTTTTGACATCCATTATAAATTAAGTTAATTTCAAATAAAATAATAATGATACCCAAAATTCTGTGTTACAAAATAGTAGCAATTTAAAAAAATCTGTCCTTGCTTTAAGAGACAGCAGGATTCCAGTGGGGGAGAGAAGGCCATGAAAGAGCAAATGGATGCTGTCATATTCTGATGTTCTCCCATTATCAGGGCTGAGGTTTATTAAACAACACCATATTTACTTACAAGAAAACTAAAATTTTGAGTCTTTCTGAGGTCTGGTCAAAATAACAGAATTTATTATTTATTTACTATATTTTTATACCGCCATTCTCAGCCCGATAATTGCCTCACCCAGCCAGAGTAATGATAAACACAAGCCAAGTTCAAGAGTCCAATGAATACAAACAAGCCAAGTACTACAGGAGCAAGAATAAACAATAGCCAAGGTTACAATCCAGTATTCAGATGCCAGAAGTTCCAAAGTCAAGCTGGGTAATCAGGGATACAAACTGAAGTCAGGTCCATAAATCAAAATCAGGAAGTTAGTCCAGAATTCAGAGTCAAGGATTCAGGATACAATAGCATCCAGAGCAGGGTTACAGAAACAAGGTTAGTATTCAGAATTCTAACCCTGAGGCAGCAGAGCCAAGATCCAAGATGAGTACAAAGATACGACGTTATCTCTTACCAAAGAACTATTTTTTTCCAGACCCCTTTTACCATGAGATCTCAGCTGCTGCTCATTTCAACAAGCTTTCACAGATAACCCTGGAAGCCTATGATGCTTTCCTTGAGGGAGGAAGTCAGTAACCCAAGATTGCTACAATACTGAGAAAAGTCCTCCTCTGCTGAAGATCTGCCCCCAGCAGCAGCTGAGCTAGGCTGGACAAACTGCTGGCCACGACAGATGCAGAAACACCAATGCATGGGGAAAATGAGAAGAAGGGCTAGTGTTGGAAGAAGCCACAGGTAAAATGCAAAACCTCTGGTGATAGTGGTGGAAGCTGGAAACAGCAACCAAGAAGTAATCTCCTTTCTGCCTCAGCTGTGAGGAGGAGGAGAAAGAAGATGAGGTGTACCTCCATACCCACAGCACAGCAAGCATCTATCCCAATTTTTCATCAACCCTCTGTCTCAAAAAGTAGCTCCTGAACATCTCCCAACTGGCCCCAAATAGGCTACCAAAAGACATGTGACATGGAATGGAGGGAGCCCCGAGTGTGTGGGTCAATGAATTAAGCTAGACGGGTGCCTGGGGCAGCATAGTAATTCTACAGTATATGACAGTGTTCCTCTCCCACACATGGAGGGCTACTTTCTATATAGCTATGGAGGATTTCCACAAAATCTGGTACATTCCAGCTTTTATGTAAAACTTCAACATGAAAAAAGACACTCCTCTTTAGAAAGTCACCACATGTGAAAGATAACAGCAATGGAGAAAGAAGAGAGTAGAACTGGTTTCTTCACCCGTTTTCTGCATTTATGGAACTTCCATCTGGAACTCCTGAATAGAGTTCAGATCACAGATGATAATAAAAGAAATCCTCATATGAATTGACCTACCACTCTGGCAGCAGTGAAATTATCTTGGTGTATCCATCGAGAGTAGAAACCAGTTTATGACTATCCCAAAGACCAAAAATGTCTATACATCAATTACACATGGATACAATTTGGAGGATTACATGATACCATCTTGTGTTTTACTATTATCATAGCACAGTTCCATCAGTTTTAGCCAGCCTGCACAATGATGGAGAACGCTGGTAGAGGAAGCCAAGCAACATATGAAGGAATGTGTTTTATCCATCTCTGACCTGAATTTTCTCACTCTTATGTGAATTCTAAATGTGAATTATGTGAATTACCCCATCTGTTCTATATAAACTCCTTTTCTCCAATCTGTAAGCTTAGAATTTATCAATATGTCCCAGATTTTGTTGATAAATAGATCTTCTTACATAATGTGGTTAGTTTCTTACAGCTAGACTTCCCTTTGTCCTGATTTAGCAATGACTAAATGCTAATATTTAGTCAAACTATCAATGGACAAAGGATTCAGACTCATTAAGGAATCTGAAACTGGAGAATATGCATAGTTTCAGCTCTGGAGTGTAGGCTCAAATCCAATTTTATGTGGGTGGTATATGGATGCAAAATGCTGGTCTTAGCGAAACACTGAAAGCTAACTACCAATTAAAAAGCATTCCACAATATATCATTGCTATATCCAGCCATAAAATGTCTGAAATTCACAGTAAACATTGATACTTCTTTTATCACATCCTAATAAAGCCTCTTCAGAGCTACTAGATCACATCCTATTATGGAGTCATTTGTGGTAATATTAACTGTATGATATACGCTGAATGGCATGATTCATGGCCGCCTTGATTCAACTTGCAGTTTCAAAATGAAAACAAAAATTTGCAGTGGCTGAAATGTTTTTAAGGATGCTATTTTAAGTGCGAGCCACTTATGAAAAGAAACATTTTCCTTGAAAATGTCCAAGGCAAAAGAAAAAAGAAAATGGGGTACATTATTCACTCACATATATTGCAGTTTGTGATCGTCATAGAAAAACAAATCCAGAAATCACATTATTCTCCCAGTTCCATTAAGTTAGTTGTTGGATGCTTCCGTCGCGGCATTCCAGTCATCAACTATTTCTGGTTTGTCCTCATATGAGCCCATATTCTTGAGTTGACAAGAGGTCTAAATAATTTGTTTTCTAGAGAGTATTTCAAATAAAGCAATACTGGCAAACAAAGCAATACTGTGGATGTTTACTATGCTCAGCCAATTGCACTTATTGTTTAGGAAGTTTATGTAGTAGAGATGGATAACTACAGCCCACGGACCACATGAGGTGCCAACATTGGTAAATTGCCAGATTTGGAAGCATCCAGGAGTGATGAATCACTGAACCGCCTCTCGCATCACCCTCTAAGCAAGGAGAAACCCCAGAAATGAAATCTATGTTACTTCAAGTTTAATTTGCAACTGATTTTCAAGGTGCTATGGCCTCCTAGTACCTGTTGTTGTTACACAGCTCCCATATACTGAAAGCAGTCTCTGACTTCAGTATTTTCTTTCTGTAGTCTGAATTAGAGTAAACCCTATTAGTTAAAGGAAATTTCTTAAGTTTTGATTCAACAGCTCAGTTAATTAAATGGATGGGTTCCTGGGAATATATTTCTTTTATAGAAAATTTGCTTCTGGAGGCACAAAGAAAACAGAAAACATAGAGATTGTTTATGCACATGCCTACTTGACAAAACCCCCAACATATTTGGAACCTTCCAGAAATCACTAATTTTTCCAAAGCAGTCTCTGTTCAAGTGGTTCCTGTTCAAGTGGTCCCTGGTCAAGTGGTTCCTGGTCAAAGTGGTCCCTGGTCAAAGAAGATTGGGAACCACTGAAGTCAAAGATAAGGAAGAAAAGGAGGCTGGAGTATGTGGAAATAAAAAGCGTATGTAAAAATATGCTTCTCTCTCAAAGTCTTTGTTAACCTGAGGTATGCCTGTATGCAACAACTGATATATTTACTCAAGTTCAGACTACAATTGGGAATTGGACCCGTGATTCCTTAACACTAAATTTATCTGTGCTTTGTTCTGATGGATGTCTACAACACTGATTAATTTTCAATCTTCAAAACAGGCTACTCCCTGCTGCAGGTTTGACTCTGAATCATACTATGAGAAATACCGTCTACTTAGCTCTTGTATTTTGAACCTTACAAGCAGAAACCATAGCAACAGTGAACTAAAGCTATTTCTATGCTGCCATATAATCCAGATTATCAAAGCAAATTATCTGATTTGAACTGGATTATGTAAATACATTGCCATATAATCCAGGTCAAAGCAGATAATTTGGGTTTTTTATGGCAATGTAGAAGGGACCCTAAGAAACTATTTTTAATGTATTGTCGAATGTTTTCATGGCTGGAATCACAGGGTTGTTGTGAGTTTTCCAGGCTATATGGCCATGTTCCCAAAGCATTCTCTCCTGATGTTTTGCCTGCATCTATGGCAGCCATCCCCAGAGGTTGTGAGGTCAAAAAAGCAACTTTTTTTGCTTTTTTATTCTGTTCCATCACATCTTTATATGATCAAGGCCTCCTTTGGTTTAAATGGGCAATCTACACAGATTAGCAGAAGTTTTATTCTTCCTCAATCATTAGTGCATGTTGTCTGATTGGATTGAAGAACAGAATGTACCATAGCCTAGGGTCCTTCTAGACAGGTCCTATTTCCCAGGTTCTGATCCCAGGTTATCTGCTTTAAACTGGATTATATGAGTCCACACTGCCAGATAATCTGGGATAAACAGAAAACCTGGGATCAGATCCTGAGATATAGAGTCTGTCAGGAAGGACCCCCCAATTAGATGAAACTTACACTATGAGATTGTTTCATATTAGAACATTCCCTGTGATATTTAGCACACTAAACATTTAATAAAGCTGTTTTTACTTTAGGCAAAAATGTGAAACGATCTGCACACTCACTTACATACACATATCCTCCTTTCTGCCTCTCTGTTTTTCAATGGGTGGCACTTTAGCAATAAAAACCATGGTAAGAAATAGTGCGACACAGTCAAGTGGAATGACAGGGAATGGTGCCAACACCCTATTTATTTTAATAATAGTAGGTGTCGTTGCATAAAATGGTAGGAAAGTTAACTACTGTGCATAATGAGCAACTAATTTTAAATCTTGAACAACTCAATTATTTAACTTCTTCTAAACTAAGCACACATCTTGAAAACTGACATAAAACCTGCATTCATCATGTTCCTTCCAGGGTTATAATTATGAATTACAGCAGGTAACACATCACAGCATTTACTGCACCAACAAGCTTTTTCAAAGAGAGAGAGAGAGAGAAACTTGCCCCTGCTTAGAAGAGGAAAGCCAAACGTTTTTATTTCAGCCATATATTTGAACAATGAAAGTGACATTCTCAAACAGTTTGCCATACAAAGCTTAATTTCCAAAGCTTTGTGGATCATTTTATTTGGTGACTGGCTATACATCTATGTAGCACTTTCTTTTTTGTCCTCGTACATTAAATGTGCTAAACATGCAGTCCTGTCAGTAATTACTAAGCCCTTGCAACAATTGCCAGAGGACTAGCTGTGTGTTAACCTGTTCAAGAAAAGAATCTAATGCATCCTAAAGATTAAAAAAAAATCCCTGATCTTGTTGACGGCAAGCCGTTTTAGTAGATACATGAAGGTTAATCCTCTTAGATACAGCCATTGTATATATACACAGATGTGTAAGTATATATTGTGGATTGTGGGTGGATTGAAACAAATGAGGTCAAATGGATTTGACATATAGAAGCAGTAATGCACACATAGCCTTGCCTTGATAAACTGATTACAGTATGTAATGTGATTTCAAAAGAAAAGGGGTACTTTTGTTCAATCCAAAGGTAAACCTCTGGAGGAATTCTCATGTTAGGATCTGTGTTTGTTCATTGATTGGTTGGTTGGTTGGTTGATTGATTGCCTAGGTGGCTTTAATCTTTAAGTTAGATACATTACTTATAATGGTCCTCCACTATTTCCTTTGTCAGATTCCTTTGCATACATTATTTTGCATGGAAATAAGCCTCTTCTATGTCAAATGCATAACCGGTATGGTATACATTCCTTTGGAAGACAAGCAGTGCCATGGATTTCAGTGGGCTTACTCTAAGCAACAAAGTCTCAATGCAACGATAAAACCCAAAATACGGTGGGGAATTATCATTTCCATTTTGACTTTTAGTGCGTTTAGCAAAGTAAGAAGCTAAGGACAACTTTCTACAGAAAGTACCCCCGGGTTATGCCAGCTCCACTGGCTGCCAGTCTGCTACCAAAGACAATTCAAAGTGCTGGCTTTAGCCTATAAAGTCCTAAACGGTTCCTGCCCAGCTTACCTGTCCGAATGTATCTCCCTCCATGAACCATCTCGGAGGCTAAGATGTGCAATTGTTATTTGATACTGGAACGGCCTGGACCATGCTTTTGGATCATGTGATTTATATGTATATATTAATATGTTTTAATTCCTTGTTTTTATGTTTAAATGTAGTTATGTTTTATGATTTCACTTATAATTTTATGTTACTGTTGTTTATGTTAGGTTTTGTAAGGCACTGAATTCTGCCTTTAATATGTTGAAAATCGCTTTGAGCCCTCCCAGGGGTGAGAAAAGCAGTATATAAGTGAAGTAAATAAATAAATAAAAACCCTTGCTCTCTAGTTCTTGTCTTTTTGTTTACAACTTGAGAAAGATTTTCAAGATTTCTTCTCTGCTTGAAAACTGGACATTCTCCGGAAGTAACATTTGTCCTGGTTTCTGGCTCTTGTTGCCATTATAGCTGAGTTGATGTTTTCAAAGTAATCCCTGAGCACTTATCTTTGGCCTCCAGGTACTAGAGTGTTGCTGAGCAAGCAGGCAGTTAGTATATGTAAAACATATTCATTAGAAACGCGGCCCACAAATTAATTCTGACCTTATGATTTACAGTGGGAGCATGGGAGGAGTGCGTTTTCAATCAATCTTAAAGCATTGCATGCCACAGACTTGTAAATAACAAGATTTGAGCTAATATGTTTTACATGCACTTGGATTTGCTTGTTTAATGTCTTTTCCTGTCATCAGGGCCAAATGCACCTCAGTATAAAAGAGAATAACAGCTATGCCCCTTTCCATTTCCTGAGTGAACTGTATCCAAGGCTTTAAGCCTCTATCCCTCTCATTTTATTTCAGCAATATTTGAATTCAAGAAAAAAAATTGTTGTGGAAATGGGTTGATTTTTTAATTGGTTGTGTAATATTTTGTCAATTGTTTGATTTTAATTTTTTTACTGTTTTGACAGTAAACATTTTTATTTCTTGTTGTTTTAAACTCTCAGTTGGGTAGCTTATATAAAGCTTTGGGGAACAAGTATGTTACATAAAATGTTTTGACAGATCAGATGGATGGCATCCCCTAAAGAGACAAATAATTACTGTCAGTCTTCATAATTAGATTTATACGTCGAAATCTAAAACAGTGTTAATTTTTACAGTTTGGAAAAACATTAGGCAATTGTTCAACTTCTTATACAGACTAATTATTTTAAGGATGAATTAGGTTATGTGATGCCGAAACTTCTTTCAGTTGTGTATGGCACACACATGCACACAACCCAAATGGTGTTCCGGTTTAAAAGTAATTCCACATATTTGAAGTATGTTGGGTCCACGGATAATTGTTAATTTATGCTTTGCTTTTATTCTGACAGTAAAGAAAAATGTCTTGTTATATTCCCTGTATGCCTTGAATGTTGTAGCATGCTACTTTGGTCTTTATTTTTTATGGCTTCAGTATTATCAAAGGCTTCTCTTTGTGACAGAAAAATGAGAAATATTTGAGACTTCTCTTGCCAGAATGAAAACTGGAGAGGACTTCTACACCTTTCATGCAGGGGTAGCCAACTCTAGGAAGCTAGGGGGCCACGTAAGGATACCTTGGAAGGCTACATCTCCCACAATACCCCCACTGGAAAAACAATGCTGTCCTGAAATGTACTTTTTGATCTTTGAGAGTTCACATATCACCTGCAAACCACATTTTGCCCTGCTTTAGTGCTTGTGTAGAAGGGGGTTTCAACAGTTGTTGTTTGTCAATCTGGTAACAAACAACACTTGCTGAGATTTCTTCTTCTACTCAGCCATTTAAGGTATAGGATCTTTCTTGCAGAGAGAGCGGCACACACCTTCTACCAGGCAGCCAGAAAGTGATGAAGCCATTTTAACAGTACAGAAGAATAGACAGGAACTCGGTAACATTACTTTTTTTAACTATAGCTCCCAGAATCCCTTAGCTAATAAGAAAATGATCATGTTGTCTGAAGGATTTGGGAAGCCTTCAAATGCTTTCCAGGCTCTGGGATAAACAGCTTGCCTAGGAAAGGAACATGAAGCCCACCTTGGATGTCCATGTCCTGGGCTTGCTGCCAGCTGTACCATTAGTTTCACTGCCTAATGGTAAGGCTCAGCTTGCCACTTCCTGTTGGTTAGATCAGTGGTTCTCAATCTGTGAGTCCCCAGATGTTTTGGCTTCAATGCCCAGAAATCCTAACAGTTGGTAAACTGGCTGGGATTTCTGGAAGTTGTCAGCCAAAACAGCTGGGGATCCACAGTTTGAGAACCACTGGTTTAGATGGAATTAGATGTAAGGAATCGGGGCCAAAGTTATTGGGTTCCCTATTTGAAACAGTGCAATGTACCAGTAATTCAGGCACTGCATTGAGAGAGAGATGGCACCTTCAATTTGGCCAGCTTCTTGGATGATGAGTTCACAAATGTACATAAAGTTCAGCCATCTGTATCTCTGTAGATACATCACATTTCAAGTAGAAGCTCATTACATTGTACTTGTTGACAGTGGAAAATTACCAGTGTAGGCAAATACTGTGATATTTAACACTTTTGTCTATACAGTACAATCTGTGTTCATTTATGTCTGTGTGAGAAAAATGTCTTCTTTAGACATTTTCTAGGTCCTTCAGCACAACTCTATGGTATTCTTGAACTGTCTGTCATTTCAATAGAATTTGCTATTCAAGGTTTTGCAGGACTGCATCCCCCATTAATGCCGAGGTTGAACTGTGCATAACGTGTGTATTTGGATCACAGTCCAATATTGAATCTTGAGAAGTGGATGTATTGTTCTTAAACGTTTTGTGTTTTTTAAGGACAATTTCTTCCTACATTTGGCTACAGCTCTAGTGGAATTTGAAGGAACATTTATTGACATTAGGTTAGTGATGGTTAGAGACACAAGAAAGTTACCATTGGAATTTGGTAGTGTAGATATAGAGCCCTTTTGTGTCTTGTCTTTGTATCTACATATGCATTGTTTTCTGCTCCCTCCCCCCAGCCCGAAACAGCATTTTTAAAAATTAAGTGTCTGTTCTTTTGAAGACACTTAATTTCTCCCTGTCATCACGCCTCATTAGATCTGAATGATTATGGCATTTATGTCAGGTTGGGGTAATTTTTGTACATATAGGTGTTACCTGGTATTTGCATGCATGGGAGTGACATAATGTATGAGCTGACAATTGTTACGAAGTATAGTAGCTATATATCATCCCAAGAGAAGGACAGTCATGGGTAGGTGAGATTCAAACACATCCAAGTCTATCTAGGAAAAACAGTCTTTCTGAGATGAATGTTGAGCTGCAGTCAGCTTTGGAATCTGTAAGGTAAGAAAGCAAAATGGAGCTGAAAAGGAAGCACTGCAAGAAACAGGCAATGCCTAGCCAATCAATAGATTCTATAAGTGTGATATGTAGCTCAGACTGAAACTTAGACAGGAAGTGAAATTAATATAATGCAGTGCTAGTTAAAATCATGGTCCATGGACCAGTGCTAGTCCTACTTGTTTGTTGTTGTTTATCCATTCAGTCGCTTCTGGCTCTTTGTGACCTCCCTAGGGATATCAGATTGGCCCCCACCCTCCTAACATTTCGCAAAAAAGTTAAAACCTGGCTTTTTGAGCAAGCATGATTGGACAATGCGATTAGATAATGATTTTAGTAATGAAATGCTGAGGATTTATGTTTTTATCTGTTTTTAATGTTTTTATGATGTTATTATGCTAAATGTTTTAAACTGTTTTTATGTTATTGGGGGCATTGAATTGTGCAGATTGTAAACCACTCTGAATTGCCTTTGGGCTGGGTATATAAATATGGTAAATAATACAATAAACAATAATAATTGGTCCACGCCAGATCTTCCTCTCAGCCGTGGCTACCCCCAGCTCCTTCAAGGTCAATCCAGTGCACTGATACCACCCATCCATCTTGCCCTTGATCGGCCCCTCTTCCATTTTCCTTGCATATTTCTCAGCATCATTATCTTCTCCAAGCTTTCCTGTCTCTTCATTATATGGCCAAAGTACTTCATCTTTGCCTCTAATATCCTTCCCTCCAGTGAGCAGTCGGGCATTACTTCCTGGAGTATGGACTGGTTTGATCTTCTCATGGTCCAAGGCACTCTCAGAATTTTCCTCCAACACCTTCTAGTCCCTGGAAAATTTCCAGGAAAGTGTGTGGGATGCCACTACCAACACCACCAACAATTTCAGTTAGTGGGAATAAAGATACCATTGGTCCTTGGCTCATTAGGACCACACTTTCTAGCTTTGAGATGCATTGATAAAAGGGACAAAGCAGAACTAGGACTAATCCAAAACCTCAAAAGGGATCAGCAAGGCAAACCTCTGTTGTGTCTGTTTGGGCACAATAAGCAAATAGTTGTGGAAGATTGATAGTAGTTGGTAAGCAAAGGCTCATATCCAAGTCACAGACAGAGCCCATGTTCAAAACTTTCTGCTGTCTTGAAAATGGGCAATAGAATCAACATTACTGATCACCATTTGCAGCATCTCAGGAATGTGTGCCTATGGAGGGAGGGGGGTTAGTAGGTAAAATTTTACCTAAAAGGGAAATAAAATGTCATTTTACGTGCTATATTCCATAAATCAGGTGTCCTCAATTTTTTTAAACTGAGTCCAGTTCACAGTCCCTCAGATTGTTGGAGGTCCAGACTATAGTTTGGAGAAAAAAAATGAACGAATTGCTATGCACACTACCCATATCTTATTTGTACTGCAAAAAATATGAAAGAACAATACAATATTTAAAATGAAAAACAATTTTAACCAACATAAGCGTAACAGTATTTTAATGGGAAGTGTGGACCTGATTTTGGCTGATGAGATAGCCAAGTTAAATATGATTGTTGTTGTGTGCTTTCAGGTCATTTCAGACTTAGGACAACCCTGCGTCTAAAATGTAGGGTGGGGGGCTGCACCCTGTCCATGGGACTCTGGCCCTAAAGGTACCAAATCCTGTCTGAGCTTGGAAGCTAAGTAGAGTCCTCTCCCATTAGTACTTTGATGGGAAACCACCAATGAATACCTGGTGTTGTATGCTGTATTTCAGAGGAAGGAATTGGCAAATTCCTTCCTCTTGTATATTCTTTGCTTAAGAAAAGTAGATGAAATTCACATCAGCAGATGACTTGAAGGCACATTAATGAATAAAATATATGCTGAACTTTTGTTAAAAGCAAAGGAGCACCAGTGGGAAGAAACAAAGCAAGTACAGTGGCTTTCTTACTTACCTCTAAAAGTAAGCTAGAGATTGTGGCTAGATGTTCAAAATCTAACCCAGCATTACATCAGGACAAAATAAAAATGGAACTTTTAGAACTGTCTTGGCCAATGACATGCTGACTGGATGATATGAGTCTGCCATCTATTGAGTGTGCCAGGTAGAAGGGTATGCTAGTATTTCTTCCCTTTGCCCTTGGGTAAAGTTCTCTCTTTTCTCTCTCTCATGATGAAGTCAATACAAAGAAGAATGAAGTCAATTTTCACACCTTCTATACTTTCCTCACCCCAGGGGTGAGTTACTAGAATGGGCATATCAGTACAAAGTGGCATCTATCCATGTCACATTAATCTTCACCAGCTCTGCTTCAGTATGCCCCCTGCCTGTCTCTGAAATTGCCTAAGGCAGGCTAATGGACTCTTATGCTAATTACAGGCCAACTATTATCATTCTTCAAGTACCAGCTTTGTCCACCCACTAGTTGATTAGCAAGCATTAATTTTATCTTTTAAATGGCACAAGGCATACTGCCTGCTTTTAACAAGGTTTGTTTGGAATATAGAAGAGTGCTTATATTGTGACCACAACTCATTTCTTGGTAGGGGTGGATACTTGGGATGATGTATTCAAGCTGTTTAAAGAAGTGGAAATGAAGGTCACCAGCTTTATTAAATGTATTGGTGAGTTTATCTCCATTTAGAAATGTGGCAGCAATCTATTGTCAGTCATAAGTCCCTCTAGTACAGCACTTATGCAAGATATCCAAGATACAACTTCTGTTCAGTCCTTGACCTCTTCTTCCAAACATAGAGCAGGATGGAACAGCAAGACTAATATATAAGTCCTTAGTAGGGACAGCTCTATCATTAAATGGAGTCAGGGAGCAGAGGTTGTGAGACAGCAGTGGCAGCCTTGTGAACTTTCTTGAATATATTGACGGTCCCCTCTGTTAGAGGATGGAGTAGCATAAGCCATATGACTTGGCCAGGACCCCTTCATTAGTTTGTCTGAGATGTGGAAGACACTGACCCCACATAAAGTTGAGGTAAGTTTGTGTTGCTACTTGATATGGCATCAGTTCAGGAAAGGTTGGCCCTCTTGTCTTTTATATCAGGCAACAGAATATCTTGAACTAGTCTTGGACTTGCAAATACAGTATTCCTATGAATCCTTAATTTTGGAGGGGTAAATGTGACTATGGTAGCAAAGATTTATTTCTCTGGAACTAAGATTCATAACAGTACTATAGCACAGAGAATATTTATGTACAGATTTCTGTTCTCTGTTTCAGTAGAGAAAGTTTGGGGAAACATTGAGGCTCACTGGGTCATATGAGGTGAGAGATAAGATACCTTTTAGCTCCCCGCCCTCCGGGACTGTTTCCAGGCAAACTATTACAAGTTTTTTTTAAAAAAATTAAGCATGTGCATTAGATTGCATCCTCTCTCATCTCATTTTGATATGAGATCTTTTCGATGACAATGAATGTTTTGACAGCAAGACTGGTTCAGCAATGGAACCAATTGCCTAGTGAAGTGATGGGGTCTTCACTGGATGTCTTTAAAAAGAGACTGAACAGATACCTGAAGAGGATGCACTAGCTCAGACCTGCATAATATATGACCCAGGGGTTGCATGAGGCCCCTTAGAGGATTTGGGGTGGTCCAAAGATGTTACTTTCCGCATACTCTATCTCCTGAAAGACATGTTGTATAACTCTCACAGTAGAGCAAAATAGAAGGTGAAGATTCAGTCCAGGGGAAAAAGAGAGTGGGAGACAGGGTGAACTGGTGGTCTCGTGAAGAGTTTGAACCAATCAATATTGAGCATGGCAGGAGGTAAAGGAGGAGTGGGCCAAAAAGTTTAGCCTATTTTAATATTGGGAGAGGGATTTGGTGAGCTGGTGGTTATGCAATGAGTTGTAGCTAATCAAGATTAAATGTGAAGGGAGAGGATGAGTCACAGAAGATGTTTGGTCTGTTTTAATATTGGCCCCTTACTACTGCCGAGTTGTGTATGTCTGCTATAACTGGAGACCCTACAAGGGTTTGAGTCAACGAGGCCCCTTCCAGCTCTATGATTATGGGTACTTCAAGAAAAAAATGAATGATAATTATAAAGCAACAATTTTCCTCTTTCTTTACAAGGCATGCCCTTTTACAATGTCACTGCTATAAGGATATTCAATCTGTTTTTATTACTCCCATTGTACAAAAGACGATCCCTGGCAGAAATGAAGAGTATTATCTAAAACATCTTATAGAGGAGAGGGATCCATTGTGTTGTGTAAGTGGCTAAGTGTTGTGCAGTAGCTATCAAAATAAGGAAGCCATTTGAGGACGATTTTAGCAGACAAAGTTTTAACTTACTCATTTTATTATCTATACCCACAGATTTTCTAAGTGTCATACATGAAACCATGTATCATGGACTCTCTGTTTTTAGTATTGTAATTTCTAGTCTTAATGTTAACATTTCAACACACTCCTGCTCTGCGACCATAATAATAAAAATCATTCATTCTTTACAAGTTCAGAGAGGGATCCTAAATTCTTGGGTGGTATGCTAAGGGGATGTAAGTTGCTGTGGTTGTCAGTCTCCATTGCCATGGCTAATCTAAATGTTGATGTGGTAACCTAGCAAGCTAGGTTTGCGTTACTAATCGATGCAACAAGTTGAATTTCGAAATGGAAAAGAAAGAATTAGTGATTATTTCACTCACAGTGGCAAGACTTATAATTGCAAGGAATTGGAAGATAGTAACCAATCTCACGTTGGAAGCATGGTATGGAGAGGTATGGAACATCACCTTAAATGATAAACTATCAATGGAATTGAGGTTGTTCGGGGGGGGGGGGGGATAGATCAAATTTTGATTCATATTGGTTGGTTTTTATTAAATATATTTTAGAGAGCGAAAAGGGAAAACAATACAATCTGATTGGTCAAGAATTTTGGATATGACATTTGTTTACTGGTCGACTCATAAATGTATGGCAAAGGAAATGATACTTGTTCAGACCTTGGTGGTGGGGCTATTTGCTTGCAAAATGTTCATTGTTTTGTGCTTTGTTTATACTGTCAGCTGTTAATGAATGTAAATAAAAATTTATATTAAAACATTTTTGATGTAGTAGATGTAGTCTGAATTGGGCCTCCCAGGTGCATTCCAGGAGTGCCAGACAGTCACACCTGGGAGCTTTTATGTGCGTGGGCTATGAGTCAGCTCCAGGTTTTTGTACAGTGCTGAAATCTGTTCTGAGTCTCCTCAGGGAGAAGGGCGGAATATACATATATTATTATTTGAAATATAACAGTGCACAGCAAACAAAACCGCTATGCTGGCTGTTGTATTGGACACATCGGACACTTCCCAAGTGTCTAGGACTGTGTTTGTGTATCGGCAAATAATGCATGCAGATCCGAGTAGGGTAGCCTTTTGCAACTGACAGATGGTAATTTTGTCAGCGCTGATTGTGTTTAAGTGCAGCCAAGGACTTTAGGCACTGCACCCAGTGTACCGATCACCTCTAGGACCACCTTGACCAGCTTGTGCCAGTTTAATCTTTAAATCCTCATATTGTGTCAACTTTTCCAGTTGTTTCTCTTCAATCCTGTTGCCTGGGATTGCAACATCCACGATCCATACTTTATTGAAGGCTTTCATGGCCGGAATCACTGGGTTTTTGTAAGCTTTTCAGGCTATATGAAGTCACAACCTCTGAGGATGCCTGCCATAGATGCAGGCAAAACGTCGGGAGAGAGTCCTTCTAGAAGATGGCCACATGTTATCGAACAGCTGCCAATCCCCCAGGCCGGCTGTCTGACAACCGGGCAAGCCCCGTGGACCGACCACGGGGCAGAGACCGCGAGGGTTCAGTTAACCTGGCGAGCCCGGAGCGACTAGGTCCTCGTAGCCTACCCGCCTCCCGTAGATCCAATTATGCTCACCAATACCGCAAGGTAGAAGCCACGAAATTGTTTATTCTGCTCAGCTGAGAGGATGCGAACCGCAATTCCCTGATTCCCGCAAAGAACGCATGCATGTACATTCAAAACATTGGTTTTTAAAGGTTACAGAACTGTCAAAACAATTGAATTTCCCGCCTGCCCCCTTCTGGGCCGGCTCCGTCGGTGATTGGTCGGAACGTTGAGACCAGCTGATGGGCGGGATGTTGACTGGCTCTGGGGAGCCTATTGGCGCTTACTCCCATTCGCCATCCTAGCCAATCAGGAGTCTGTGGCCATATATGGAATGTCAGGGAAGGGGAGCTCAGACGGAAATCGCTGTCAATATGGCATATGAATAAAACAAAGGAATCCTGGCCAGGTAAACAACCTGGGGTGACACCTGGGAGTGATGGGATTAATGAGATGGTACGTCATTCTTGAGAATGAAAAGGGAAAAAGGGAAGAGGCCTGATGATAGTAATTCACTCAAACCTTTGGGTGACAAAAGGGCCTATTTTGGGGCACACCTGTTCTGCCAGCTGTGACACCCGCTGTGAAGAGCAAACTTTTATTGTCCAAGTTCCAAAGGCTAGTTTAGTTAGACTGGAAATCCGACCGTTAAATTCGCCTCAGGACTGATGAAACGTGGGGCCAAGACAAGGGCTTAGCTTATCCATAACAAGATTTCCATCAGAAAGCACATGCAATATGAATATGGTGGTCCACAAAGATTTCGGGAGCAGGGCGCAGTCGCATTTCCTCTTGACAAAGTAAACACTCTCAAGGCAATCTTTCTTAGATAAGGGCAAAAAGGGGGAAGGGAAAGGTTACAAGGGAACAAGGGAGGCATGGGGCAACATTGTACAGATTCACAGATACAGGGATGAACCTTTATTATGATTTCTGCTTTCCTGATGTCAGCCCAAACACAAACAGATATGGCCCCCTGCTTCATAGGCCAATTCCTTCCTCAAAAACCCTTTCCTTCTGAGCTCAGAGGTGTCCCAAGACAGAAGAGAAAAGAGGAAAAATAGAAATAAAGATAAAAACGTAAAAGCAAAAATAAATTCCTTTCCTCCCTTTGGGGGGTCCCGAACCCGGGATTCCCATCCTAAACGGCCTTGGTCCTGCCGCTTGAGCTATCGCACCTTTCCCTTGGACGCAGCTCTCCTCGCAGTCTTAAGGCGCCCGGGAAGCGGGAGGAGAGAAAAAATATATAAAGATTCAGGAGAAATAAGGAGAAAGTCAGAAAGAGAAACAACCTTATGGACAGACTCCAGCGGGGCTTAGGGAAAGGACGTGTGGGTTTCCACCCGGGAACAGGCGTGCGTGCTGAAGTTGGGACTTGTTCACTCGCGGAACGACCTGCGGCTTGAGACCTGTTGGCCTCGACAACACACATAGCCCAAAAAACCTACAACAACCCAGCTCCATACTTTGTTTTTTAACACAGTCTTGAGATCATGAGTATTGTGCTCCAAAACTCTAATAATAATAATACTAACAACAACAACAATAAACAACTTAGGGGTAAAGCCCACAGCATATTCACTGTCTCTTTTACATAGAAGCCACTGTGTTCCACCAGTATCTTGGAAGGCTATGGACTGTAGTATCTCTCCCCATAAGTGCATCAGCCCAACATTCAGTATAAGTAATTCCCTCCCTTTGGTTTTGATAGTAGGGTTTTTAAAGGGGAAACAGAGGCCCAAAATCAGCAAAATCTGAATTCTACCATTCCCCCTAACCTAGTGGTCTGTCTTCCAATGAGAGAATGGTCTGCTTTTGATCTCTCCACATCCTGCTGCGTAGGACTGTTCTGCATATAAGCACAGCTTTCACCAAAGAACTCTAGGATTGTAGTTTAGTATGATTCCCAAGAAGTCTCTACTGGATAGTCCAGTGATAGTAGCTTCCATATCTTTTGGTTGGTAGTTAAACTATGGGCTTCAGTCTGAATTTCAAAGATGGTACCCAAGGCGCAGAACCTATTTGGGGGAGTAGGTTTTGGGATTTGGTTATTTCCTTTAAAGTTAGGAATAAAAGATGCAGCATATTCACAGACACATGGGAGCTACCAACCACAATGAACTGGTGTTTCCTAATTAGCTCACAAAAACACCAACAACAAAATTTTCATTTCTTGGAATACAGTTGGAAAAGGGAAGAGCTTATTTAAGCCTATGATGCCCTTCTCTGTTTTGGGGTCTCTGGTAATGCAATCTCTTCATAAATATAGGCTTCACTTCCAGTTTTTTCCTTTGGGATATGCGATTCATCAAACAACAACAATAATTAACACTAGATAGGATCAATATTGCACATTTTCTATTATGACCCCCTTTAAAAAATGAAATTGAGTGTGAAATTTTTCAGTTATGCCAATGTCTTTGTTTCCCTTCTGCAGCAAAGTGCATTCATAATGAGTTTAATTAAGTGGAAATGGATGTTAGCCTATAATGTTACAAAAGGTTGCTATGTGCAGATAAATCATAATTAAATGTATTTAGGGTAATAGTAGGAGTCATTTACAGTTAGGTTGCTTCCAACAAACGTTAATTGTTGCTTTAAATGACAAGTACTCCCATTTAAAAGGCAAACAAATCTAAACCCCACTTTTGCTAACCACCAGAGCATTTACTTTTTGAAGGAACAGACTGTACTTTGTTCACTGGGAGCTATTCAAAAGAAGGGGAAATACTAGGCGGCAACTTGCCTGAGGTGTAGCTTGAATAGACTGGCTTCCAGTGTTAGAAGGTGACTGGTTGCTATGTGAAAGCTGTTTTATGAGAGCTTGCTACTAAAGCACTGGCATGTGGATTATCATGGAACATTTCCCACCCCCAGACTTTTAACAGAGAAAAAAGAGATAAGAACTAACTAGATAAAATCAATTAAGTAATCAATTTAGATTATTTATTTATCGTGTCAGAAGCAAATTGAAAATACAGTTATAATGCATTTTAAAAAACCACAAAGTAAAAAAACCTTGGCATTATGCTAAATTTTCTTTGATCAGAAGTTGGCCACTTGGAGTGCCTCTGATGTCGCTGTAAGAAGGGCTCAGACCGCATTGTAGTAAGTGATCTGTGGTTTGCTCTTCTCCACACTCGCATGTCACAGACTCCACTTTGTAGCCCCATTTCCTAAGATTGGCTCTGCATCTCATGGTGCCATAGCTCAGTCTGTTCAGTGTCTTCCAAGCCCAGTCTTCTGTATGCCCAGGAGGGAGTTTTTCATCTGGTATCAGACACTGATCGAGGTTCTGGGTTTTAGCTTGCCACTTTTGGACTCTTGCTTGTTGAAGTGTTCCTACAAGTATCTCTGTAGATCTTAGAAAGCTATTTTTTGATTTCAGGAGTTAGCTTGCTGGCTAATATCTGAACAGAGGATGGGCTGGAGATGTCAATGCCTTGGTCCTTTCATTGTTGGCTGCTACTTCCTGACGGATATCAGGTGGTGCAATACTGGCTAAACAGTATAATTTCTCCAGTTGTGTAGGGTGTAGACATCCTGTGATAATGCAGCATTTGTCATTAAGAGCCACATCCACTGTTTTAATGTGGTGAGATGTGTTCCACACTGGGCATACCTATTCAGCAGCAGGGTAGCAAAGCACAAGGGCAGATGTCTTCACTGTGTCTGGTTGTCATTCTAGGTTGTGGCAGTCAGCTTTCCTATGATATTATTTACATGACTTGCAGTATCAATTAAGATAGAAATTGTGTTGTCAACGGCTTTCATGGCTGGAATCACTGGGTCACGATGAGTTTTTCAGGCTGTATAGCTATGTTCCATCAGCATTCTCTCCTGATGTTTTGCCTGCATCTGAGGCTGGCATCTTCAGGGGTTGTAACTTTATTTTTTAGATTAATTAATGTTATAGTACAAGTCAAGAACATTCTAGAAGTAGAATAGTTAGATAACGAATGGTATGAAGATCTGGTAAGTAGCTGTGCTTCTAAATATATCTTCTTTTAAAAACATAAAAATGGAGCAGTTATGCTTACTCTCAAACTTCAAAGCTTAATGGGGGACGGGGGCTGTGTATCTCTAAATCATGGGCAAAGTAATAAAGGTTAGTTGAAGTGGACATATTGCCACAGAGGAATTATTTCAGTTTTGCAGGTTGGAAACAGTAGCAGATGGCACCCATTCCAGGATGTGTTTTCTTTTGAACAGAATCCCACAGAAACCACTGCTGGTTGTGTCTCTGACTGATACAAAGCTAGATAGTTAGCAAATGATATATATGATGTGTAAGATATAATTGCTTCCAGCCTCTGAATCACAAAGCTCTTCCAGAAAAACAATACCATAGCCAACAGCATCCAGGAGAATCAACAGGGTTCCGTTTGCCTGTCTCTTTTCCGATATGAGCCATCAGTCAGCACAAGCAAAGCTGTTTTAATGTTTAGAACAATCCTGAAGCAAAACTGAAATGGATCTACACGATTAGCTTCTTCCAATGATATTTGAATCTGCCTGACCATCGTCATTTCAAATGCCTTGACACAAAAATGATAAATGTTATCAAGGGAGAAATGTGGGACATGAATTCAATCAGTGAATGAATGAATGAATGAATGCTTGACATCGGGTAGTAGTAGTCACTAATTTCTGGATTCACAGTGAATCTCTTTCAAAGCAGTGGATTTCATCTGCTTCTGCAAGAAACATTTCAACTCCCTGTACCCATCCAATTCATTGACTCGCTCACTGCTAGCTCCTACCAGCTACAGAGGGAGTGGACTACGACTATGATTGAAAGCTTGCATTGAGGAACATATCATCAATTTCCAACATGGTGGAGCTATGATACTTCTGCCCACTCCCTGCCTCCAAGAGTCACTAACTCCTGCATTCTTTTCCACAGCCATGTAGTGGCCAGTGGAGACTGGAGGAAGCATCTGACTATGCTTCCCATAGCCAGATGCATGAGGGCGGCATTACCTTCTAGGACCTCCAAAGACACCTAGGATGTTCTAGAGCAGTGGTTCTCAACCTGGGGGTCGCGACCCCCAGGGGGGTCATTTGGTCATTTTCGGGGGGTCGTGAAGCCCCCTTGGCTGGCCCCACCCCCTCTAAAATGGCTGCCGACCCCCGCCGACTCCGCTGCAGCCGGCCAAATGGCATTCCTGGTAGGCTTCTTCTGCTGCTTTTCCCACCGATCTGTGGGTAGTCAGGAGGAGGAGTTTTGGAGGAAAAGGCAGGGGGGAAAGACGCACCCTCTGTTCTCGCCTCCTGTCCCGCGCTATTCCCTCAGCCTCCTTCCCTTCCCCAGTGAACCACAGGTAACTAACCAGGGCTTTGACACACGAGCAGTTCCATCCTTCAACGAGCCCTGCTCCAAAAGTTAGCAAAGAACCCAGGAGGTGTGGAAACGGGGGGCGAGGCTGTCCTTGCGTTGCTTTTGTGTGCAAACAGCCGCCTCGGCCTCGCCATTTGACCTTCCGCTGCCTCTCCAAGCGAGGGGAAGCAGCAACAGCAGCAACTCTGAGTGCCGTCTCCTCTTTGCTCTGCTCTGCTGGGACCCCCATCACCCTGCCTTTCTCCCTCTCCACCTGAGCTCTGCCTAAACTCTCGCTTCACCCTCCTCCTCCTCCTTTTTCTTGCTAGCCCAGAACTGCAACGTTTTAGCCAGATATCTCTCTCTGCAAAAACACAGCAGAAGAACCCTCGTATAAAAAACTAGAAGAGAGCCTCCTTTTCCCTTGTGGATCTCTCTCCCCCTTTCTCTTCCCCAGGAAGGGGACGGGGAAAAGAGGAGCCCAAAGGCAGGGAGAGAGAGGGAAACACACACTGCCTCGCTTTCTCTCTCTCTTAACACACACAGGAGGAGGAGGAAACGGGGGGCGCGGGAATTAAAAGGACACAAGGCTGTTTATCCCCAACATGCTGCCTGGCCTCAGACCCTAAAAAGAGGACTGCCAACCCGTGGCTGGCATGTCTTTGTCAGTTTCACCTCTGAAACCCTCAAACTAAATGGCACAAATCGAAGGGACGAAGGAGGGAAGGCAGGCAGCGAAGAAAGGTTTGGATGTGGAAAGAGGGAGAAAATAATGAAGGGGAACCGAGGAGGGTTGAGAGAGGCAAAGGAGGGCACTCACGTGAAGAAGGAAAGAGCTTGGGCTCCTCCTCCTAGCATCCCCCCCCCCTTTTGACCGGGTTGAGGGAGAGAGAAAAGGAGCCACGGCGAGAGGTTGGAAGGAGGGGAAGGGGGGGAGGGGGGAGGTGTCTGGCTTGGTTGCCTTCTTTTGGGTCGCTCGCGCACCTTCCTCTCCCCAGTCCTTCTCACTTCCTCCCTTCCTACTCCAGTTTCCCCATATTTTCCAACACCCCTTTCCCACTCGTGTCTTTCATTTTTCTAGCTTCCCAGTCTTTACTATACCCAGCCCTTCTCTCCCACTATTCCAGCTTCCTTTCCACTCCAGCCTTTCCCAGTTTCTATTTCAGTCTTGCCCCTTTCCCTACTAGTTTCACACTTTCTCATCTTGTTTCTCACCCCAGTCTTTCCCACTTTTCCACCCCCCTTCCCCACCACCTCAATCTATCCCACTTGCCCCCTTGCCACTTCAATCTTTTCACCATTCCAGGCTCTCCTTTGCACCCCCGTCTTGCTCATTATGCAGTCTTCCTTTCCCCATTCCAATCTTTTCCAACTGCTCTATTTTACCTCCCCAATTTCCTCAGCTTCTCCCAAGTCTCTCCAGTATTTTCTGTTGGTGATGGGAGTTCTATATGCCAAGTTTGAGTCAATTCCATGGCTGCATGAGTTCAGAATGCTCTTTAATGGCAGGAGAACTATACATCCCAGTAACTCTCAAATACCAAGGTCTGTTTTCCCCAAGCCTCTCCGGGAGTTCTGTGTGCCAAGTTTGGTCCAGGCCTGTAATTTGTGGGGATCTCGGTGGTCTGTGGAAGTCAGAGCTGAATTGGTTGAATATACTGCAAATCCCATCATCCATTGTCCATACTCCCCAAACATTGTTTTGTGATTAATCACTATGCTTTAATTAGGTTCAATTTGTAACAATGAAAATACATCCTGCATATTAGATATTTGCATTAGAATTCCTAAGTGTAGCAAAATTATTTGTAAAGTAGCAACAAAAATATGGTTGGGGGTCACCACAACATGAGAAATCTTATTTAGGGTCACGGCATTAGAAAGGTTGAGAACCACTGTTCTAGAGTATGTTTTCATCATTGTGATTACCATTATCCCTGCCCTATATTTGTATTGCTCTAATTGATTTGGTCCCTCAAATTCGGATTCATCACTTTTCCATCAGCCCTGTCCTTGTAATGGTATTGCACAGACCCCTGCCTCACCCCTTAGCTTAGTACAGTGCTGTCCAACTTCTGGCGGGTCCAGGGCCGGATAAGAGGTCACTGATGACCTGCGGGGCCGCTCGGCCCCGCCCCCCCCGCCCCCAGCCCAGGCCCCGCCCCTCCTAAAGCCACGAAAAGGAGGAGTAGGCGGCGCCAAGAGCAGCGCATCACAGGCCTGGCGTGACGCGCTGCTCTTGGCACCGCCTACTCCTCCTTTTTCGCGCCCCTCCCTTCCTAGGCCGGGAGCCGCCGAAAAAGGGCAGAAGGCGGCGCCAACGGCAGCGCGTCACAGGCCTGGCGTGACGCGCTGCCCCTTGGCACCGCCTACTCCTCCTTTTTGGCCCCCCCCTCCCTTCCTAGGGCGGGGGAGCCGCCGAAAAAGGGCAGAAGGCGACGCCAACGGCAGCGCGCGTCTGGCCTGGCGTGACGCGCTGCCCCTTGGCACCGCCTACTCCTCCTTTCGGCGCCCCTCCCTTCCTAGGCCGGGAGCCGCCGAAAAAGGGCAGAAGGCGGCGCCAACGGCAGCGCGTCACAGGCCTGGCGTGACGCGCTGCCCCTTGGCACCGCCTACTCCTCCTTTTCGGCGCCCCCCTCCCTTCCTAGGCCAGGGGAGCCGCCGAAAAGGGCATAAGGCGGCGCCAACGGCAGCGCGTCACAGGCCTGGCGTGACGCGCTGCCCCTTGGCACCGCCTACTCCTCCTTTTCGGCGCCCCCCCTCCCTTCCTAGGCCGGGGGAGCCGCCGAAAAAGGGCAGAAGGCGGCGCCAACGGCAGCGCGTCACAGGCCTGGCGTGACGCGCTGCCCCTTGGCACCGCCTACTCCTCCTTTTCGGCACCCCCCTCCCTTCCTAGGCCAGGGGAGCCGTCGAAAAGGAGGAGTAGGTGGTGCCAAGAGCAGCGCGTCACGCCAGGCCTGTGACGCGCTGCTCTTCGCGCCGCCTTCTGCCCTTTTTCGCGCTCCCGCCCTAGGTAGGGAGGGGGCGCCGAAAAGGAGGAGCTAGCTCTCTTCCTCCTCCCTGCCCCGCCTCCCCCCCCCCCCGGGCCGCCATTTTTTTAAAAAAATCGATTTTTTTTTAAATTTAAAAATTGCGGCTGAGGGCATAGGTGGGGCCGTGTCCAACAGGCTACGGGGCCGGATCCGGCCCCGGGGCCGCCAGTTGGACAGCCCTGGCTTAGTATATGGCCTCTATGTTAGGCTATTGGTTAGTTGTTGACTGTTTGTTCTATGATGTTTATATTTGTGTAATGTTTATTGTGTTATAATTTAAGTATTGTTTGACTGGGCTTGTCCCCCATGTAAGCTGCCCCAATTCCCTTCGGGGATATGGTGATGGGATACAAAAATACAGTTATCATCATCATCATCAGGGTACAGGAGATTCTTCCCAGACCTCCCTGCTCTCAGTTAGTCGCTGGAAGTAGAGGGGAACCAATG
This sequence comes from Anolis apletophallus, assembly GCA_030556195.1. Classification (NCBI taxonomy): domain Eukaryota; kingdom Metazoa; phylum Chordata; class Lepidosauria; order Squamata; family Anolidae; genus Anolis; species Anolis apletophallus. The sequence goes on along the minus strand of JARBWK010000012.1, from coordinate 90,272,871 downwards.
AAAACATGAAATTTTGTCCTTCCATGAGGGAGACAATGCAGTCTACTACAATGAAATCCCTCCCAAAACATATAAGTAGCCATTGCGACTCAATAACATCATATCTGCACCATTGGGCTAAAACAATTTTGTGACGTAATGTAAAATAAGGACCCTGCTGTGGTGCAGCCAGTTAGTAGCCAGTTGCATTAAATCACTACTTACTGAGAGGTCATGAGTTTGAAGCCAGCCTGGGTTGGAGTAAGCTCCTGGCCATTAATAGTCTAGCTTGCTGTTGGCCTATGCAGCCCAAAAGACAGTTGCATCTGTCAAGTAGGAAATTTAGGTACCGCTTTCTGAGAGGAGGCTAATTTAACTAATTTACGACACCATAAAACCTTCCAGCAGTGTGTGTAAGAATGAGGAAGTATTCCATCAAGGACTCAGTGTCACAAGTGGACAGTGAAGTGGCAGTTCCCCCGTGGCAGGAATTGAGCATACCCTCATGAAGCCGGAAAGCTGGAATGTTATATTGCCTCTGTGTCTGTGTATATATGTTGTATGTCTAATGGGGTTGAATGTTTGCCATGCATATGTGCATTCTAATCCACCCTGAGTCCCTTGAGGGGCGAGAAAGGCGGAATATGCATAATGTAAATAAATAAATAAATAATAAAATAAACCACATGTAGTTCACGTTGGATCAGCCCACACACTGCCTTGCCAGAGAAAGGAAATATGCCACACAGGTGAACAATAACAAAGTTAACATAATTTCAAGTAATCTTACTGAGTGGATCAGCCATGAAACTCACTGGATGAGTTTCTATACAAGACACATCCTCTGAGCCTCAGAGGAAGGCAAGGGCAAATCCCCTCTGAACAAAGCTTGCCAAGAAAACCCCTTAAATAGTTTCAGTTAAGTGTTCCATAAGTCAGAAATTACTTGAAGGTACGCTACAACAGTATACACAATGACTTACCAAGTTTGCAGTAATTTAACAGATATATTTATTTGGGTCTAACAATTGGATTTATGGATATTCAAACACCAATGTATTCTACCTTTTTGTATCCACTAGAATTGCATTCCCTTTTAATACTAGTCACTTGTACTATTGATTATTACTGTCTCTGAATGCTTTGGGAATTGCAATGTTATTGTCTTCTCAGATCAATTTAAATTTGTTCTATAATGTTCTTGCAATCCATTTTCAAACAAGCAGGACTGATTTCTTTTTACAGAATGCTCAGAATCTTAGAGCTTTGAAAACTAGAAATTGCATTTGTACATAAATGGGAAGCGGAACATGTTCATAAACATTCATAATGTCCATAAAAATGTTCATTAAAATTGTCATAAGGAGAAGGGGGAAATGTTCATAAAAATATTCCCCCATCAAGTTTGCTTGCCAAAGTTTGAATGTTTTCCAGCATTCACAGCGCTGCTCGATGAAGGCTGCTTTTGCATTAATTCTGAACAAAATAGTATTTGTGAGTACAGTACATGAATAGAAAATTGCACCCTTAGTTGTTTATAACAAGAAACAAATTGCAATCTTATTGTATTTCACAAGATGTTTTACTTTACCAATAGATCTAGATAAAGGGTCCCCCCCTCCAATGTGATTCCTACTTTATTCTGGTTTACTGCTAAAGGTAACACTTTCTTACTTTAGCTTTGGTGCAAACATTTCCATAATATGTTAGGACAACAGTGGACAGATTACTTAGTTGGCAGACTAAGGGACTGGTATGGGCAAATAGATTGAGCTTTGGTGTTGTAGTTGAGCAAGCTGAGCCTATAGTTGCTACATGTAGTAACTTGGAGGAAGATGCTTTGTTTGAAATGTCACTTGAAGAGGGGGATTTGGGCGGGATTGCTGCAGCTGGAAGGAAGAGAGCTGCAAGTGATTCTAGTTTGGAAGGTGAAGAACAAAGGAGAAAGGTCCGACAAATACTTAGAGAGGCTACCAGTGAAGGCACTTGTGAAGGTTTTGAAGCAGAGTTAACATCAGAAGAGAGTGATACGGAGCTGGGCTCAGCGTTGGTGCAGGATGTCAGGAATGTTTTGAATGCTGAGTCCAGTGAGAGTTCATTCTTTGGCTTTTCAAGCGATCAGGGGTGGCCTAGTGGGAATGCTGAATCAGATTGGGGTCCTTTAAGTGCTCATGAAAGGTGGGAGGCTTGGAGGAATACATCCAGCACCGCAGCTGTGGGGACTGAGGCAGATTTGGGTGGGGATTCCGACGCCTCTGATTTGTAATGGTATAAAGGGAATGCCTGGGGGTTTGGGACTCTGCGGTCGGCCAAGGTGTTGCTGGTGGGTTGCTAGTTCCTGTATCTTGTTACTCTTGATCTTCATGCCTTAATTCCTGGTTTCCAGCTATCTGTGAGTATTGGGCTGTTTTCATGTAGGGTTCTGGGTGAGCTGCAATGGCAGCTCTAGCTGAAACTGTTGAATGTTGGGGGGTTTGGGGATTTAATGTTTGTTTTTATGCCTAGTGACTACCACGTTTCATTTGACCATTCCTGTGTTGCTGTGAGTGACTGCTTGTGCATGGTATTGTATATTTGGTGGAAGGGAGAGGCTGTGGGTTGCGGGGGCTTTGATGTATGTTATTTGTATATACTTAGCTCCTGTGGATTAGGAAGCACTCCTCCTTTCCTTTTGGACAAATCATCTCATCATACAGACTTCTTGCCTGGACAAAGACAAAGTCAAGGACGACAGACAGACGTCGCTTATGTTTAATTAGAGACTCTTTTGGGTGTTGGGGTTTTTTGGGATTTTGGAAGCCGGATTGTGGCTATGATTTATGTTCAAATAAACTGTTAATACTTTTACTAAGTTTGGCGTGTCTCAAGGCCATCTGTGGAAGCTACAACATTTGGTTCAGATGAGACATAAACACTGTTTAAATATTTTTGGTCTGTTCAGAAGAGTTGAATTTCCCATATTCTGGTATTCATTTTTTCCCTTGCAAATCAAGGATGGGCAACATATGACCTTTTCCCAATAGCAATGATGTCAGTAGTCCCTGACACCATTGCTGTTGGTGTGATGCTGAAATTTGGTAGTGTAAGGCAACAGGAGCAAAAAAGGTGGGCAATTTCAACAGAAAGTAGTAAACCATGAAAACGAACAAAATCTGGCTACTAGTATTGAAAAAAAAACTCTAAAATTAGGATAGTAAATAAAGAAAGAACACTCTGAAAACAGGGGAATTCCAGGCATGAAACAATCAGGGCCAGCTAACACCTCCCAACAAAGGATTCCCCCAGGCAAGGAAGCAGCCAGGCCTTGAAGGTGCAAGGCTTTGCAATGCTAATCAAGGTGATTACTTGCAACATTCACACTTGCCTCAAACAGACAAGAGTTCTTTCTGCCATCCTAGATCTTCCATAGATATATACCCCCCCTTGCTTAGTTTCCAATATACCTCACAACCTCTGAGGATGCCTGCCATAGATGTGGGCAAAACATCAGGAGAGAATGCTTCTGGAATATGGCCATACAGCTCGGAAAACTCACAGCAATCCCAAATGAAGCATTTCCAAATTAAAGCAAAGTGTATCTAGAGCACAAACTTTGCTTGGGATAATTAGTTCTCACCATTTCTAGGAAGTGTTCCAGAGCAACACACATACCTCATCCATGCCATGTTTTAAATTATAATAATAAAAACTTTATTTATATACCACTCTATTTCCCTGGGGGGACTCAGGGCAGTTTCCAAGCAACAACATCGAAACATACAGAATCACAACATGATCAGAAAATAACATTAACAGCAACATAAGCATAGAATTACCCAACAACACATAAATATTAAAAGAGAAAATCCTGCCTGCTCTTCATGTCTATTTTTCAGGGCATGGAAAAGAAATGAGTCAGAAATAATTAAAAAGGCCGGGTGAAGACTGATACAAATTGAAATAATAATAATAATAATACTTTATGTATACCGCGCCACCATCTCCCCAAGGGGACTTAGGGTGACTAACATGAGGCCAAGCCCAACAATACATACATCAGTAAATCAACACAGCAGTAAAGCAAGGAAAATAAAAAATAATATAAATACAATACAAAACCATTATAAATAACACATCAGCAAAAACAAGACATTTAAAAACACAAGGATCCAAAAGTAAGGGCAGGGCCAAATCTAATAGATAAAATTTAAAACACTATTATTATTATTATTATTTATTTCCAGCATTTTTACCCCGCTCTTCTCACCCCCCTGGGGGGGGGGGGAATACGACTCAGAGCAGCCTAACCAAAGGCACAATTCGATGCCAAACATGATAAAATACAATATAAAAACCAAAACATTCAGCATTTAAAATACATTAAAATACAATTAACATTAACACAACATATCCATTCACTTAAGTTAAAAACAGTGTTCTGTCCTTAACACTGGGTGTGAGTAGCAGTAACAGGGGTTTTTAGAGGTTAAAGTAGGGTTGCTTGACCCAACAGGTAGGATAAAGTGCTTCAGAGGACATTTTGCAGAACATTGGTCAGAACAGGGAGTTACTGTTTATTCAGGGAAGGCGCATTGGAACAACTAAGTTTTCAAGCTCCTCCTAAATACTGCCAAAGTGGGGGCTTGCCTAATATCCTTGGGGAGCAAGTTCCAGAGTCGAGGGGCTACCATAGAAAAGGCCCTCTCCCTTGTTTTCCTTGTTCCCACAAATGGGAAGGGAGGAAAGGAAAGGTTGGGGAAAAGAAAGGAAAGGGAGTGAGGAAAAAGTAAAATAATGAAGGGAAAAGAGGAAAAGAAAGAAGGGGAGAGGGAGGGAAGTGAAAAGAAAGGAAGGAGAAGGAAAGGAAGACTTGGGGGAAAAGAATAGAAGAGGAAGGAAGGAAGGAAGAGGGAGGGAGGGAGGGAGAATGGAGGAAAAAAGGAAGGGGAGAGAGGGAGGGAAAAGGAAGGAGAGAAGGAAAGGGTGAAGGGGCAGAAAGGAAGAAGAAGGAAGGAAGAGGGATAATGGACGAACGAAGGAAGGGGAGAGAGGGAGGGAAAAGAAAGGAGAGAAGGAGAAGGAAAGGGTGAATGGGAGAAAGGAAGGAAGAAAGAGGGAGAATGGAGGAAAGAAGGAAGGGGAGAAGGGAGGAAAAGGAAGGAGAGAAGGAGAAGGAAAGGGTGAATGGGAGAAAGGAAGGAAGGAAGAGGGAGAATGGAGGAAAGAAGGAAGAGGAGAGAGGGATGGAAAAGGAAGGAGAAAAGAAGGAAAGGATGAAGGGGAGAAAGGAAGGAAGAGGAAGGAAGGAAGGAAGAGGGAGATTGGAGGAAAGAAGGAAGGGGAGAGGGAGGGAAAATGAAGGAGAGATGGAAAGAATGGAAGAGGAAGAAAGGAAGGGGAGGAGGGCGCAGGGCCAAGGTGGACCTTGGTGTCAACATCGGCGAGGCAGTCCCTCTGGAAGGCATTGAAGAGGCAGCAGCCTGACAATGAGGGCGATGAGCTGGGTGTCCCCCGGGGGCAGCAAAGTCAGGTCCGCGGCGCCAGGGCCAGGCCCACCTCTGCCGCCTCCCCCGAGACCTGTGGCGGAGGATGAAAAGGAAAACGAGGACGAGGCACCACCGCCGGTCTCTGCCATCCCCGGCGAAGAGGGCGCAGGGCCCCGAGAGCAATGGGGGATGTGGAAGAGGTGGCGATGGCGGCGATGGCGGCGATGGCGGCGTGGAAGCAGCAGTTGTGACGCATTTGCGTCACTCCTCTCTGCTGCATGTTGGGAAACCGAGGTCCAGGTTGCTCTGGAGAGCCAGATGCAATCATTAAAAGAGCCACATCTGACTCCCGAGCCATAGGTTCCTGACCCGTTATAGAGACTTATATCATTTCACAAGTGCAGTTTCAGCATCCTGTTATAAATGGAAGTGGGTCAGGGAAATCTTTAATGAACACCCCTTGTATATTACAGTTGGGAGAAATGTAGCATGTATACATTTATTTAAGTGAAACAAGCAAACAAACCGTCAATATTGCTGATGAACTAAAGTGAAATGTGAAAAAAGAACCCTTTAAAGCCCAGGAGCAAAAAGTGAGATGCGGAGAGAAGTTGAAAGGAACAGGTTTGTTCGTCTCTAGATGTGAATACTAGGACATCCAGTGAATTGGTCAACTATATGTGTAACCCCCTCTGCCATAGGTGCTGGGAGAATTGTTTGTGACCAACTTACTTGTTCATTTTTTGACTGAGTGCCTCATTAGCTGCAAAGGTCTCCCAGTGGTGTGGAGGAATTGTGAAGGCAGGCAGCGTGGAACAAAGGGAGTAAACAAGGGGTGCCCTCCTCCCCATGTTAATGAAGATTTATTCCATTGTGACATTTGATCAGATCTACTGAGTGAATTCAAAGATTTCATTAGTTAAAGACAGAGAGGCGTCTGTCTGATTAAAAAGTGGGAAAACAGTAGGGAACTCCCATAAATTACTGCAGCTCAATTAACTGCAGACAGTTTAGAGAGTGTTTATTACTGGCACAAATGAAGATTTTTTCCAATTAGACTAAAAGGTTTTGAAAACAACCATTCTAGTGCTTGGTGATTTAGACCCTTGGCTAGAATAATGCATTGTGAGAAGCAGCATTGATTAAAAGCAAACTGAGAAGTTATTGGCATTGTATTGTTGTTCAGCCATGCCCCCACCCGCGTGGCTGCTGAGGTATCTCACATGATCAATGTGTGGACTTGGCTAATTTTATCCTTGCCCTGAAGATTTATATGAATGTAAAGGGCAGCTAAATCACGGTGGAAAATACCAACATGATTCATTTGGGGTAATCATCATAGAAGTGGAGCTGCATACATCATTGGCAATGGATCCCTACCACGCTGAACCCTTCAGGATGGCATTTCTGCCCTAGAGCTGAGATTGGGAAAAAGATTAAATCGGACAGGGACTTCATTTCATACGTTCATAGTGAAAAGCCCTCACAAAACACTTTAACTCAAGTCAAAGTGGAAGTTTATGGAGTGCTTCTGAAGCAGGCAGTGGCTAAGATTCTACATCACAGTCTATGTTTTTTAATGTTATGAATCTATAGCTTTATCCATAGCAGAAACACAATGAAATCCAATTACTGCTGCAAATGGAATTTATATTTTATTGTCCGTTATCCTGGTTCCCACATGCCTTTATCTGCACTGAGATCTCTCTGACCAACTGAACTGCAGAAAGGACAATATCTGATTCAAAATGTAGGACTATGACTACACTTACTTACTTACTTACTTACTTAGGTGATCCCTCGTAGCCCTAAAATGATGGCCCTCCAAGTGTCTTGGTGGTGGGTCTGTAGGTGGCTGTGGAGATGCTATTCTTTATCTGCATGTTCTTCTATGGTGAGGACATCAGTTTCTAGGTAGAAGCCGGTCCTGGTCAGGGTTGGCTTGATGCACCTTCCTCTTGGCATTTTTCTCCCTTTTACCTTCCATTCATGCCTCTTTGAATTCTGCAGCACTGCTGGTCACAGCTGACCTCCACCTAGAGTGCTCAAGGGCCAGGGCTTCCCAGTTCTTGGTGTCTATGCCCCAGTTTTTAAGGTTGGCTTTAAGCCCATCTTTAAATCTCTTTTCCTGTCCACCAGCATTATGTTTTCCGTTCTTGAGTTGGGAGTATAGTAACTGCTTTGGGAGATGGTGATCAGGCATGACTATGACTACAACACCGTTGCTCCCCCCTCCCCCCACACACACTTTTCTTTCTTCTGTATGGTTTTTAACATGTTTTGCCTGATGAAGAAGCCAATGCAGTTTTTAAATCTTGCTTGATGTGTTTTGTGCATTTTAGTTGACTAGTTCCAATATTTCTGGCTTTTGTATTTTGTTTTACAATGAAACCCTGAAAAGAACTGCAAAGACATTAAGAAAAGTACTTGCACAAGTACTCCAGTGCACATTGGGCATTTTTGGTGTAGATTGGGTGCACCTCTTGAGCCCATTGTGCATCAAACCATGGCATGTCAGTTAATTGCACAACAACTGCGAATACAGAATTATAATTCCCTGCAACCCTTGGGTGAATACAGACACTGCAAAACTACTAGGTCCGTTTTGCACACAAGTAAGACCATTTTGAAGAGCCCCCGGTGGTGCAGTGGGTTAAAGCACTGAGCTGCTGAACTCCATGCAGTCATCCCGGCCACATGACCTTGGAAGTGTCTATGGACAACGCAGGATCTTTGGCTTAGAAATGGGGATGAGCACCAACTCCCAGAGCTGGACACGACTGAAGTTAATGTCAGGGGGAAACCTTTACTTTTACCCCAAGGCCATTTAAAAACACATAAGTCCTAAACAGAATGCCAACCAACATTTCTAACATGCAGTTGAAGATGATCTGTGCAGGATGAAAACCCGCAGACATTTGTGTGTCTTTAATGCAGAAAGTTTTGATTTCGAAGCACAGGGAGTTAGTAAGAATGCAGGTCAAATCAGTCAAAGATTGAGCAAGACTCTAATTCCAGAGGCCGGGATTCTTCTATGCAGGTCACAGGTTGATCTTTATACATTGTATTTGTACTATGCTGAATTTGAAAAGAGCAGAGAAAAGTTTGGGTGAGCTGGGAGTTGTGGAGAAGTGTTTGGAAAACAAATGACAACTAAATCTTTCATTGTCCTGTGACCCCTGAAATCAGAAGTGGTCTGAAGCCATACTGTTCCGAAATGTTTATTTAAAAAGATCAGACAGAAATCGTGGTTTGACCAATCAACATGCAAGCCAGGAGGGTAAGCTTTCTTTTATTTTAATCTGGTTAAGACCTAGCTGACATCTATGCCCCCCCCAAGCAAAAACATCCAGAGGGCAAAAAAGAAAATCCACAAATTAGGCTGGATGTTGTGGCCATGAATTCTGCTGCTGAGCTCAGCCTAAAAACGTTGGTTGAAGAATCCTTAGTAGTTGTGCAGGATTAACCTAACCATACACACCAGGATTTAAAGCACACATACAAACATAGCCTACTCATAATATTTACTTTCTATATGTAAAGATCTAAGGTTGGATACAACTCTATTGCCTTTGGCAAAGGACCAGGACCATCCATAACATTACGTTGCCCTGAGATTCAGGTTTTTCACCAGAAGGGACAAGCTGAGGAAGTGGTCATGGGTTGACACCTGGCTTCAGCTATGAAGCATATCAGTTTGCTTTCCTCTCTTTATTATTCCTCAGGCACAATTCATATAAATAGGCATAAGACAATAAATTGACCCTTGTTTAACCAAGGTCCTGGTGTCAAGTCTCATTATTTTGTGATTGGTCATCAGTTCTTCTAGGAATGTGCCAGGGAATTCACAAGCTCCCCATGCCAAAATCAGAACTCAAAAAGGGTTTTTTCAAAGCACAACTTCGTCAATCCCCCAGCTTTTTCTGGTCAGAATCCTACATATTTTGTGATGTGCCAAACTTTGCTTTGCTCTTCCTTCACAGTTTGCACTGCTGGGTCCCTGAACTTTTAATTTTCTCTTGAAGCCCCAGCTGAGGGATGGGAGGAAGCCTTTTGCTGACACAAAGGCATTCTTCCACTGTTGCTCCTTGATATACCTTTCTTGGTAATCTAAATGTAGTAATAAATCACATTTCCTTTTTGGTGTGTGTCTTGATGTCAGTGCACAGCACACTGGAGCTTTATTATTTTATTTCAATAAAAAGCCTTGCAAATATGTGCCAGGCAGCTTATCTGATTGTTTGTTCTGCTCAGCTAAGCAAACTAAGCAAGTATGGTTTCAGTTCAAGAATTTGCTGAATTCCGTTTGGGTTTTCTTATCAAAAGGGTTCCTCTTCCATTGTTTCTTTATGTTCTGCTCTTTGCCTCTCTCTCTCTCTCTCTCTCTCTCTCTCTCTCTCTCTCCTTTTTGTGGTTATTGGCTTTCTGGTTTGTCAAAACAAGCTAAGTTAAAACATTGAGTTAAACTTTGTGAACTTAGGGTTACCTCAGGTAACTGCACACACCGTTTCCATTAACAGACCTGCTGGGAGGCACTTGTCTCTTCAAATTCATAACATTAGAAAGATTCTTTATCCTTTCCCCCATGCCATAATTTGTCTAGTTGTAGTGTGCCAGCTGCTAACTAAATTTGTCATCACCTTACACATTTATACTAGCTTGATAGCATTTTGTCTACCATGGCTCCATCCTATGGGTTCCTGAGATTTTATGGTTTGAATTCTCTGCTGGAGAGCTCTTACGTATTCCTCAGGGCAACAGCATTATAGCAGTCTAGTGAGAATTGTAATGCCCCACCAAACTATGATACCCAGGATTTTACAGTCAGGGGCTCTAACAGTAGGCCCTCCATATCCACAGATTCTGTACCCATTGGTTTAATAATAATAATAATAATAATAATAATAATTTCATTATCATCATCATCTTTATTTATACCCCATCATCATCCCCCTGAAGGGACTTGGGGCAGCTCACAAAAGCACTCCAAGGTGCCACACATAAAATAGAATTGCATCACATAAAAACAATACACAAAATTGACTGAATACAAAAAACGGGCAACATCAAATGATAAAATGAAAATTTATAAAATGCAGAAGGACCTACGGTTCACTCTTAATACATTTCTTACCTCTGTGACCCTAAGGTCAAGCTTTCCACTGGATTTTCTTGGCAAGACTTGTTCAGAAGATGTTTACAACCAACTTCTTCTGGAAAATGTGTGATTTACATGTATTCAAACCCTAGTTTCCTGGGTCGTAGTCCAATGCCCAAACCACTATAAACACTGGCTTGTTTTGTTAATGCATAATGAATTAAACACTTTTTTCTCGGTGTGATCGGCCATGAAATAGCAGGTACTGGGAAAGGAAGCCAATTAATCTCAGAGAAGACTTGCACATTTTTGGAGTGATGTATGAGTAAGTTTCTATAAAATGTAGGTTTGGACTTTGTAAGAAAAGAAACATTTTTTAAAAATGCCATTTGAAATGGGCAAAAGTTTAGAAGTATAAAGAGAAGGCTAATAAGGGCAAACTTAGAACCTGCTGGGATCTCTATAGAATTGTATGCTATAGAAAAATGAGCTGACATGGCTAGGGTTATACTCATCATGTCCTTTTCATCCTGGAACAAAAGGATCAAGATCTTCTGATAGCAAGAAGCCTAGAATTAGTCTGTAGAAAGCCAGTTTTGACACATAGCTTGCCAAGATAATATAAAAATCTGCCCAGGAATGTTCGTTGAATGGAAACATAATATTGCACCTTCACAATGTGAGATGATCTGGCACGTTAGTGTTGTTGTTGCTGCCTTCAAGTCCTTTTGACATATGATGGGCCTGAGAGTGTATGGATTTCCATGACCAAGCAAGCAATTGAACTTTGGACTCCAGAATCATAGTCCAATGCTCAAACCACTGCAACATACTGGATATGTATATTAAACTGTACAGGTTCTGAATTAAGGACACCATTCTGTTAAGTTTCAGTGTCAGGGTGTGACACTGGGAGGATCATTCTAAACCAGACCTGGGCCTGGCACCCGATTCTGTCCGGCCTGGGGAGAAGGGCGTCAGGGGCAGGGCTGGCACCATCCCATCGTGGGCTGTGGGGCCTGCATCGGCAGACAGCCCGCCGCTCCAGAGAACAATCAGAGGAGCGGCGGCTTTGGACTGCCTGCCATCCCGGGAGGCGATCCGGGCCTGTAGCGGGAGCAGTCGGCAGCTTGCGGCGGATGATCACCCTGGCAAACCAGAAGACTTGATTGTCTTCCGGGTCACCAGGGCGATCAGGCACCTCAGGTCGCTGACTGCTCCCGCTGCAGGCCCGGATCGCCTTCCGAGATGGCAGGCACTGCAAAGCCGGGATGGCAGGCACTCCATGGCAGGGCGATCAGCTGGGGAACGGCTGGGGCCGAGAGCAGGCGGAGGCCTGCATCCTCCGATCGTCTGCTGCTCTGCTCTGCTGCGGCGGTGGCTGGGTCCGCTTTGTCATCCTCTGGGCTGGGTCCATTGGGCTATTCCATCTTGGGATCCTTCCTCTCTTGAGGATGTCCTTGGTTTGCACCTTGTCTTCTTGAATTTCATTTCATTTTATTTTAGTGGTTTTTATTATTATTTTATAATAATAATAATATAATAAATAATATGATATAATGTTATGTTATATTATAATTTAAATATATTATAATGTCTATATATATACTATAATATAATAATTATATTAATACTAATATATTAATATTTCTTGATATATTAATATGTTAATATTAATGATGTGTAATATATAGTAAATATAGTAAATAAATAAATAAATAAATAATGTAGATTAGAATGTAGTTCAGCCTTTAGGTGCGGCCTTCCATTATATTTTTTGGCTCTCGTGTGGCCCCTTGGAAAAAATAATTGCCCACCCCTGTTCTAAATCATAGAATTAATGCATTTTGAACCCACTTTAACTGTCATGGTTCAATACTATGGAATCCCGGGAGTTGTAGTTTTACAAAGTCTTCAGCAATCTCGGCCAAAATAGTATTTCCTTGCATGATCTCTGAAACGTGACTTACTGGACATCAGTGGCCCCGTGAGTGACAAGAATTTATTATTTTGTCAAACAAAGCTCAACAGGCCGTTGTTTACATCCCACAAATGATCTTTGTTATGACAGTCAGAAGCAGGATCCCTATAAGAAATCCTTTTCATACCAGTTAGTTCCGGATTGTGAATAGAAATCAATGATGAATTAATAAATCTAGCTTACACATTTGAACATAAATTCTAGCTGATATTTCTCCAATTGCCACCCACATAGGGTACTTTATCCTTCCTAGTAAAGTTAACCCAGGAACTCATTGTGCATTAGGTTCTCTTTTCTAGCACTTTCTGACTACTGTATATGGGAAGGTGACCCAAGCTGGAAATGACGTGACAACATTCACATTTCTAAAAGTGCATTCTGGTCCTTTGGAAATTGCATTCTTTTCCCAGCTCATGTTCCATTGTTCACATTAATAGATGATGCCCATAAGCGAAGAAGACAGCCACTTGAAGTTATGCCTGAACTACTCAGTGGACCCTTGAATTTGCTGAAAGGACCTCTCTGGTTTGGGAGAGCTTGATGCAAAGTCAAAACTGTTTAATTTCTCCTCGCATGTCAACTCCACACCAAGGAGAGTAGACAGTTTTACAATGAGACCCTACCACTGAGAGGAAATGTGTCTCTTTGCTTTATGTTTACACCATTATAATTCATATTACACGCTAAATAACCCCATTAAGTGGAAGCAGAAAAATGTGACAAGCCATTTATGGATCATGCGGATGTAATTGAAGAGGGCGATGGGACAGCTCCTTTATATAATCTAGCTTTAATCAATACCCGGGGAAAATATTTCCCAGGCCATTTTAAACCATACAGCATAAATAGTGTTTGACACGCAAAATGAATTTTTGTTTCATCTTAACCATTGATTTATTTGAGATGAATATGCTTGCATTTTATTTTTAACTTGAACAAGAGTTTGACTCACTTGTAGCTTGGTTCATGCATATATACCAGCTCTTAATTCAGTTTGTTAGTAGGGGCAATGTCCCAAGTTCTTTCACAAGGCACGTTTATCATGTTTTAACTCCCTTGGTAACATCTTTTGGAATCTTCAGATTTGGAAGTCAGGGAAAGGCTTTTAGCACAACATCACAACTTCTGAGGATGCCTGCCATAGATGCAGGTGAAACGTCAGCAGAGAAAACTTGGAACATGACCATCCAGCCCAAAAAACTTATAACAACCCAGCTTTTAGCATTCTTTGCCAGAGAAAGCTCTAGTGACTCACAAGGATGCAGTTGTGGCAGTTAGTGGAATTACAGTTGGCTCTCTGTGTCTGCGGACCCACAGATTCAACCATCCATGGCTTGCATATATATGTGTGTGTGTGTGTGTGTGTGTATATAATCCCAAAAGCAAAACTTGATTCTACTATTTCATATAAGGGACACCGTTTATTGCACCATTGTACACAATGAATCTTGAGCACACATGGGTTTTGATATCCATGGGAGTCCTGCAACCAAACCCTAGCAGACACCAAGGGCCCACTGCACAATGCTTTAACTATGTGATATGAAAAGGACCTTGGGAACCTTTGTGATTCCCAGACAATGTCTGAAGTTACAATTCTCTGTATGCTCCAGCCACCATTGCATATGGTCAGGCTAGCTAAGGGATTCTGAGAGTTATATCTGAAAAAGTAATGTTTCATAACTTTGGTCCTACATGAAAATAATGTATTGCAAACTGGGGATTTCGCATCCATTTCAAGGCCACAGAACTAATGTAATTGTCACAGTTAAGGCCACAGCTAACTGAAGGGGACAAGGGACAAGGACCTGATTTAATTTGATTAATAAATAGCGATAGTATGAAGAATAGGCTTCATTAAATAAATAGTTTAGTCTTAAAAATCAACTGAAGAGTCTGCCATGAGAAACACACATGAAAAATGCTCACAGGGCACTAAAACATGACCAAATGGGAGTATAAGGAAACAGGACCCAACAATAAACAACAAATAGCCTTTCTTAGTTATGCAAAAATAATCAGTTGAAGGGTCTGAATGGAAATGCCACACTTGCGCTTTAAATATCAGGTAAAAACAACAGCCTCAAAGGAAGGAAGGAAGTTCAAACAGGACCCAGGAAATCCAAATGGTGGTTGATAGATTTATTGTGGGGAAATTGCTTACTTGAATTATAGTGTTCTCTCGCTACTTCATGGTTCGCTTTTCGTGGACTCGCTGTTTCGCGGTTTTCAATAAATATGAATTTAAAATAATTATTGAAAATCTTTACCACAACTTATTTTCCTTCTCCCCTGCAACTTCCACACACCCTCTCAGTCCTGAGTCTCGCCCGTTATCTGTGAGGGCCCTCACACAGATTTGGTGGTCTTGGTGGGTTAAAATCATCCCCTCCAATGCCATGTTTCCCAGTGCAGCCACTGCACTGACAGGGAGATGGGGGAGGAGGAGGAAGAGGAGAAGAGGAAGGGGAAGAAGGCATGTGTAGGTGGGGAAGGAGTAGGGGGAAGAGGAGGAGAGGAGTGGGAGCCAGGCGTGCGAGAAGGAGCCAGCAGGAAGTATAGTGTGCAAGGGGAGGGAGGGAGGAGGAAAGAGGTGAAGGGATTGTGTGAGAGGGGAGAGAAGCCACTCCTAGCAGAGGGCAGTTAAGTTGCTGCTTTATTTATTTATTTATTCAAACCTGTTAGCCGCCACTCTCAGCCGGCTCGGGGCAACTCACAAACAATCACAATAAAACAATTAAAAACATCCCATTTAAACAGCCCATTTAACAGCATCACCCATTAAAAGTATCAACAATAAAACAACATTAACAGCAGAAGGGGAGTCTAACAATTTTTCAAGTCCCGAAAGCTTGCCGATACATGCTGGAAGGCTCTGAAGGGCATGGGTTTCGGAGGGCAATGCGTTCCAAAGGACTGGGGCTATGATTGAAAATGCCCTTCCCGTGTTGCTGTCAGGTGGTAAGCCTTAATACTTGGAACAGCAAGGAGATTTTGTTCCTCTGAATGTAAGGATCTAGTGGGACAGTATGGGATCAGGCGGTCCCTTAGGTACACTGGCCCCAGACCATTCAAGGCCTTAAAAGTCAAAACTAACACTTTGAAGGTAATCCGGCATTCAACAGGAAGCCAATGCAGTTCTCGCAGGATCGGTGTAATATGGCAGCTCACCGGGACTCCCGCGAGCAGCCGGGCTGCGGCGTTCTGCACCAACTTAAGTTTCCGGATCACCAACAAAGGAAGGCCAATGTAAAGAGCATTACGGTAGTCTAGCCTTGAGATGACCGTAGCTTGGACCACTGTGGCCAGGTCGTGCCGGGACAGATAGGGGGCCAGCCTCCTCGCCTGGTGAAGATGGAAGAATGCCATTCTGCTGACCATGGAGATGTGAGACTCCATCGACAGCTGGGGGTCTAAAGTAACACCAAGGTTTTTTACTGACAACAACGGACATAATGTCACGCCGTCCAGGGTTGGAAGCTGAACATCCCTACCACCCGGACGGCCTAACCACAGGATCTCCATCTTGGCCAGATTCACCTTCAACCTACTGGCTTGCAGCCATCCAGTAACGGCCTCAAGGCAGCGATGGAAATTATCGGGTACGGATTCAGGCCGGCCCTCCATCCTTAGGATGAGTTGAGTGTCATCAGCGTACTGGTGACACTTGAGGTCAGAGCTACGTACCAGCTGAGCAAGTGGTCGCATGTAGATGTTAAATTAAAGTGACTGAAGGATTTTGTTTATAAGGTAAAGAGTGTATAAGTGTGTGGGAAGGGCTTATAAAGAATTAAAATAGTGTGTAACTACTGAAATAATGTATAAATATTAAAATAAATATAGCATCCCTACTTTGTGGATTTTCACTGATCGCGGGTGGTCCTGGAACATAATACCTGCGATAAGTGAGGGAACATTGTATTGTGATAGACAACTGATCAAAGTGCCATGAAACAAGATGAAAGGGAAAAGGGATACAGGAAAGGAAGATGTATGAAAGTGCGAAACGTACTTGAAAATCCTATAAAGGCTCAACTGAGCTGCATCTTGGGGTGGCACCTTCTTTTATGCTACTACCTACAGATCTCTTATTTGCAAATTACTGTAAGTCTGTTGTATCTCCATCTCCTCGCCTCTCAGTGCGTCATTGGGAAACCGGCCTCTGAGGTTTCAGAGTTAGCAACCAATTAGGCTCCAAAATAACGGTAAGTCTAAAGTTGGAGAGGTGTGTTTTTCTAAGCCAAGAGCTTGAAGCCAGTTGTTATCTCTAGAGCCAATAATAGAAGTTTAGCTAGGTCAGGAGATAGAAGGATCTTCAATAAAGACCAAACAAAGACAATTAACTGCAATCCTTCATACTCAAATTCTTCTGTTTGCAAGGCACTCTCTCCTACATTTCATTTTTTTAAACCCTTAATTTCTTTCTCTCAGATTTAAAAAGAAATTTGCAGATTTGGAGAATTTCTTCTCAAATAACAGATAAAAATCTTACCTTAGTATGGGACCAGATTAGCATCTGGTTGGCTAGAGCTAGATTATTATGAAATAGTAATAGTGAAGTCCTGTTGAAAGACTTAGAAACTGGCATCAGTAATTGCTTCGTTCAATTGTCTTTCTGTTCAAATATCAATGCTCATGCATTTCAAATATGAAAATGCTATTTCTACACCAGGTTTAATACTTTCAGATTTACAATGTCTGAGGTTGATGGTGTCATCTGCATATAGATAAAATTTGGGCTATAAAAAGGTTAAATCCTTTGATATATAGTGTAATAAATATAGAAGGGGACATAAATATAAAATGGAGAAAATTTACTAGGTAAGTATAAGGCTTCAATTTTATGCTCTCACATTATGTCATTACAATTCAATCCAGCTGTTCATTCCTTTAAAGTTGGATAAAGTCCTGTATTTATGGACTGCAGGCTGGTTCTCTTTTGAAGATTATGATGATGATGATTCAACAGATAATTTATTATAATTTATTCCATTTTAATTTCCATAAAAATGGAATAAATATGAGGACAGTGAAATTTTGCCATTCCTTCAAAAGGAAATATCTCTTTGTTTATATTTTAATCCATTTAGAGCAGGCATGGGCAAACTTCGGCCTTCCAGGTGTTTTAGACTTCAACACCCACAATTGTATTGGGGTTTCCCCTCTATGGTATGCTGTGACCTGATTTGTGGGAGTTGAAGTCCAAAACACATGGAAGGCCGAAGATTGCCCATGCCTGCTCCAAATCCCTCCTTATTATTCAAGATTTTCACTTATCCAACATTCTGCCGGCCCGTTTATGTTGGATATGCGAGACTCTACTCTATTTCGTTGTATGGACAGTTTCAGGTAACCACAGTCCATCTGGGAACATGTTCCCTACAGTATAGGGGTCTTAATATATCTGAAAATATAGACACATCATGAATTCACACAAGCACACAAATGTACGACTTTCAGCGTGATCACTGAAAAGATTATTGTATCTGGTGAAATATCAGGAAGGAACACAGAGTCAGAGATTCCCTCTAACCAAACCTATGTACATATACTGTGAACATTTTTGCAGCATAATATGTGAACATTCCTTATGTTTGTAGACAGACAGATAGGTGTCAACAAAAATCCGACAACCTTTCCATTAAAAGTTGTCATCACTGCTTAACTTTCTCTTTAAGGAGTTGAGACTTGAATTTTTTTTAGGTGGATTCCCCAATCTATTCAAAAGTGTCCTAGAAAAGTATCTTTAATTCAAAGCATTCTCATCTTCTTTTCTTCCATCTGAATACAGCCTGAGGATATGTCCCTGCTGGTTGTCAATTTGGGAGCTTTCAGTTTAGAAATAAAATGTGGCGAGGAAAGCTCTGTGAAAGATAGATCTTTGCATTGCAAATAGAAGGAGCTGGTTTGTCACTGGACAAGGGGACATGCATATGTGGGGAATTGAGGGGAGAGCTTTTTTGTCCTTCCCTGACGGAGGAGGGAGGCAAGTGCTTTATCAAGGACTTTCTTCTCCTGCACTCCCCATATTCCAAGCTCAGCAAAAGCTGAGCCAACTGTGTGTTTCCCCTTAAGGGTACTTGTGCGCATTCAACCAGTCTTGGTATTTCCCTATTTCCCAGCAAGGGGTACAGTAAAATAGCTGGTCCCCAAAGAGCTTAAAAATAAAGCCGACAAAGAATACACTGCAGCTACTGAACAGGAGGTGGACACAAAGTGCATACTCCATTTGATCACTTCCCAGCAGTAATTTGACAAAGAAGAACTGCTCCTAATATACACACTCCAGGTCCCTCCACCAGCCAACTTTCAGCGCGTGACATTTTCACCATGGGCAGCACTGTTCAGTTACAGCATTTTAGCCCAATTTTTCATGTACGCTCAAACAGGCGCACAAAGGCTTATTTTTTAAAGGATGGTAAAGCGAAGCACTGCACAGCACATATCATTTTTATGTAGCTGCAGAAGTTATTAAGCAATTAATCATCTCTCTTGGGGCTCACGTTTTCTGCCTTTTTTCTTCTTTTCACTTGATGTTCAATTAAGGCAAAGAGACAAAAAGACAAAGAAGGGATGATGCCAACATGCCTTCGGTTTGCATCCTTGCTGTGGTTTTACTCATAGGAAATGTCAGTAAAAGTTTCCAAACCAATGTATTATATGAATAAAGACACCCTCCCAAATCTAAATTTTAACAGTCAGTGAGTCAAATGCTCTCTCTTATGCTTTCTCTCAGTTGTTAATGGTTTTGTGTCTATCTCTTCCTGGATTTTCTCTGGCTTCCATTCTGGGTTTCCCACTTGGAAATGATGTCAGCCATCAGAGACTAGAATATTGTAAGGAGGCTGATACAAAAACAACGGGGAAGGATGAGTTATAGTCTATTTGCCATCCACAGGAAGGGCAAAGCCTGTTAGGTGATTTATGAGTCAACTCAGGTGGAGATGGGTGGCAGCTGGACTCTTTTTCCAGAGTTCCCCCATGTGATATATGAGAATCTACGACAATGCATTGTTCCTCATATTTCTCACTGGGATTCTAAAGGCATGCGAAGGCATGTTGCTATAATTGTGAACATCACTGCAATTTCTTTGTTCGGTATGATCTTTGTCATAAGCTGAATTCTTTTGGGGATTCTTCTTGAAACCCATTATAGATAAAAATTGACGGTAAGAGCTTGAAATTTCAGAGATAACATTTTGCTGGATTTATCTCTTTCATGTTAAAGCTACCTCTTGATCTGTTCTCTCTCTTTGTGTCACACAGGTACATACACACACAGACATTACTGCATGGTGAGAAGACCACATGTTTGCCATACTTGCTATAAATACTAAACCAAAGGTGGTATGGGAAATTTGACAAGGTGAAGTAGAAAGAGTAGGCTAAGTCTACATATACAGCTGAATGAGCCGACCGGGTTGATCAGAACACTGGAAACAGTCTGGAGAGATATAATTTTTTATCCTTACGTATGTTGTTGTTGTTTATTCATTCAGTCACTTTCTACTCTTCCTGAGCTCATGGACTAGCCCACACCAGAGCTCCCTGTCAGCCGTGGCCACCCCCAGTTCCTTCAAGGTCAAGCCAGCCACTTCCATCTTGCCCTTGGTCAGCCCCCTTCCCTTTTTCCTTCCATTTTCCCCATCATCATTATCCTCTCCAAGCTTTCCTGTCTTCTCATTATGTGGCCCTGGTGGCGTAGTGGGATAAACCCCTGTGCTGGCAGGACTGAAGACCGACAGGTCGGAGGTTCAAATCTGGGAGAGCATGGATGAGCTCCCTCTATTAGCTCCAGCTCCTCGTACAGGGATATGAGAGAAGCCTCCCACAAGGATCGTAAAATATCACAACATCTGGGTGTCCCCTGGGCAACGTCCTTGCAGACGGCCAATTCTCTCACACCAGAAGTGACTTGCAGTTTTTCAAGTCGCTCCTGACATGACAAAAAAATATAAATGTAGCCAAAGTACTTCATCTTTGCATTTAAATGTCCTTCCCTCTAGCGAGCAGTTGGGCATTATTTCCTGGAGTATGTACTGGTTTGACCTTCTCGCGGTCCAAGCCACTTTCAGAATTTTCCTCCAGCACGACAGTTCAAAAACGTCTTCCTTCACTCAGCCTTCCTTATGGTTTCATGTCCATAGGTTACTATGGGAAACCTCATGTATACTTGCCTGCAAGTTGAGGATGCCCTCCATAGCCCACCAGTAAGGGCAGTATACTATGCCTTCTGAGCCATGGCACCCAACGGTGGAATGACCTCCCATGGTTGGCACAACTTGGTTTTGGGCTCAATGCTAGGGAGTTCTGGGGTTTGTAGTTTGGCAAGGAACCAGTACTCTTTGACAGAGAAGGCTAATGACCTTCTAAAACTACAACTCTCATGATTTCATAGCATTAAGCAATAGCAGTTAAAGTAGTGTCCAACTGCTTTAATTCTTCCAGGTCCAGGTCCCATTCTTATCAGCCCTAGTGGAAAATCCAGTGTTTTAGGGATGATAGGAACTGTCATCTGACAGCTTTGGTAGACTGCCATTTTTCCACCTGTGGCCAATGCCACATGCAGGCCTTGCCAAAGCAAGTCATAAATCTAACTTGGAAACGACTGCTATAGAAACCAGGCAAAAAATCAAGACCTTCCCACCTTTTAAAAAATCCATTGCAGAGAATAAGATGATCACTTTCTAATGTGAGAAAGCTGCTGCGAGCACCCTGCTTTTTATAAATGGGCCCTGTGAGTCAATCTCCAGCATAGATTTATCATCCTCATTTAGGGAAATGATGTGCTGTGAAAATGCATTATTTTAAAGATCACAAAGAGTGGGTTGGAACCAATCTCTTTCCCTCCCTGCCTTCCTCTCTCTCTCTGTGCGCACTTGAGCACACGTGTGGCATAAAGAAGCTCCAGTCTTGCTTGCTGTCTGCTGATTCCTGGGTGTTCGCCATTTGCTTGGCTGTTTAAGCAAGCGTTCTAAATGGAAATGTACTTGACATTTTTGTGACTAGCTGTAATCAAATAGCATTAACATTCAGCTGATCTCACGGAGGATGATTAAACAAATTTCTCACTCATTCAAATTTCTTCTTAATGGGAAAACAGAGGGAAAAGTCATGTTGATGAAAATGATCCCCAGATGGAAAATGATGTTTTGAAATATGTACCAAAGAAAAAGCTTATGCATGTAAGTACATATCTTGACTGCCATCTCCAGAAGTGTTTATGATACAACCTTAGCAAGGATGCTAGAAAGTCCCAGTGTTTGGGCACCTCCAGGTCTGTTAGGTATGCCATGGGGACAGTGAGATATCTAGTGGCTTCCCTAACAATAAAGGCCGGGAAACAGGCTAGGTCTGATTGGCGCTCTATGTCCAGGATCTGTTGCTTAATGAGATCCTTGGCTTGGTTCCATCTCATACTTAGCAATTGTCCTTAGGAAACATTATTTCACCCTACTGCTTTCAGACTCTAACACTACAATAACTTACAGTGTTGCTAAATTCTGTGCTGCCGCACTTACAATTAGACGGATGATGATTGACCCCACAAGGCAACACCCTGTTGGGAATGTTAGAGCAACATGTTACAGCTGAAATGTTACTAGACTCGCAATGTGCCCCTCCCTTCCCCTTTTGTGCCCCCCCCGTGTTTTTGACCTCTCCCCTCAATCTCTCTCCCCCCACCCTTCAGTTCCTTACCTTTTACAATATCCTGTGTTTTAAAATATATTTTAAACTGTTTTCTAATCTACTTTTAAATAACTGCTTTACTGGGGAGTTGTCCTTCCCCTCCCAAGGCGCTTGTGCCCACTTGGTGCTGGTCAGTGACCGTAATACGAGTAAAGTTTTGTTGTTGTTGTAGAAAGTCCCAGTGACACTTTAGTCCGTTCAATGTCTTTTACTGGAGAACTAAGACAGAAAATGGCAAGACAATAAACTCTGAATAACCAGGATATTATTACTTCAGTTCAATCCCTGTATCTGCAGGACTGGTACCTGAGGTTTCATTTACTGACATTAAAATTGTGTTCTCTCTACCCATTTCTATGTCCCCCAGTGTGATTCTATGGTATGTTTCTACTGGAAGTACAGTAGATCATAGAGTTGTGCTGGAAAACCTATAAATACTAGTGAGGTGTTCTCTCTAGACATATTCAAGGTCCTCCAGAACAATTCTATCATATGCTCCTGCCAGAAGTCATTCAATAGTTTTGTGTTTCTGTGTTAACCCCAGGAACACACCCAACCATCCCAGATATGGGGATCATACTATGTACATCATTGGTCCTTTCTATTGTCAAGTCTTTGACTGAGATCATACACTGTGAGAAAAAAGTTGGAAGCCTAATCTATTGTAGACTTAAGTCTACTTCATCAGCTTTATCATTGGTGCTAACAAGGTCCCTTGCTTGGCATGTTGATCCAGACTAACTTCGTTATGTCTGTGAGTTCAAGCATCGATGTGGAACTCTGCAAGTGCCATCCTATGTCCTCCCTCTGCCTGGGGACCATAGACACCTGTTGTTGGCCATGGAGGTGGGAGGTGAGAAAAGGGAAGAAAAGATTCAAACTATGGAGAACACCTAGTCTCATCTCAGTTGGGTAGAAGATATGAATATATATCATAACATGGTGCACTCACCTTTTCTTTAGCCCAGGAGACCAGAGCAGCCACATCTTCGTTGTATGAATTGCCTCTCCCTCCCTTGCTCTCTAATCAGAGATAGCATCAGGGACCTCTGCCAGAGCTCGACAGCTGCTGGGTCTTTGGAGATTTTTGAATGAAGTACAAAGATAAAAGAATAGTCCTCTGTGTATTGTTTAGAAAGGGACTTACACAGACAAGGCACATGACCAGAATTCACAATGATGGATTAGAAGGCTGGCCACAACTAACAAAATGAATTTTAATATGGCTTGACAACAGTACTTTTAAGTGCCCTTCGAAGCAGCCATATAACCCAGAATATCAAGGCCAAAAAAACTCACATTATCTGCTTTGAACTGGGTTATCTGAGTCCACACTGCCATATTCCAGTTCAAAGCAGATAATGTGGGATTTTTTTCAGCTGTGTGGATGGGGCCTAAAGGGGATTTAGAAGTCTCTCTAGGGGCCCTATATCCCATGATCTGATCCCAGGGTTTCTGTTTATCCCAGATTATCTGGCAGTGTGGACTCATTTAATTCGGTTTAAAGTAAAAAACCTAGGATCAGATCCTGGAATATAGGGTCTGTCTGGAAGGATCCTAAGACTTGAGTGAGGACTCAGATAACCTAGTTCAAAGCAGGTATTGTGGGATTTTCTGCATTGATATACTGGGTTATAGGGCTGTGTGGAAGGGCCCTGGGTGGACGACTTTTGGGCATGTCAGTCATGCTAATTTCCAAAAACCCAATGATAGCTTTGCCAAAACAAGAACAATATGCCATTTACTTGCAGTTATATGAAGCATATTTTCACACATTCTTGAAAGCCCCATATTCGGTTCTTAAAGTATTTTGCAAAAACTATGCAAATCTGTATCCCAAGGATGGCACTTTATAGCTATGACAGAAAGGAAAAAAGAGTAGAAGAAAAATCTTTAGGTCTTGATTGATTGCTTCTTCCATATTACGATTAGTAGTAAAGCCTGGTTCTCTTCAGAGCTGATGGAATTTCTCTTTCTCCTACACTACAGCCACAGTGAGAAGGAGCTGGCGACAATGAATATGCTTCAGTGTTGTAGGAGTTTTACTTATAAAGTCATATGATACTGCCACAAATGTGAGATCAGTTTGGATCAGTTTTCAACCCCGGGTTTGAAAACTGTTGGTATGATTTACTTAAACAGACCAGAACTAATCACTTGATCATCTTATGGTGATGCAGTGGTAATGCCGCTTTCACAAAATCTTAACTTTGAAAAAAGCTGAGAAGTTTGAGCAATTTTCCTTTGTAACTGCACATGATGTTTTCTCATGCATATTTAATTTTCCTGCTGCTTTTTGAGAGATAAAGGATGTTTCCTTGGAAGTGGTGTAAAAGTTCATTATTCATCTACAACTGCGGGTACAGCTTTTCCAAAAGCATCTGTGTTCTCAGTTGAAAGGAGCCGATAAGATTACAATGATGGAATTGTATTCCATCATTATCATTATTGTAATAGATACCTGTCAGAGGCAGATTGCTGTGACTTTTAAGAGTGGGATTGCCTGCATGGTACATGAAATAGACTTCAGAAATTGCATGCTTTCTTCTACTTTCAGAGTCCCTGGGGAACAACCGATATAAGAGAACAATTCGCATAAGGGAATTGACCATATAATCAATAGGTTAAATATTATGAATGATTACTATAATATACTGAATGCTGAAAGGACTGGCTCCAAGATCTTTTTGAGTATTCAAGGTTCAGCATCTGCCAGGCTTGGGAGTCAACCAGAGAAATAAGCAAAGGTTGGATGTACACTGCCATATAATGCAGTTTGGAACTGCATTATATGGTCAGCATAGACCCATATAGTGCAGTTTAACTGCATTGGACTTCATATATGTGGGCAGTTCCAAATCGCATTATATAGCAGTGTAAATCCATCCCAAATCCCCATCGTGAATCAGAATGGGCCTTGCCTCCAAACCAACTAGGCTATGTGCTCAGTTTATAATTTGATATGGTTCTTCTTTAATTGGAGAAATACATTTGTTTTTGTTGTTATTTTCTTCAATGCTACAGTATATCTTGCACTGAAAGGTGTTTTGTTTTGTGACACAACACTGAGGAAAATCTGATGTTAGAGGGAAATACATAGAAAAGAATATACTGCGTTGCTGTGAGTTTTCCGGGCTGTATGGTCATGTTCCAGAAGCATTATCTCGTGATTTTTGCAACATTCACACCTGCCTCAAGCAGACAAGAGTTCTTTCTCCCACCCTGGATATGATTCCACAGATATATAAACCTCACTTGTCTCACTTGGCCTTGGCTTTATCACAGTTGGTAAATCACTAGCAATGATAAGATCTACCATCTGAAAGGTTGCCAGTTTGAAGCCCCAGGTCAGCGTGAGCTTCGACTGTCAGCCCAACTTACTGTTTACTTAAGCAGTTTGAAAACAGCTTGAGTTGTAAGTAGAGAAATTAGGTACTGTTAAAACAAGTGGGGGAGGTATTTTACAACATAAAGAGAAAGATTAGAAAATGCCTGACGACCAAAAGGAAGGAGGAAGTCCTGATGGCTCTTCGTCATAGAGGCTGGAGCGACAGCACCCCCCATGGCGGGATTCAAGCACATCCTCCAAGGTGCCAACAAAGCTGGACGTCGACACAACATACCTTCTTTCTGCTCTGCCTGTCTTTGTCCTGTCTACCCAAAAAGGCATTGAATGTTTGCTGTGTATGTGTACTGTGATTCACACTAAGTCCGCTTGGGAAGATAGGGTGGAATATAAATAAAGTGTTGTTGTTGTTGTTGTTAATATTATTATTCTAACAGGTCTCACAACCTCTCAGGATTCCTGCCATAGATGTGGGCAAAACATCAAGAGAGAATGCTTCTGGAACATGTCCATACAACCCGAAAAACTCACAGCAACCCAGTGATTCCGAACATGAAAGCCTTCAACAACACTGTCTCCTTGCTAGTTTGATCCTAACTAACATTCCTTTGTATGAGTAAATTCTTGGTGAGAACTTGAAATTTGGAAGTGGAGGTGACTCACACAGGTTTGTGCTGTTTTTCCATTATTATTATTATTATTATATCTTTATACTCCGCTCCCATCTCCCCAAGGGGACTCGGGGCAGCTTACATGAGGCCAAGCCCAATAACACATAATAACAACACAAAGCAATTATAAAAACTGTCAATTTGAATTGCCTTCTTTTAATATTTGCTGCTACTCATATTTTAAAAGTGCAAATTATGTGCTCTTCCACCAAGTGGTGGATTCTGCCAGTTGGATCACACCTCGCTGGATTCCTATCTTCTTTCAGATTCTCTCTATTGATTTAAAATTTCTTCTCATCTCCTCTTCCCAAAATATCTGACTGTATTTTATTCCGCTGCAACCTTCAAAAGCTATTGAGAGGTGTGAGTTAAATTCTTCTGTTCTTGATACTTTGGCAAGGTACAAACAGACTTGGGTTCTGGTTGAATAGGTGTAAGTGAAGGTTGAATGTGGCCCTCAGGTGACTATAGGTAAATGTGTTCTCTACCCAAAACACCCAAATGATTCCATCAGGTAATTACATGGTTGGGCAATTTTCTGAATCTTGTATTATGTACCCACAAGACAGGAATTTCCCCACAGGAGCTGTTCCAGTCAAGGACATGATTATACAATGTAGTTTGTGTGCATAAAAACAAAAAACACTGATGAAAGACCACATGGTTGTATAATTGAACTAAAATAGCACAATCTGGTAATATGTAAAAACTAAAGAAAGTAGATGACAAAGAAAGGAAAAAATGAACAGAATTAAAATATCAGCATAAGAAGTCATTACCCACATTGTTGTTCAATTCCATTCAGTCCTTCTCCACATAGACATAGGAAAATTGTGCATGTAAGGTTAATCTGTTTGTTCCTCTAGCTCAATGGACAGAAGTCTGAGGAAGAGAGATCTAAGGAAGGCTCATAGACCTTCAAATGCACAAAGAGCTGTCACAACGAAGAGGCCCAATGTTATTTTCCTCATTGCCTTTGTTATAGAAGACTAGATTTTACATGAACATTATATAAAATTGGTTAACAGTTCAGCAATTGAACCAGTTGTCTAGAATAGCGGTTCCCAAACTGAAATTCAGTGCACATCTGCTTTAAAAATGGAATTTGAATCTGTCCTGCTGAATGACTTTTGGGAAGGACTGCTAGACATATAGCCATCAGTAGCCAGAAAGTCTATCCAAGCAATGCTCTCCTTCATGTCCACTTATCACTGCAAATCCGGCTTTTCGGGTTGTGCTTACAACAGAATGAATTAACTTGGACAAGACCCTAAATTTACTCATTCGGTTATCAGACATAAAACCCAATTCCAAAACTATTCTAAGTACAATTTCATTCAATATTTTAGGTGTGAATCCAATATTTTCCTATACAAAAACAAATGTTTGTGGCTATATCAAATATGTTCTTGTACCAAAATAAAGGTTTAAAACTTAAAATGTTTTCTCTTTATTTCTAATCTTGCTACATTATACAAAACACTCAGGCAACAGGAATAGATGAAAAAGGGAGAATTTTGTATGTTCACAATGTTTAGGGACACCATTATGGTTCTACGGGAAAAAATCAGAGAAAGTGTTAGGATTCCCTGTGGAAAAAGTATTCCAAAGGGTTCCATGACTGAAAAAGTTTGGGAGCTGCTGGTCTTCATTGCTGAAGGTTTTCAAGCACAGCATGAGGAGCCACCCACTGGGTATGTTGTAACTCCAACTTTCCTTCATCAAGGAGGTTATATGGACTGCATGGCTGTCAAGATCTCTTATAGTGTTTTGACTTTGTGATACTAATGTCTACCTTTTTGCAGTCCCAGGATGTTCTCATCACCCAATGACTTTGAATCTTCCACATGGTTTCCATCTGCATTACTACTGAACTATAATGGTCTCCATGCCTATGTGCATCTCCACAACCAGAAGAATATAAGCACAGTTAACCATAAGATGTTTAGCTAGTAAACATGACTATTTGGGTTGGCAGGGTTGGACTTTTTCTAACCTCTGTCATATGTTATTTCTGGGGCTTAGTCCTCCACATTCCCAGTAAGGACTTAGTCTGCTGTTTCTACCCTATTTGCCACAAATGTTTTATTTTGGCTGCAGCAACTTTGGTTTCATTCTGGATTGTTATAATGGATAACAATGCATCCCAGAGTTACTGGGAGGATCATTTGATTTCTCTAGCTTCTTATTG
This sequence comes from Anolis apletophallus, assembly GCA_030556195.1. NCBI lineage: Eukaryota > Metazoa > Chordata > Lepidosauria > Squamata > Anolidae > Anolis > Anolis apletophallus. Next base: position 90,244,450 of record JARBWK010000012.1, on the reverse strand, counting down.
TGTATTTTTTTTCATGAATTTCTCAGAAAAAAACACCCATTCTCACCTTTAAGACTCCATACAAATTCAAACATTTACAGCCAAAATAGTCCCCAGAACACCCAATATGCAAACACTGGCGGTAAAAATTTGATAGAGTGAAGAAGACTTTAAATACAGAGAGGGCTTTTCAAGGCTGTGAATTCTTGCCAGATATTTTACCCCGGGTAACCCAGGTAATTTCTGAGTTGATCTGAAATGAGCTCACCTTTCTCGAAACATTATAATCAGATCCTAACTGAAGGCACAGAGCAGCATAGGAGTAAGAGCGCCTAAATGCATACCCTCTCAACATCGGTTACATTCACTTCACACGGAAAATGGTCAAAACTGCTAATTAAGTTCCTCATGACAGAATGACAGAATGTGCAAAAGCATTGTCATTCTCCACTCTTAGCTTTAGTCTATTAACAGTTATAAAGTCCACCTTGGATGTGTACTACTGAACTTCCAGGCAATCTAAGTAGGGTACTGGAGCTTGTTAACAGATCTGTTTTGTTTTAGCTGTTTGGTTGCAAGCACATACTTTGTTATCATGTCTCTTGCTGTTGAGATCTGTGTGTTTTGAGTGATGCTGTTGAAAAAGCATCTGTGCAAAAAAAAAAGTACCAGAATGCCACATAGCTTTGGAAAACATTTGTTTAAATAAAGAAAGAGAAAGGAGGGGCATCGGAGAGAGAAAGAAATAGCTCTTTAATTAAAGCTGACTTATGAAAACTGCCATGGTATGCACGTCAAATATATCTAGTGGAGGCATATTTCCCCAGTCAGTATAAACCACTCTGTTCTTGCCAGTGTTTGAAATATCCTGGTAGAGGGTGCTGGTGTATTACTTTAATACTTGAAAAATGGGTCAGCTTTGCTCCCCCCACCCTTTGTTTTTAAATCACTTCAGTCTGAGGTTCTTTCCCTTGTTGATTTCAAACCATTTTTAAGGAAAGAAAAAATAATGATGGTGTTATCTAATATACTCTAATGAAAATCTTATTCTCCAATGAGGCCCACATTAAGATCGAATTTCAAGACAAATTATAGAACATAGAGATAATGTTTGGATAGGTCTCATGCTGTAGTGTTTGTGGGACCACACAGAGAAATGGTTGGACTTTGACAGAATAGACATGTCTGTCTGTTTGTTTGTCTGTCTGTCTGTCTGTCTCTCTCCCTGCCCCACTTTCTGTGTAGGGGAAGAGTGATAATTTCCACATCTAACTTAGCCTATATCATTATGGCCCACCATACTATCACAATATAAATGAAGTCCAGCAATACTGTTGTTGTAATCAGTGCAACAAAAGATTAGTTTCTTTTTCCAAAAAAAATAATACATCCAACCCTCCACGTTCACTGTGGTTAGGGGCACAGGACCCCATGAAAGAGAAAAACCAAAAATAACCAAATTGCTAATTTACGTATTTACTCAAGGGAACACTTATCTCGGAATTTCTGGATTTTCCAGTAGAACTTCTGCTGGAGGCTGACCATAGAACTGCATAGGAAATTGTCTTCTTAGCAACTGGCGTATATCTTTTTTCTGAACAATGGTGGAAGGGAAGGGAATTAATCTTTATACTTGGGGATGAGGAATTATGATCTTTCAGGCTTCGTTTCCTGCCAGAATTGGCAAATATCAGGCTGTTCCTAAGATAATTTTGTTAAATATGAAATATATAGATTTAGAATGTGAAAAGTCAACAATGAAATGTGAATCCATACCTGTCCATGGCATACAGAGTGGCCCCTCGATATCTGCTAGGGTTCGGTTCCAGGACTCTCCCATTGATACCTAACTCCATGGATATTGAAATCACATTAGATCATAGATCATAGAATTATAGAGTTGGAAGAGACCACAAGGACCATCCAGTCCAACCCTTGCCATGCAGAAACATAGAATCAAAGCACTCATGATAGTTGACCATCCAGCCTCTGCTTAAAACCTCCTGAGACGGAGACTCCACCATGCTCTCAGGTAACATATTCCATTGCCAAACAGCTCTTACAATCAGGAAGTTCTTCTTAATATTTAGGTGCTATCTTTTTTCTTGAAATTGGAGTCTTAGTCTTCAGAGCAGCAGAAAGCTAGCTTGTGTCCCTCTCAATGTGAAATCCTATCACATATTTAAACATAGTTATCATATCCCCTCACAGCCTTCTTTTCTTCAACATATCCAGCTCCCTAAGCTGTTCCTCATAAGGCTTGGTCTCCAGATCTTTGATCATTTTAGTTGCCCTTCTTTGGACATGTTCTAGCTAGCCTGTTAATATCCTTGAATTATGGTGCTCCGAACTAGACACAATATTCCAGATGAGGTCTGACAAAACAGAATAGAGTGGGATTACAAGTTCCCTTGATCTTGATACTATACCCGTATTGATGCAGCCTAGAGTCAGATTGGCTGCATTAATAGGAGTATTATATAGATTATGTACAATTGCATGGTAAGTTGCTAGCACTTATATAAAATGACAAAATCAAATTTTGCTTTTTGGGAAGCTTTTTTGATTATTTTCAAGTTGTGTATAGTTGAGTTCATGGGTACAGAATCTGTGGATGTAGAGCACTGGTTCTCAACCTGTGGGTCCCCAGGTGTTTTGGCCTACAACTCCCAGAAATCCCAGCCAATTTACCAGCTGTTAGCATTTCTGGGGGTTGAAGGCCAAAACATCTGGGGACCGACAGATTGAGAACCACTAATATAGAGGGTTTACTGTCTGATAGTCCTAAATTGTTAAGTTTTTGAAACAGGAGTGGACAACACTCAGGAGATTGGGGGGCATATTGGTCCAGCAAAATAATTTGAGAAGCAGTAATCTCCTATAATAATTATTTTTGTTCTCCAATACCTCTTAAGAGTTGCTGGTCTTTGGCCAGCCTGAAGTGACGTGGAATTAATTGAGGAACCAAAAATGATATTGAGGGCTGCCTGTACTTCGCATCTTGCAGCTTCCTCATCCCAACTACAAAATTATAACTAACAATTTGAAGTGCCCTAGACAAGCCAAGAAGCAAGTAGCCAAATATTAATAGGACAGGAGTGGAGTAACATGCCCTAAATGTTTAATCTTGAACAATGCCAGTGGCTTATATGAAAGGGTTGTGGTGAATATGCTATGCGTTTGTAGTCCAAACATTAAAATCATTATCTGAAGTGATAAAACTTTAACCAAAACTATGAGCAGATTCATTGCATTCCTCATTTAGAAGCTGCCACCATTTAAAACTACTGAAGTTGTGTACATTTTGAGAAGTGTACATTGTTCAGTGTGCACTTTTCAAATGTTTCAACTTGCTTAAAAGGCTGGATATGTGTTGAAGAAATACATACTGTTTGAAATGTGCCCATAAATATGAGGACGATTGAAAGAAATTAGGATAAAGAGGGACCAATCTTCTGTAATAAAAAACAGATGGTACTAGCTATGAACTCAATATGCAAATAGGATGCTATCTCAGATGTCACAGTAGAAATGGTAAATCTCAATTTCTCCAAGTCCTGACAGACGTTGCGAACAATGAAATAATTTTTCATCCTGTAGCTTTGTGGCAACTGATAATATTTCCTTCTGTAATGATGGGAAACGGTAGCTTTTCCACAATGCTTAGAGAGGACATATTTTGTAAGATGTGAGTAAATGGATCATATCTTGTTAGATGTGGATACAGGTCCCATTAATACCCAGACACAGGCAAACTTTACTGAAAATGACTATTTTCCATCTTCAGTCCAGGCTTTCTTTAAGTCTGCCTTTCTTCCGTGTCTCATTAAGTACCTTTCACACTTATTTTAACTTAATGAATCTGGCAGTATTCATTTCAGAGGTGTTATTGAGCCAAGGGATATGAATGGGGGAAGAAAGGCGAAACATATGGAAGTTAGAAGTGGAGGGGATGGTTTTGGATGGCTCTCTGCTCATTCATTAACAAATATGATAATGAAGACTTCAAGAGGGGTTCGTGTTGGTTTAAGAAGGGGACTGTGTGGAAGTTAATTACCTGGCTTCAAGAGTTCACATTCTCCTTTCGGAAGCCCAGAACTATGATCCAAAGGCAATCAAGGCTTTTTGTGGCTTGGCAAACATTTGACTTTCCTTTGCACTGTTCCTTGTAATTAGGGCCTCTCCTGCCTGTCATTAAAAGACAAATTGTTTGTAAACCGTGAGCCTTAGAGTATTGCACTCTGTCTTCAACCTTTCGATCATAATTGTAATTCCAAGATTCAAGGAAACATCCCAAACTGAGAAATGGAAGTTAATTACACAGCTAATTGCTTGATAATGAATTGCTGCTGCTTGTGAAGCAACACAGTATTTATTGTCCTCTCTTTCACTTCCTTTAGAGGAGGCTTCAGGATGGTACAATATAATTTTTTTGGAGTAAGACTGCCTTAAAGTGAATGAGCTATCATTTTCTGAACCCAGAGATGAAGCAGCATGAGTGCTGTGACAGAGACATAGTAAACAGAAGGAGCTATCATCTTCTGAATCTGGAGTTGAAGCAGCATGGATGCTGTGATAGAGACACAATAAATACTCCTTTAAAGCTAAAGAAAATAGATCCTGTTTGGCTGTACCTAGAGGAAGCCCAGCAAAGGAATGATTTATTGCACAGTCCTGGAAAACAGGCATGGAAAACTGTGAACAGCAGGAAGATGGTGGCACCATTGCTTTCCTGCCCTCCTCTTACCCCCAAAATCTGCAAGCAGTTACCCAGATCAGTCTGGGAACTCTTTGCTTGCTGATACTAGATTTTCTTTTTAAAATCTCAATTTAGGCTGTGGGCTACAAGGAGAACAGGAAGCCAAGAGGCTCATCACTATGTCTTGTCTCAACACAATTGAAAGAATGAAGTTCCACTTGGTGGTTTAAAAAATGCTGGGTAATGTGTTATGTATTTTATCTGTGGGCATTCGTTTGTTGCTACTATGAGTTTATGTTATACTTTTCCCTAAGTTTTGTTAAGGATTAGGGCTGTTTCTACTGCAGCTGACTTCACTAATTAATGAGATAATTGAAAGTTTGTGTATAAAGTAAGTTGCTGTGTGCTTGCATTCTTGAGCGTGATGGAACGTTGAAGATTGTGTTCTGTGCTCCACGTGTGACTCGGTATGAGTCGAAATTTGCTTTCAGTTTGTTGCCGGAGGAGAAGAGAAAGATTATGGAAGAAGAAACAAGGTCACTCTATGGACTGTGTAAGAGAGACGGAATTTTGTTTTTGCCTTCTTATCTCTGAATGAAGAAACTGTTTATGTTGCTGAGAAAGCCATTCATATGTTTTGTATTTTTCTTATGCTGTATGCTGTCAATACACTTTGGACGTTTGTACTTCTACTTAAAGCTATAGTCTCATGTGTTTTTTCTTTATGAGCTATGCAATCACACTGGGAGTCATAGGGACTAGAGTTTTTCTCTATAAGGCTACTCATGCTAAATCTGACATGGGTTATGGGCCCAGCATACGCTAATATGCAGAGTATGCCTAGCATAGTTGAAAAAGAACTCTAAAGCCCAGAACTCTGGAATTTTGTTTTTGGTGTGATTTTTTTGAGCTTAAGTAGAGACAGTATTGCAGCCATGGCTCAGCATATATCAAGTTTGCCATTTGAGCGTTTGAATGCTGATAATTATATGGCTTGGAATATCAAGCTGAAGAGTTTTCTTATCAGAGAAGATTTATGGTCTGTTGTTGAGACGCCTTCTACAGCAGCTTCAAGTGAAGAAGTAAAGAGGCAAGACCAGAGGGCCAGAGCTACAATCTTTCTCGCTGTCGAGGACCCACAATTAATTTACATAAAAGACACTGAGTCTGCAGCAGATTGTTGGCAGAAGTTAAAGGAAGTTTATCAAACTGAAACTTCTGGTATAAAGATTATTTTGACCCGGCAACTTTATAATTTGAAGCTCAAGAGGGGTGACAACATAGCTGAGCATTTACAAAAGCTAAGACACCTGTTGATGGAGTTGGAAAACAGACAAATGGTGTTTACAGAAAATCACAAAGCTTTCATTTTGTTATCTTCTTTGGACACTAGTTGGGACAATTTTGTGTTTAGTATGCAGAGCGTGCCTGAAGCACAATTAACCTTGGATTTGGTTTCTGCAAGGCTTCTTGAGGAAGAAAGAAGAAAGCAGTTTCTTAAAGAAACAAACTCTGGGTTAAACAATTCAGCTTGTGAAGGGGTTGGATGCAGCAAAAGCCCAGCTGTGTGTAACATAAGGAGGTGTTATAGTTGTGGAGATGTTAATCATCTTATCAAGAATTGCCCCAAGAAGAAAAAGAAGAAAGAAGAAATGAAGAGGAACCCCAGGTGGCAGGACAGAAATGTAATGACTGTGTTACCAAAGGCTAAGTATGATGAGGCCACATGGTTACTTGACTCTGGTTGTGCAGAGCATGTAGTTAATAATTTGGAATTGTTAAAAGACACTAAGAAGCCAGAAATTAATCATGTTGTTTTAGCTGATGGATCATTAGCAGAGTGCAGTCTTATGGGTTCAGCATTTGTTCCTAGTTTGGGAAGATATTTAGATAAAGTTATGTTAGTTGAAAAGCTTGATTTTTGTTTATTAAGTGCATCTTCATTGTGCCTGGATGGGTATGACATTAAACTAAATAGTAGTGGATGTACTGTATGGAAAGAAAATAAGCTATGTGCAAAAGGTAAATTGGAAAACAAAGTATATGTGATGAGTAACAAGGACAGTTCACCAAATGTGTCTTGTGTGAATAACAAGCCAATACATAGTGATTGTATTCATTACCTGCATAGAGTTTTTGGTCATGTGAATTTTAATTATCTGCAAAAGTTATCAAAAGTGACTGATTTAGAGGTAAAGCCATGCCAAAAATATTTGGATTGTGCTGTGTGTTCTAAAGCTAAAGTGAAGGCACATCCAATGGCTAAGAAAAGTTTAAACACAACCACTAGACCTTTTGAATTAATACATGCTGATTTAGCAGGGCCATTTCCTCTTTCATTTGGAAATGCAAGATTCATATTTGTGTTAGTGGATGATTTTTCACGGTTTACTTATTGTATCATTTTGAAATCAAAATTTCAGGCTTTCAGTAAGTTCAAAGAATGGGTAGCCATGATTGAGAGAAGGTTTCCTTTCAAAGTATCATGTTTAAGGATTGATCGTGGTGGTGAGTTTATGGGGACACAGTTTCAAGACTGGTTAAAAATAAAAGGAATTAGACATCAGAAAACAAATTCATATTCGCCTGCCGAAAATGGGGTAGCAGAAAGAAAAGTAGGCGTTTTGAAAACTATGAAGGATTGCATGTTAGAAGATGCAAAAATGTCTAATAGGTATTGGGCAGAAGCAATTTCAACAGCTACATATATTTTGAATAGGAGTTGGAGTTCATGTGTCAATAATACGCCATATTATTTGTTGCATAAGAAAAGTCCAGTTCTAAAACACCTTAGAATATTTGGCAGTTATGCAAATGTGCTGATACCTAGACAAACCAGGACAAAGGGTCAGAAAAAATGGCAGAGACTACGTTTTCTTGGATATCAGGAAGATACCCAGGGGTATCGTTTTATTAAGGACAACAGTAAAATAGTCATTTCAAGGAGTGCAAATTTTGAAAAGAATGCAGGCTGGGAACATATTCATCAGAATAGTGAAGTGTTTTTTCATTTAAAGGAACATGCACCAACAGAGGTAAATGTAAAATCTGAGCCTGACAATAGCATTGAGGAACAAAATGGAGGTGTAGTAAAAGAGGAACCTGAGTTAGATTTACAGGACACTGATGCTGAAGAGCAGGTTGTAATTCCCAGAAGGTCACAAAGAACAACCAAAGGTATACCTCCTGATAGATTTGTGGTTCAGGGTGTAATGACTTCTCAATCAGAAGTGGAACCTGAAACTTTCCAAGATTTAGCTAGCTGTAATCCTGAGGAGCAATGTAAATGGAAAAAGGCAATGGATGAAGAATTTAATTCTTTGTTAAATTTAGAAGTGTTTGATGTTGTAGATGTACCACAAGATAAACCAGTGATTGGGTGCAGGTGGGTTTTTAGAAAGAAAGACTTACCTGATGGGAGTTGTAAATACAAAGCTAGACTTGTAGCCCAAGGTTTTGCACAAAGGCAATTCGTAAATTATGACAACACTTTTGCGCCTACAGCCAAAGCTGAGTCTATGCGCATTATTGTTGCTTTAGCTGAGCAACAAGGATTTAAGTTGAAACATTTTGATTTTGAGACAGCATATCTCAACGCTAGCATTACTGAAGAAATATATATGAGGCAGGCACCTGGATATGAAATTCAACCAGGAAAGGTTTATAGACTTCGAAAGGCATTATATGGGCTGAAACAGTCCGCAAGACGGTGGAACCAGTGCATACATGATGTGTTGGTAAAATTGGGTTTTAAGCAAAGTGTAGCAGATGCATGTGTTTATACACTAGGTGAAGGTGAAGATAGAATAATTGTTTTGATTTATGTTGATGATCTTTGTATCGCCGCTCAAACTGATTCTAAAATACAAACTGTGTATACGTATTTGGCAAAGCATTTTAGATTAAAAGATTTGGGGTGTTTAAAACATTATTTAGGCATCAAGTAGTCAGCCATGAAGGGGAAGTGTTCCTAAATCAAACAAGAAAGATTTCAGATCTTATTGCTAAAGCAGGTTTGCAAAATGCCAATGCTGTGCAAACTCCTTTAACAGGAGATTTTCTAAGATTGGAAGACACGAAAGAATTGAAGGATGTAAAGTTATATCATTTTTTGTTGGAAGTCTTTTACATATTGCAAATTGGACACGACCAGATATTGCATATGCAGTAGGTTTGCTTAGCAGAAAGGTATCAAAACCAACAGTGAGTGACTGGTTAGCACTGAAAAGGTTAATCAGATATTTAAAAGGTACTATTAATTATTGTTTATGTTTCCAAAAGAAGCTGATAAAGAACTGATAATGTATGCAGACAGTTCATTCGCTGAAGAAAAAGACAGAAAATCTGTAAGCGGATATATAATACAGTATGGGAAGTCTCCAATCTGTTGGAGATCAAGAAAACAAACTACGGTTGCAGTTTCTACTTCTGAGGCCGAATTTTCTGCGTTATCTGAAGCCGCAAATGAGTTAATTTGGATTAAACAATTATTACATGATTTAAGTTTTGAATGTAAACTGCCTATTACTGTATATGATGATTCACAAACTTGTATAGCTATGGCTGAAAGTGAAAGCTTGAAGAATAAAACAAAATACATAGCAGTAAAGTATCAAAATGTAAAAAGCTTGATTCAGGAAGGATTTATTAAAATTGTTTATTGTAAGTCTGAAGAGAATTTGACATCGTTGCCATGTGTGCAGCACCTTGAATTGCCTTCAGGCTGAGAGGGGCAGTATAAAAATATAGTAAATCAATCAATCAATGAATTGTGCAGCTGTCTTTCTGTAAGGATGCTCTAGGCTGACCGATGGGATTCATCTATTGTACTCAGATTGGGATAATGGAGAAAATATTAGTTGCTGTACTTACTAAATTCAGGACTCTAGAGAAAGTTATGTGAGGGAATATAATATTATATGAGAACAACCATGGTGTAGTGGTTAGAGCATGGTATTACAAGTTTGAAGGTCAGTGTTTAAGGACCTCATCACATTGATGACTGGCAGTGGGGTGATTCACTAACCTCCATGGTGAATCCGCGGGGCAGCAAGGCAATCCTAGTGCCCTGTGCCTTACCTCACCCACAGCGATGCTTCCCCATCACACGTGGACACGTATTGCTGTGCAGCTTCCCCTTGCGCTGGCCCCATTGTTCCCTATAGAACATGGGAAGCCGTCTTTGTTCTGATGGAAGCATCCTACCATGCTGTCAGGATGCTTCCTCCATGGAGCCTCGCCTGAAGTTGCTGTATGTCGTGTTGTGGCATCTGGTGGGCTCTGAAGAGGAAGCGTCCTAGTAGCGTGCTAGATTGCCAATTTCTCCTTGTGTGATGAGGTTGTAAGTCACTGCTTGGTCGTGGGAACTGACTGGGTGATCTTGAGCAAGTCACTCTTTCAGCATCAGAGAAAGGCAAAGGCAACTCCCTATGAGGAAATTTTGCAAAAAGAAAAAACCTTGCGATAGCTTGATCTTAGAATTGGCACAAATTGGAAATGACTTGAAGACATATAGCAACAATGACAATAGTGTCAAATGAGGGGATTATGGACAGGACAATTTTTCTCAAAGTGTTCTGTCCAGCATACAGTTGCGCTGTTCCTATGTTCTATCCATGTACTGGTTAAAAAAAGCTGCAGAAACTCTCTGGAATGGGGAGATGACCAGGGCAATAGACATGATTGCTCCGGAACGTCCCCTCTCAAGTAACCAAGCTAAACCAGCCCCTTGGTTCAATGAGGAGCTGGTAGCGATGAAGCGAAGGAAGAGGTGGCTAGAGGGCGTGTGGCATTTGGACCTGAGCAGGCCAAACCGAACACGGCTTGATGCCCTCTTGAGGGCATATGCCACGACAATATTGCTTCCGCAAACAACCATCCGGCGGAGCAGTTTCGAGTTGTTAGAGGACTATTAAATCCCACTGCTCCAGATGGGATCCCTGAGAACTCAGTGGCACACTGCGAAGCATTTGCTCGGTTCTTTGTGGACAAAGTCGCTTTGATCCGTTCTGGCTTGGACACCATGTTAACAGCAGTAACAGATGTAACATGAGCACCTGCTTGTCTGATTTTGATGGATTCATTTCAATTGGTGAAACCCGAGGATATGGACAAGATACTTGGAGGGATGTGAGTGACCACATGCATCCTAGACCCCTGCCCATCCTGGATTCTAAAGGAGGCCAGAGGGGGATTGGCTGAATGGGTGAGGTTGGTGGTTAATGCCTCCCTTCGGTAAGGCAAAATTCCAGCGAGCTTAAACCACTGTTGGAAAAAACATCACTGGATCCCACTCAATTCGTCAACTATTGGCCTGTTTCCAATCTCCCCTTCTTGGGCAAAGTCCTGGAATGTGTGGTGGCCTCGCATCTCCAGGTATTCTTGGAAGACATGGATTATCTAGACCCGGCAGAGTCTGGCTTTAGGCCGGGACATGGAACCGAGATGGCCTTGGTCGCCTTAGTGGATGATCTTCGTCAGAAGCTAGACAAGGGGAGTGTGTCCCTGTTAGTTCTGCTGGACCTCTCAGTGGCCTTCGATACCAAAGTATCCTTCTGGGATGCCTTACGGGAATGGGCCTTGGAGGTACTGCTTTGCAGTGGCTCCGGTCCTTCCTAGAGGGCCATTCCCATAAGGTGTTATTGGGAGACTCCTGCTCAACCCCACAATCATTGTCTTGTGTGGTTCCTCAGGGTTCAATATTGTCTTCCATGCTGTTTAACATTTACATGAATCCATTGGGGGAGATCATCTGGAGTTTTGGGGTACGGTGTCATCTGTACGCAGATGATGTCCAACTCTGTCACTCCTTCTCACCCACTACTAAAGAGGATGTCCAGGTCCTGAACCGATGCTTGGCCGCTGTGACGGTCTGGATGAGGGTAAACAAATTGAAACTGAATGCAAACAAGACAGAGGTACTCCTGGTCAGTCGCAAGGCTGAACAGGGCTTAGGGTTACAGCCTGTGCTAGACGGGGTTATACTCCCCCTGAAGGTGCAGGTTCGCAGCTTGGGTGTTATCCTGGATTCATCGCTGAACCTGGAACCCTAGGTTTCGGTGGTGACCAGGGGAGCATTTGCACAGTTAAAACTTGTGTGCCAGCTGTGCCCGTACCTTGGGAAGTCTGACTTGGCTATGGTAGTCCACGCTCTGGTGCTTTCTGGTAATTTAAATGAAAGCTATCATTCTGAGCTTCAGTGTCAAAGAAATCACTGTGTAGCATGTTTTACAGAAGGCTCATTGCTAGCAAACGGCCCATGAACAGCTGTGCATTTCTGGCACACAGGTGTGCAAAGCTTGATCTTTGCCAAATAGTCTCTCAAGCTGTGAGGTTTTGATGGACAAGTTATGTATAGGAGGGGTGGTATTGTCTGTGTCCTATTTCAGAAAGAGAGGCCCCATCGCCAATTCTAATTGCAAGAGGTATTCTTTCATGGTCTATAAGTAGCAAGAACTAAAATGTGCAAGTTGGCTTTCCCCCCCATTCCATGGTTTTGTTATTAAAGGACTCATTTGCCACATATTAATTAAAATTGCATTTATTTTATTGCTCACATTCATTTTCATCTCCATTTCATTCTTTCTTCTTTCTGCTGCCATAGAATTTATTGTGGCAGCTGCTTTGTGACAGTTCCCATTTAATTCTCTTCAAGTGCCCTGAATGTTAAGGAAATGTTGGCTTCCTTCTTCCTCTCTTCCCCTCTTTTATCTGGAAATTAGGCTGGAGGAATGATTAGAGGGGCTGTATCCTCATTTCAATACACTCTGGACTATTTCCATTACTTGCTTCAGGGTCTTCTTCTTGGGCTATTCTCAATTAAAGTGCAAGTCTACATGGAAAGCATGGCTGAAATTCAGCACAGGACATACATCTATGTACATGGGCTTGCATCTGCAGGAAATATAATTGAGCAGTTTTGCAATATTCATATTAGGAAAGAGCTGTCATGATGTAACTACTTAGGGAAGCCATTGAAGAGACTACTGCACATTAGGATAGTAAGTAGGGGCAGTTGATGAACTTGCACATGCCCTTAGGCATCTTTACAATTCACTACAAGGGTTCAATAGATTCTGTGCTACATAGCTAAGCGTGTGTCAATTTTTGCAATACAGACCATGCTATGATCTATGAGAGCTCTTCAACAAATATCTGAGAACCCATTTCTTCAATAAGGAGAAAAAAAATCCCCCTTCAAAGGCTTGGTTACTACAGAATGGGAAGATTTGTATGAAGTACAAAGGGCCTCCTTGGTTCATGTGTGACCACCAGTTGTTTGTGCAATCTTATTGTCTTTCCAAAATGAAATTGGTGCAGATGTCCTCTGCTCCTGGTGCATTGCAAACCTGCTCTATGTTCATTTACAAAACATGACTCTGTTTAAACCTATGTTTTGTATCATTTATTTACTTATCTGCTGTTGTTGTTTTCTGTGTCGGGAGCAACTTGAGAAACTCATCTGGTAGTATGTGCACTTTTACACATTTTAATGCAGATTTAAGATAGATCTTGAAATAGGGTTGCCACTTTTTGATAAAAGAATAAGGGACATGTACTTAAAATAGGGAATTTTTCATAAAAATAAGGGACACTTCATAAAAACTTGAAAATCAATTTTCAATTTTTTTTATGAAGTGTCCCTCATTTTTGTGAAAAATTCCCTATTTTTAGGTACCTGTCCCTTATTCATGTGGCAACCCTATCTTTAAATTGAATGGAAACCAAACTGGATATTTTATTATTTTTATTTTATTATTCGGGCTTCTATGCCGCCGACTCCCGGAGGCTCGCGGCGGCTCACAGGAGCCGAAGGCACAATAAAATACAGAGCAATAAAAACAATTAAAAACAACAGTAACATAATAAAAGGCAATGACGCAATTCCAGGATGAGCGGGACCGACCCGCCGAAGGCCTGCTTAAACAAGTAAGTTTTGCAGACCCGTCTAAACGGGAGCAAGTCCTCCATGGCCCGGGTTCCAGCCGGGAGGGCGTTCCACAGCGTGGGAGCTATGACAGAAAACGCCCTCCGGCGGGTAGATGTTAGTCTTGCAAGCTTCGCCGAAGGTACCTCCAAGAGGTTGTCATCCTCGGACCGTAGTGATCTCGAAGGGCAGTATGGGGTGAGACGGTCCCTCAGATACGCTGGCCCCAGGCCGTGCAAGGCCTTAAAGGTGAGAACCAACACTTTGAAGGTGATATGCTGCTCCCAGGTTGCATCCAGTCCATAAAACCACAGTCAGTCTCAGTTCTTTAGGTCACTATTGTCTCCTGGACACGTGGATTGGTTAAACAGTAGACTAAAACTCTTGTGTTACTTGCGGTGCAGTTTCCATTCTGTAACACTTTGTCAGTGGCCCACTCCATCCCCTTTTCAGACTGTTACCTCATAAACATGTAATTACTTATCCAGTTTCTTTCCAGATGAAGTGTAAGAAAGAAGGTTATGAATAATCACTACAACAACACTTTTACTGTAAGGAGCACTTTACAGTTCTTAAAGTCACTTATCTTCACAAGGCTACAGGGGAGCTCATTAATTTTTCCTTTTACAATGGGACTGAAGCTGATGTACTTGGTGTATGAGATTATGGAAGCCCCTTCCCTCTGTGAATCTTTGTGCTGCTCATATGATCAGCACATTTTGCTTCTCATCCCCAAGAGAGAAAAGAACTTGCAGGCATAAAACGTCTACCTTTTTGAGTTGGTGAGTTTTCAGCTGCTATCTTTTCTTTTTAGTAAATTATTTGATGTCATGCCTAGAAAGGAATATATGCAGCTTTTACAAAACATGCTAAACTGTGGTGTGGGGCATGACTCCTATGCATAGGACCTCTGGCTAGTATTGTGTTTGGAGAAGTAGAGTGAATGAACAAGATATTGGGAAGGAGGAGCAACAGTTGTTTGCATTTTGCATTGTATTTATTTTCTCCTGCATTGAAAGTTTGGAAATGTCAAGTCCACTCCTCACTGCCCCCCCCCCAAGTTATAAGTAGAAGATTAGTAAATTTTGGCAACTTCTTATAAAAAAAACTGCAACAAAATTATCTCTCATTTGCATTAAAGAACTACAATATGAGGAACTAGTCCCAGTATGGCAAAAGTGTATTTTACCTCCATTCTTTATTGTCACTACAATGAGCACCCTGTTATTAAAAAGAGGAAAAAAACAGTGGCATTAACATGCTCAAATACACAGGGATTTGAATCCACACTTTGTGTAGGAATATTAAGGGGGGGGGGGTTATCAAGAAGAGCACAGCATAGTCAGTGCTAAATGAGTTTGTGTGTGTTTTTCCTTTTTGTCAGTAGCGAGTTTGAAATCGAACACAAAGTTTGGAGGGTCTCGCACTGGAAAGAGCGAGCCCGCAGACCCACCAATGAGGATCCTTTTACTCTGGTGCAGGGCCGTAGCCAGGATTTTGATTCGGGGGCTGAGTTTGGTTCAGGGGGGCTGAGACTGGGTGGAAGAGGGTCTACCCTAGCAAACCTTTTGTATTGTTATCCCAATAACCCCATGAATGTGGGATATAATGAGCATGGTGATCAGATCATGATATGAATAAACATAACAGTTTAAATACTGTACCAGTAAGGCCTTCTCGCGGACCCCCCTGAGAATTTCGGGGCTGAAGCCCCCTTAGCCCGCCCCTGGCTACATGCCTGCTCTGGTGAGAAAAGAAGCATCAAAAAAGAAATTTCCCTAATTTTTCCCAAATAAATCTGACCAAAGTCGAAGAAAATGCCACCGAGTTGTTTTATTGTGATCCAGCTGGAACAGATGTCAGACTGCAACCATTTGCCCAAGCCAACATAAAGCACAAGGCAAAACATCACATTTTTATAGAGAAAACAGAGCTGTCAAAGTTCAAACTTCCCACCCACGGCCCTTTGCTGGCTTCGCGCTGATTGGTTGGAGTCATCAGCTGGCAGGGAAACGCAGCCAGCTTTGCCGTGCCTCAGCCAATCAGGAAGGCAGCGCCGCTTTGGGCTCTCGGCCAATGAGAGCAGAGGAGACGATCCAGGTGGGAAACAATGAACTTGGAGGAAAAGATGAGTGGATTAAGTGACTTCATGTTTGTCCAAGTGCTGGAGATAACTCAGAGAGTCCTCAAGCTAGCTTTTTGTATTGTTCCAAGTGAATAAAATAAACATCTTGGTCTAGCATGAATGCCAGACCCTTGTTATCCTTAGTCCTGGATATGGGATCAATTGCTGATATCTTGTCTTTGGTATCGGCCGAGGGAATGGAAACAATAAGTGAGGCAACTGGGATATCCAAATCCTCCCAAAGGCAGGATGTCCCCTTTGTGAGGAATGATTAAATCACCATGGGGCACATCCTTCAAATGGGCATGTTCCAACGGCCAAAGGTTTGTGCCCATTGTCCTATTGTTCATGCAAGGGTTTCTGTTGGGTCCTTTGTGTTAGGGAATTATCTGACTCAGGAAATGAGAAACCTGAGGCTTTCCTGAGGTTTTGATCACTAGGATCACATAGAGGTGGCATTTCATATTTTATATTTTATATATGGGAGCATGGGGATGAGGGAAGCATACAAGGGAATCATATGAGGATACATTCATATAAGGGAAAAAGAACCCATCTCAATCCTACCCACCCACCAGAGTTCATCAAAAGAGTCCAAAATTCATAGCAAGAGTCCATGGTGGAAAAGTTCTCAAAAAGTTTGGAAAGTTTCCTAAGCATGGGCAAGAAGTCCAATATAGTTCAAAAATGTCCATAAGTTAAAGGGAGATGGTTCTGTGAGCCCATAAAGTTCGCACTGGGATCACTGTGACCACTGGAAGCTGAAGTTCGCCTATCCGGGAGAAGGTAACTATAACTCCTGTCCAGTCCTGGAGCCAAGGTGGCTTGTCTGCTTCCCAAGGGGTGACCATAGCAAGTCCCCCGGGTCACAGGCTCTTGGACGTCGATGAGAGGATGGCAGAATCAGCACGGGAGCAAGAAGCCATGGATGACGGTCAGCTGTTTCCTTATGAAGTTACTTTTTGGGATAAAAATGTTATTCCCAGAGCTTAGGGGCCCAGAATGCAAAAAGTGAGATAGCAGTTAGAGAGGTAAAAGTTACAATTTAAACATACTTTTTTGGGGAATTGGTTACAATGTTAGGGCAAGGGGAAAAAAGCAAAGGAAGAAAACGGTCCCTGGTTGAAGTTGCTG
The DNA here is from genome assembly GCA_030556195.1 of Anolis apletophallus. Taxonomy (NCBI): domain Eukaryota; kingdom Metazoa; phylum Chordata; class Lepidosauria; order Squamata; family Anolidae; genus Anolis; species Anolis apletophallus. Next base: position 90,227,587 of record JARBWK010000012.1, on the reverse strand, counting down.
CTGAGGCAAGGATATTGCCCAGGGGACATCTGGATGTTTGATGTTTTACCATCCTTGTGGGAGGCTTCTCTCATGTCCCCACATAGAAAGCTGGAGCTGACAGAGGGAGCTCATCCATGCTCTTCCCAGATTTGGATCTCCAACCTGTCACTCTTCAGTCCTGAAGGCACAAGGGTTTAGCCCATTGTGCCACCAGGGGCAATGAAAATCAGGAGAGAAATACTCAAGATACTCTTGTAAATTAAAAAAAGTCAAACAAGGTTTATATTGTTCCAAAAATTCATCTGGGTCAGAAAAGGAAATAGGAGAAGAAGTTATCAAAATTAACAAATAGTAATTTAAAAATTCATGTTTTTTCCCACTTTCACAGAAATCTTGTGCCCCTAATCCCAGTGAATGAGGAGGGCTGACTGTAACACATAAATCCAAACTGTTATTCTTAATGTACACTTCATTGAATTCTGCAATAGTTCTCCATATGTTAGTGAAAATAGCCCTAACATGCATTATATTAAGAAAAATAGTTGAGAAAATGTGTGTAATAAAGCACAATTGTGTATAATGTATGGGGGAAGAACGCAGAAAAACAGAAAAACATTTTCATGTAAACATTTAACCAAAAACCCACAATTTTTTTTAACAAAAAAGGAATAAAATTTTAACCAAAATAAACTGAGCTGAGACAAAATAATGTGACCTAAAATTGAGAAAATAGAAAGCTAAAATTGATAGATGCATTCATCGCTAACTGTGCATGTTACTGGATTCTTACCAGCCTTCATTGAGAAACTGAGGTCAATGAGGAAACTATCTGAAGGCATAATTTCACTGAGACAAAACCTGACATGAAGTTTCGTATGAATGAATAAAGCAGTTGAAAAAGCCCCCTTGTTATTTTGATTAGCAAACTGAAGGTATGTGGTATAGGTGGGAACACTGTCAGATGGATCCATAATTGGTTGGAAAATCATGCTCAAAGAGTCATCATCAAAGGCTGCACCAAACTAGAGAAAGCCTCAGGTTAAGTGCCATGGGGTTTTGTCCTGGGGCAGACACCCTTTCAGGGGCTATATGCATTCAATCTAGCAACATCAGGAAATTCTGGAGTTGCTGAAAATCTCTCTCAATATATTGGACTATTTTACAATAAAAAGGATCCTTTTTATAAATGTGTGATTCCCGAAGAAGACCAGTCAACAATACAAGGGCCAAAAGGTCTTGGGCTTTCTATATAATAAGATAACTACAACAACCAAACACACACACAGATACATACCTGTTTAAAGAATAAAATACACCCATTAATAAACAAGAAAAGACCTGTTTCTTCTTTTGTTTTTTAGCTTCCTGCCTGCCCTAAGAGGTCACTTACTTTTTCTTTTAGGACCTCATCCAACGTAGTGTAACCTCCTTTTCAACATACTTCGAAGTCGAAATCCCATAGATTTTGTTCTGTGGGTTGCCTGTGGGACCCCGTCTCTGCAGAATGTAAAAATGGGTGGATTTTAAAGATGAGATAGAATTGACTCCACTCATTCCTCTGCACTTAGAAACACTTAGAAACAGGTATTTTTCTGTGGGACAGGAAATGGTGCATTTGTCTGTTTTCAGTCCGTATTCTGACATTTCAGTGTGGGTGTTGTTTTCATGCCCGATTCCCCTTCTGTTGCCATTACTCTTTAGACGTCTATCCTCCTAAAAAAAATATTTGTTTAATTGCACAATTTTGAACCTATAAAATGTTGGAGTTTCACAATTAATTTTAAAAAATAACCCTTTTGATGTGGGCACTCTACGGATGATGGAATGGGAGGAGACAACAGCTGCCTGGGAGATGAGGAATGAAGTACATGGTTTAAATAGAAACAAGCAGAAGTGCATCCGGTGTAATGGGGATGAAGTAATTCTCCATCTTCTTTCATGGAATGTGACAGGAAGAAGATGCTACCCCCTCTTCCCCCTGCCCTGATGTGGTGAGGCCCTTAGTCTTTTATGCCCCTTTGTCTAGGACGGCCAGACCCATGAGGCTCCTGCCTCAGAGTGGCTTCAATGTTCTACTTGGACATGCACTAGCTTTAGAGCAGGGCTGCCCAGGAAGTCGATCGCGATCGACCAGTCGATCCCGGGACCGAAGGAGGTTGATCCCAGCTGGATGGGGCGCTTCTCAGAGGGGGGAGGAGCCATGCCATGCCAAGCCCTGCCCCCTCCCCTGGCTTCATCACTCCCAGCAGCTTCTCCAGGCTTGAGGATGGCAATGCCAAGCCAGTGGTGGCATAGCTAGCACAAGGCTGGTTTGGCATTGCCATCCTCAAGCTTGGAGAAGCTGCTGGGAGCTCCAAAGCCAAAGGGGAGGGGCGGGGCTTGGCACATCCTGGCTTCACACCCCCTCTGGCTTCTGCTCTACCAGCAGCTTCTCCAGGCTTGAGGATGGCAGTGCCAAGCCAGCCTTGTGCTAGCTATGTCACCAATGGCTTGGCATTGCCATCCTCAAGCCTGGAGAAGCTGCTGGGAGCTCCAAAGCCAGAGGGGAGGGGCGGGGCTTGGCGCGGCCTGGCTCTGCCCCTCCTCTGGCTTCCACTCTACCAGCAGCTTCTCCAGGCTTGAGGATGGCAATGCCAAGCCAGTGATGGCATAGCTAGCACAAGGCTGGCTTGGTACTGCCATCCTCAAGCCTGGAGAAGCTGCTGGTAGAGCTGAAGCCAGAGTGGAGCGGAGCCAGGCCGCACCAAGCCCTGCCCCCGCCCCTCCCCTCCCCTCCCCAGCCTTGAGGAGGTAGGTAGATCTTTCTGATTTGGTTTTATTATAAGTAGCTCGCATGCTGATAAAGTTTGGGCACCCTTGCTTTAGAGTCTCTTCTACTATAGAAGTTGACTATAGAATAACACAGAAGGGCCTAAAAAACATTTTAATCAAATATGTAAATAAACCCGCAAATGTGGAGATATAACTATAATTCTAAAGTACAGAACTTTGCAATGTGAAGCAAATGAATTTTTCATCCTTCCCAACAGCATAGCAAAGCAGATGATCCGATGTGGTGAGAGAGGGAGATGGGAGTATCCATATTTAGGAATAAGCAGAAGGAACCCATTCAGTTGGGTTATCCTATTAAAACTATTGCACTATAGATGTATGAAAGCTGGGTGTGAATACTTAGGGCAACTATTGTCTGCACATTACTTTACTTGCACAATCAAAATCTCTAGTCTAACTTTGTCCTTTGAAATGCCTGTAGTCACATAGAGTTGTAAAGGGGTGGATAAGTTTTCACAGGGCATATAAATGTCTTCTGTTTAAATTCTAGCTCAGTCAGGTAGGACATTTGTAAGTCCAGTGATTTATAACAGATTGATGAAAGATGTCCCTCAAATGTTCAGATTTTAACATGAAAACTGAAACTTGCAAAAGTGTGAGTTAGCTCATAGTTCACTGCTGTCATTCATTAAAGGGAAAAGCACCTATGTAGAGAATGTGGATTCTGAGAAGGCTTGAACCCTTCGTTCACTAATGAAGCACTGAAGTTGAGATATCTGTTATATCTCCCCTGTGGAATTAAAAGAGGCAAGTAGAACATGTGTTTCATTCTGAATAATGATGACTCACCTATTAAGCTGGAGTAATGAATAAAACTGGATCTGAAAGAAGGTGCATTGATGGATCAATCATTTCAAATGGTTTCTGACACACACATGCACACCCTTGACTCATGCAACTTGTAAACCTGATCTTAAACAGCATGCTGGGTTGGCCTTGCCTTCTGTAATGATCCGCTAATGATCATCCTCTTCTAAATTTGGAAGCTTTGCCTTTTATTCAATATGAAGCTCAGTGTAGCTGGGAGTCGTACCTAGGAGACATAATTAAAATGTTTAGCTATAAGAGTCTTGCCCCAACTGAGCTGATCTTTAGCATGTTGTACACTACTGATAATGCTTGCTTTTTTCCTTGGCTTCAGTAATAAAAAAAAGTTTCCGCCTGCATATCTTCCAAATATCCCAATTGGGGAGTCTTTTCAGCATCTTAAAGGTTACCCCTACTGGTTAGCTGAAAGTTATCAGTTCTCCAGGGAGAGGTGGTAATGATATTGCTCAGTGAGGAGGAGAAACCTTTTAAGCAAGAGAAGGCTTCTGGTGACACATTGCTCATAGGTTGCTGCTAATATTTCATTTTCCTACAACATGCTTACTTGTGCTTTATTAATAAGCTGTAGCTCTTTGTTAGTGTAATGTGCTTTTTAGAATCAAAGACTTCTAAGCCAATTGTTTTGAAAGCCTCATCTTGACTGACAATACCAGAAGACCAAATTACCAGAGTCTGAAACAGTCACTCGAGATATAAAGCATGCAAGTTTCACCACCTCAGTTGCTTTTACATGCTAATGGGGAGACCATACTTCAGAAGACAAACATATATATTGTGTTGCAATGGTTAAAGTGTCAGAGTAGAGGCTCTGGCTTCAAAGCTACAATTAGCTGTGAAGTTCACTGGGTAGCCGTAGACCAGTCACATTCACTCAGCTTAATCTAAGTCACAGGGTTGTTGTGAGGAGGAAACAAGAATAGTTCCTATGTGGACCTGATATCTATGGTTGCTTTTACCCACACTCCAAAAATTATTCCCCCCAGTAAGTGTTTGTGAGCCTCTTTAGGGACCTCTTTACACAGGGCATTTTTGCCCCATTTTGCCACTTTTAATCACAGCAAGGATGGGGCCTGGCGTGTGCCATTACACAACGCACAGCGGACTCCGCCCCCCTTCCTTCCAAAGTGGAGGAGAAGCATTGAAAGGCAATTTCACCTCCACTACAGGAAGGAAAGTGTAGTTCGGGTAGCTCCGATGGAGCTGCTTGCACTTTCCTCCCCTTTTTTTGCTATGTGATGGCAGAAAGGGTGATGGGGCAACTCATGTTGCTGCATGTTACGCCCTTTCTGCTATCTGATGAGGGGAGGGAAAGGATACCAAATCACCATCTCCCATCCCCTACATGTGATAAGGGAAGGAGGGAGGGTGCACTGGGCTCCACAGCCACCCTATATGCCTTCCTTTTTGCCTGCAATTGCTGGTGCAATGGCATGACCTAAAACAGCCATGTGAAGAGAACCTAGGTCCTCCAATAATATTCTATGATGTGCTTCCAGCCCAAGTATAGCTAAAATATAGGGGTCACTATTACCCATTGTTCTGGGTATCTATGGGATGTCTTTGAACCTATCTATAGCAGATATAGAGCTCATACTGTGCTATCTTCTGAATCTTGAGCAAATGAAAATGTTGACTGTTCCAGTCCTTGTCATTTCCCTCTGTCTCTATAACTATTTAAATAGAAGCCCAGATAAGAGGAGAATCTATAGGAAAATCCTGCATGGCTGAGCATAATATAAGAGTTCCTAATGTGATACTGTGCTATAAGTCCCCTATCTGTTCCCCAGGACTCACTGTTGCACTGGAATAATCTTCCCTGCAAACATGCCATTGCTGGTAAAGAGTGGGGATGATTGCAGAGGTATCTCATAGTTAGAGAATATTTTCTGCTGAGATCCACTGAGGTTCTCTGGAGGTTTCAGCGATTGATGCCATTGGTCCACATGTGCAATGGGGACACAAATAGACATTTCTCTGATCCCTTCTGCTCTCCACCATCAAAGAAATGAATATAGGCAGATGGTATTACAATATAACAGAGTCCTGGGTTGGGGGACTTTGCATGCTGTCACACAAGCAAGAAAATACCAGCCTCCATAATGAAATACACACACGTATAAGATTAACTTAAACAGAATGCTGTTCTCAGTTTACCTCACCATAAGACAGCTTTACCTGCTTGCTATAAAACCATTTCTCTACATTGTGTCCATTATTTAGAAATAGGAAGAAAGTCCTGTGCCATGAAACCAAATGAATGCCTTTTTTAGCATTATGCATATCACAATGCAAATCAGATCAGCACATAAAATCTGTTTAATAAAAACCAAAACTCTATTCTTGTCTGAATCGAAGTATAGTAATTGAATTGATGGGATTTACTTATGTGTGGATTCAACATTTGGCCACTGACTTAGTGTTTCTACTTTAGTTGGCACTAAGCAATATGATTCAGGACAAGGTATGCAAAAAGAGCATAAATGTGAAAAATGGATAGCATCTTGTAAGCTTGAAAAAAAGTGAATTATGGAGCTCAGGATGCCAAACATTGCAAGGATGTCCATTTTCCATTCAGACTGATGCCACTTTGCTTTGGTACATTTTTTTTGTTGCCAAGAATTCTAGTCTGGATTCATTTGCACTATCTCCAATTTGTAGTGCCAACTTGGAAATTCAACACCCACTCATCCCACAACAAAGAAAAATAGGCCTTTTATTGCTGGATGTCACATTTCAAGTTTTGTTTATTCTGGGTCTCATTTGACACCCTGTGCTAGAGAAAAACTAAGAAATTGTGTTGGATTTGCAATTCCGCTAAGCATTGTGGCATGGGGTAACCATTAACAGTCAGCTTATGCTTGGGAATTTTGGAAATATTCCATTAGGACTTCTATTATTTGTTACACTGAAGAAATGTTTAACTCCTCCAAAAAGTATGAGACTTCTCACAACCCTTAGGCCTTGGACACTCTTCCATTGCTTCACTCCAGGATTCTCTTCTGGACCGAGGTCCTTACTTTCTAAGAATGAGCGAAACTCTTTTCAAAATGTTCCCTACTAAAAAGTTTGACAACTGACCTCTGTTATCTGTATCAAACAGAGTTAAGAAGGCCACAGGTTACATGGGTACCATTTTATAGTCTACTGTTTTTCAAACCCTTACATCTCATTCTTATTCTAAAAATCATGGTCCTTCCCTAGGTGAATAAATTTCTTTATTCCTATACTTCAGACACTTACAGGAATAGCAGCACATTTCAAATATAGTTTTTGCCTACGTATTCATGCCTCTTCAAAATCCATAGCACTGTTGGGGCATTTTTAAGGTTAGTCAACCTTTGAATCTTTTTGTTGTTCATCAACCTCTCAATTTCTATTTTAAGTTGAGAGTAAAGTAACTGCTTTGGGGAGAGTGATTAAACATTTGGACAATGTGGCCATTTCAGCAAAGTTGATGGCAGAGAATTGTCATTTCAGTGCTTGGTGGTCTTTGCTTATTTCAGAATGCTGACATTTGTCTGCCTGCCTGTCTTCCCATAAGATTTGCAGGACTTTTTGAAGGCAATGCTGATGGAATCTTTCCAGAAGTCAAGAGTGATGTATTGTCAAAGGCTTTCATGGCTGGAATCACTGAGTTGTTGTAGGTTTTGCAGGCTATATGCCCATGTTCTAGAAGCATTCTCTCCTGACGTTTTGCCTGCAGCTATGGCAAGCATCCTCAAAGGTTGTGAGTCAAGAGTGATGTTTGCATATGTACAATAGAGTTGGAAGGATAATAGCTTTATAAGCAAGCATCTTGGTATCCCTAGAGATGTCCTAATCCTGATATATCTATGCTTAATTTGTAAAAATGCTACACTTCCAGCTCAGAAGGTGTAGTATTTCAGTATCAATGTAACTTCTGTGGAGAGGTGGCTACTCTGTGGAGAGGTAGCAGAAATGGTCAATATATTCTAGCATTACATCATTAAACTTTATTCTTGGAATTGCAGAGAGATAGGTTTGTGCTGGTTGTTATAGAACTTTGGTTTTTTAAGAATGTTAAATGAAAGGCCAAGCTTTTCATATGCTTCCGCAGAGGTGTTTAAAGTGGCTTATAGGTGGCTTTAAAGTGACTTTAAAGTGGCTCTGAATGATCACAGACTATGATATCATCAGCATGTCAGAGTTCTATAACAGAAGTTGTTGTTACCTCACTTTTGGATTTTTGCCTGCCGAGGTTAAAGAGATTGCCAATTGTCTGGTGTATGATTTCCACATCGGTGTTAAGTTTCCCCATCAACAATTTGTAGAATCATAGCAATGAAGACAGAAAATAAAGTTGGAGCAATAATTTATTTATTTATTTATTGGATTTCTACACTGCCACTCCTGGCGGCTTGGGGCGGTTTACAGATAGATTATACAAAAACAATAAAGCAGTATTGGATTAAAACCGATTTAAACAAAATTGAACAGATTATGATTTAAGACTCAAAGGCCTGTCTAAATAAGTGTGTTTTACATCCTTTGCAAAAGGTGGTCAAGCTGTTCTGTTTGACACCTGATCCCACTTTAAATAGGTCACTTTGGGAGCCATTGCTGTCCAAGACAGGTAGCATCGTGGTGGAGCTGCAGGATGTTCATGAATTTATCAAGGCACCTGATTTTCAAGAGGATTGTTTAGAAAGCATTATGATTTATGGTGTTGAAAGCCTTTGTAAGGCCAATGAATGCCATGTACAAAGGTTAAGTTTGTTCCCTACATTTTTCTTAAAGTTGTCATGTAGTGCAATCATATCCACAGTTCCTTTGGAGGGACAGAAGGGCATTTTGAGATTCAGAGAGGATGTTTTCTGAAATAGATAGAAGGTGGTTTGTGAGGATTGTTGCACTTGACAGTTGTAGCAGCATGTGAGTTCCTATTTGTAAAATAGTGCAATTCTTGTTTCTCAGATAAATGAAATTATTGGAGTAGCCCAGCAAGAAGATTTAAAAACCAGCAGCTGAAAACAGCAACACAAGAGAGTGCCCACCATTAACTGCTATTAGGAAAAAACAAACAATAATAGACTACATCACTATGGCACTCTTTCCAACCTTAACTTCACCATGTAATAGACCATTTCTAGAATCAAAGTGTGAAGGGTGTTTTGTATAAGAGTGAATTGTGTATAAATATTTATGGGGACCCTCTGTGGAAAAGCGAGAGCAGAAGAACAGAAAAATAGCACTCAATGCAAGAGGAATCGTATGAAGAGATGCTCGTATCTCTCTGGCATGAAGTGATTTTGAACTACCAGTTCTTTCAGTCACATGCAATATTATTATTAGATGGTTTACGCATAGTGAAGCAGAGAGATAGGGAGAGGCCCTTGGGTTATGCTGTGCTGTGCAGTGAGAGTCCCAGTTCATTTAAATTACCTTAATAAGTTTGGTGACTTCTGATCCACAGAAGAGGGAGTGAGAGTGAGAGTTTCCACATGCAGACATAAAGGTCAAAGTAATAATAATCATCATAAAAATCTCTGGAATGAAATATTCCCATACCAGGATGTATTATTATTACTCTCTCACACAGGCAGAGCCTTCTGGTTCCTCAAAGGTATTCCTCTTACGCTGGTTAAATGTTTAAAAAATTAGCATTATTATTTATATAGACCTATTGACACATGTAATGTTTTAGAAAGGTTTTCTAAATGGAGGGAGGGGAGGATATTACTGTCTACATCTTGACAATGAAGGAGAGGATTGAAAGAGAGAGAGAAGAAGATTTACAGACTTACAGCCATGGCAGTTAAAGTGGTGTCAAACTGCATTGATTCTATAGTGTAAATAATATCTGAAGATTCACATGGTAGTCTGGTTAAGTTTTGGATGCAGAGTAGGTTAGGATATTGCCATGTCCTTCAACTCAAGCACCAAAATAGATTGGCCAACTCCATCTTGTGCTCTTCCAAATAAAAATTAAAATAAAGGATCATACAGATGGCAAATTAGATGTGTACTTTCAACATATGCCAACCATGAGGTACTGTGGCATATTGGTCTAGGACTCTGAGAGATCATGGTTCCGATCCCTGTCAGTGACAGAAATCCACTTGGTGACTTTGGCCAAGTCATATCACCTCAACTTCAGATGAAGGCAATGGCAAATGTCTTTTTTTTCTTCAAATATTTTTTATTGAAAAGAAACATATTTGAACAAATAATCATTATCCATTGTAAACATGCATTATCATAAACATTTTTCTATATTTTCTCTTCCCATTCTTTACAGATTCGTTCATATTTCTTTCCATTTATTATTTTCTCCCAACTCCTCCCACCCCCCTTCCCTAACCCCCCCCCAACCACTTTCCTCTCTAAATCTTTATTTTTAACCACGAACACAATTTTTGAAGTCTTTGTACAATATCTGTGTTGGCCTCACCTTCTTCTACCCATTTTATATATGTTGCCCATTTCTCTTTAATTACTTCTGTTTTGTCCTCCTGTGAGTCTTCTTGGGTTATACAAGCGATAATATCTGATTGGACTTGTTCAAATAGATAGTTATTCCAATTTTCCAAATTCCATTTTTTTACATCTCTCCACCCCCAGGCAATTACTGCTTTTCCTGCTAAAATCATTGCTTTGAATAAATCCTGGTTCTTTGCGCAATATTTTTATTCCCTGTGGTTGCCATTAACATAAATTCCATGTTGACCTGGATTGTTATCTTGAAAAGTTTCCCCATTTTACTAATTATCTTGTTCCAAAAAGTTTTTGCATTTAAACAATCCCACCACATATGTGCATACCAGCCTTTCCCTGCTTTGCAGTGCCAACACATCGGACTTAGTCCTGTACCCATGTTTGCTAATTGAGCTGGTGTCCTATACCATTTCCAGAGAAATTTCCTTTCTAATTCTTTATATTTTTCCATTTTAATTTTGTTTACCCCCTTCTTTAATTCCTCAATACTTTGTTTTGTGAGTATCCCTTCGTTCTGCCATTTATTTTGTAATGTTCTGACTACATATTCCTCGTCTTTTATCATTGTTTTATATAATTCTCCTACTAAGCCTTTCAATGTCTTCTGTCCTTTCATAAGTATGTTCTCAAATTTATTTTCTTTGCTTAAACATTCTCCATATTTCCCTTGTTTGAGTTTGTTATATAATGGCAAATGTCTTTTGAATGAATTTACCTCCCCCCCCCAAACCCCCCAACAACTATGAAAGTGGGATTCTCCGTCTCTGGAGTTTTCAAACGGAGCTGGGTGGCCATTTTTTGTTAGTCCTTTGATGGTGTATTCTTGCGTGGCAGAATGGATTTGGACCGAATGGCTCTTGGGATCTTTTCCAGCTCTATAATTCTAGGACTCCATAGGGATCCCTGATTCTTCTTGCACTGTCACTTAATATTAGGAAGGGCCAATTGCCAGCATGGTAGAACTTAGTATGGTTGATTTCAGGTGGGGTTCAAGGGTCTTCATTATTGTGACAATGCTACCCTGATTGTAAATATAAATACAAGACAATTACATGTCCATGGCCCTAAATTACAACAGGACTTACAGGATGCCAGATCATCTTACTGAAGGGCTGAATAAAGTAGGGGGCTATTTAATTTTTTGTTGTTGTTGAAAATGGAGGAAATTGCATATTTTTCTGTGTTTTTAATTGTTGCATTTCTATTAAAAATCCTGCAGTGAAACATATGTCTTTTTGCACAAATAAATCTAGAATTAGATTGGATGTGTGTGTCTTTGTGATCAATCAGGCCATCACTGTTACATTTTGTGTGTTTCATGCAGAGGAAAAACTCAGAAATTGGAATCTTAGATTTTTGAAAACTGTCATGGGATCCTCACTTCCATATTTGGCATGTTTGATGGAGCCAAGATGTCTCAAGGGTGTTGGAGAATACTGTCTCATCATACCAAAATAGTTGCGGTTAACTAAAGCCCCAGTGAGATTTCTTTCCCTGCTTGTGAGATAGAGACCTTTCTCAGAATAACTGCAGATACAAAGGTCTTTCCATCTACTGTCTTGCAACTTTATAACTTACATGACAAGAAGTGACCCTATAACCTTAAGCATACCTTTAGTAGCCTCTTTTGAATTTTTGCAAGGTATGGACATAAATTGCTATGTACCCGCCAGTAATGGAAGCATAGAATTTAAGTCCACAGTTCAGGAATAAAAAATCATAGCAACTATTCAGTTCTTTTCAAGCTCTTGTTGCTGTGTGCATTCAAGTCATTTGTGACTTATGGTGACCCTAAGACGAACCTATCAAAAGAAAATATTTGTGAGCGGAACCATTGGGCAAGCATTTAGCACTAACCGCCACATGCTAGTTATAAATTGGGAGGACGTGATCACGGTCAGAAAACATTTCAACTATGAAAAGAGTTTGTGAAAGTTAACACATATTAAACTGCTGCTAGGGTTTTCTTATAAATCTTTCATTAACATCAAATAAACACACAAGTTTCACCAGGCTCTCCACACCAGGATAAAGTAGGAAGCAAGAGGCATAATTCAAATGGGAAAAATGAAAAGAGTTTGATTCCAAATAAGTTAGTCTTAAGTTTGCCCTTTTAAATGGAAAATTACATAATAAATCCAGGACTATAGTTGTCTCCTACCATGCAGATTATTAACTGATCCATGGGTGATACACATTATTACACAATTCTGTTGTGTCTCAAACAGCAGCAATACTATAAATAACAGTGGAGCTGATTTTTAAGGGATGTTTTGGGGAATTTGGACTTCATGGTGAAAACAGTACATAGATATGTTATAGCAAGGATGCATGACAACTTAGGATGAATGCAATATCCAGTGTGGAATGGTAGGTGTAAAGTGTGTCCCAAGAGATCCATAGAGTATTTTTTTAATGTGAGTGTCATTTCCCCCCACTTATCTGCCCTCCCCCCTTTGCAGGTCAAATTAGAGAAGAGGAAGTGCACTGGAAATTATATCTCTTCGGTTTTTGTTATTGATGAAGACCTTTCCTGGGCCTAAAATGGCCAAAGAGAGATTTAAAAATGTGGTGACACTTGCGGGCAATTTTTAATTTCCAATTGATGTGCAGTATAGGGAGATGAGGACTTTGGGGAGGATTGGATGTGTGCCCCCCAGCACAGTTACATTTTGTCCCATGGATTCAGCTTTTACAATATGATTAGCGTCATCTAGCATAGACTTGATGTCCATCAAGGCTCCTCATGGATGATCTGTGGGCTTCCCAGTCCCCAAGAGCCGTCCTTGATAAAATACAGATATCTACAATATAGTCTTGCTTATCCAACATAAATAGGCGAGCAGAATGTTGGATAAGCAAAAATGTTGGATATTAAAAAGGGATTAAGGAAAAGCCTGTTAAACATCAAATTATGTTACTCCAACACCTACGACTCCTCGAACGCTTTCATCAGCGCTGTCTTCGCACAATCCTAAATATACACTGGGCTGACTATGTGACTAATGTTGCTGTCCTTGAGCAAGCAGGGATCACCAGCATTGAGGCCATGCTATTGAGAACACAGCTGCGCTGGGCAGGGCACGTCTCTAGGATGGAGGACCACTGCCTCCCAAAGATACTACTCTATGGTAAACTCACCACGGGTCAGCGCAAGAGAAGCGCCCCCAAAAAGAGATATAAGGACTCCCTGAAACAACATTTCAGGCTCGGCCAGATTGATCACCAACAATGGTCCACCCTGGCATCACATCGGGAGGCATGGAGAGGCACTATCTACAATGCTGCGGCCTCTTTCGAGAAAACACGCCGAATGGGTCTTGAAGAGAAACAACAACGCAGAAAGAACCGCAACTTGGAAACAACATCACCCAAGGAGACTTGCTGTGCTTTCTGCAACTGAACTTGCCTATCTCAGATTGGCCTTTTTAGTCATCAACGCGCTTGTAAAAAGCGTGGGATGAGTCCTTCCTAAGAATCTTCGTTCGCGAAGTAATGCCAAGTATGAGTATATGAGTATTTATGACAAATTAAGCACCAAAACATCATGTTTTCCAACAAATCAACAGAAAAAGCAGTTCAACACACGGTAACATTATGTAGTAATTAATGTATTTACGAATTTAGCATGAAAACATCACAATGTATTGAAACATCTGGATCCGGGCAGGAGGCAGACTGCATAGGATAATACAGAATGTTGGAGGAGCAAAGGTTGGATAAGCGAGACTCTACTGTATATCAGTAATCAGCCCCCAGGGTTCTTTTCATCAGAATTTCCTGACACAGGAGAATATTTTAAAATAATTGTTCCATTCTTACAGGACTAGTATTATTGGCAGTGCTTTATCTATGTTCTCATGAAATGAATCTATTTTTTTTCTTAACAAGCTGAAAAGTTTCTGTTGTTCAGTAGGAATAAAGATGACCCTACCTTTAGAAAGCTGAAAAATCTGTCTTTAATGGCAGGTTTCTCTACTTAGAATCCATCTGTTAAGCATTTAATCTATCAGTCTTATGGTTTGAATTAAGCAATTTTCATGTTTAACCCACTGGGTAAATGAGAGTCCTTTACCTAGAATCTCTTGGCTCTTTCAAGGGAGGGAAATTGAGACCAAAAAAATCTCATTAAAATATGTGTCATGGTTCATATGCCAGACAGGTGTGGACAGGATCAATTTACAGCAGGGGTCCAAAGAGCAAAAATTGATGGAGGATATGGAAATGCAATATCTTGGAAAATATATGTGCTCTTGGTGATGAAAAGGTGATGCCAAATGGATAAAAGAGGACTTATTGGTGTCTGGTCCCCCACCAGCAGCCTGAGGAAAGATTCTGTCTAATGTTTGGAATCGGCAAATCAAGATGATATTTTAATCACCTTAGTGGTGGTTAGATAACAAAATACAATAATCTAGGTTCTGAAAACAAAATTGGAAAACTGTGCCACTGAAATCAGTCAGTTGCCCATTCATCTATATAATTCTTCTATATAGGAAGAATTAGTTCTGATGGTGTTAGGGGAAAAAAGCTGAGATGGAGAGATAGAGAAAAGGATCTTTCACATATAGACAAAGAGGTCTTTGTACATTTTATTGAAAAGCACTTATGGTTTTGAAAGAAATGCATCTATCTAGTTATTTCTCTTGATACGGAGCACTATATCAGAATACTACCCTGTTCTAAAAGGGTTTTGAGCTCTGTATCTACCTGCTTCTAGAAATGTGTAGCCACAGAAGCCAGTAAGCAAAATCTCGGTAGTGCCTATTCTTCTTTTTCTTAAGCCTCTTCCTCATTTCTTTCTTTAAGTTTCTGGTTCTCAGCCCATTACTTATTAAGCTCCTTTCCTTTAGCTACCTTGCCTGTGCTAGGATTATCTGGTTTTTCTCCCCGCTTGCAGCATGCAACAGCCCAGTGCTGAGTTTGTGACATTTGAAGAAAATAATCACTCCAGAAACTGATATTTGTGGTAATGGTCCAATCTTTGACACCACCTTAAAAGCTCATGTCTAGAATAATAGCAAAGAGGTTTTTGTCCACAGTGTCCTCGGTGCTGCAATCTAATGTCCATAGATGACACAGCACCATCCAAGAGAGCCAAGGAACATCAGCAGCGGGGAGCTTGGAGGAAAGGCAGTGTTTGTCCACTGCAGGCTGCCTTTGACCTCAGCCCCTGGAGACTGGCTCCTTACAGACTCAGGCCCTGACTGCCTGGCTGAAACAAGGCCCAGCAGAAACACCTGCTGCCTCCTGAGGCTGTGCCATAAAAGGAGGACTCCAGTGGGTGCCCAGTCACAGAGCACCATCTAAGAGAGCCAAGGAACATCAGCAGCGGGGAGCTTGGAGGAAAGGCAGTGTTTGTCCACTGCAGGCTGCCTTTGACCTCAGCCCCTGGAGACTCAGGCCCTGTCTGCCTGGCTGAAGCAAGGCCCAGAAGAAACACCGGTTGCCTCCTGAGCCTGGGACATAAAAAAAGAGGATGCCAGCGGAGGACCAGTCATACAGCACCATCCAAGACAGCAAAGGAAGACCTTGGGACAGTGGTTCTTGGCCTGTGGGTCCCTGGGTGTTTTGTCCTGCAGCTCCCAGAAATCCTAGCCAATTTATCAGCTATTAGGAGTTTGGGTCTGGTGCATCTGGGAACCCATGGGTTGGGAGGCACTGCCTCAGGATCATGACAGGGGAAGGGGGAAGACCCTATTAGGGTACTTAAAGAATTGGTACAATGTGTCATTTATGTAAGGGGTTATTATGATTTAATATGTTTAATGGATTTAAATGGAATTTATATGCTTATAGT
Organism: Anolis apletophallus; assembly: GCA_030556195.1. Lineage (NCBI taxonomy): Eukaryota > Metazoa > Chordata > Lepidosauria > Squamata > Anolidae > Anolis > Anolis apletophallus. The sequence goes on along the minus strand of JARBWK010000012.1, from coordinate 90,211,689 downwards.
TTCTAGTGGTTTTATGTTATGTTTTGTATGGTTTGTATACATCTATTTTTGCCTAAATGTATGTTGTATGCCACTCTGAGTCCCCTGAGGGGTGAGAAAAGCGGGACAGAAATGAAATAAGTAAGTAAGTAAATAATACTGTACAACCATTATACTCTATAACCTATGCGAACCACTTGCCCCATGGAAACTAAAAAAAATGAAAGGAAGAAAGAGAGGGCGGGAGAAAGGAAGTGAATTGACTGGAACGTTTGCCACAAGCATCTGATACAATTCTTCACACTGCTATTCACACCACAATTGGGAGCATTAATGACTAGCTCAATAGCTACAGTAGTTGCCAGGCTGGGCCCTCACGTGACATGTAATACATATAGCAGGATTTTTTCTTGTCCATTACCCACACCTTGAAACACTTATCTATGAGGTTATTATCCCATGATATACAAGGAAATCAGCCAATCCTAAGAACGGAGGAAGCTTTAAACATGGCATCTTTCAATTTTAAAACAAGGGGAAAGAAAACAATATATTAGAAAGTTAATTACATGATCTCGGGTAACAACCAAGCAATGGGCCTAAGGTGCCCATGGGTTTGAGTCCAGAATTGTGGCGTTAAGCATGAGGAGCTAGGGAAATGACTCTAGCAGTATTGTTGTTGTTGCATGCCTTAAAATAGTTTTTGAGAATGTTCCCATCAGGTTTCCATGGCAGAGTGGGGAACTGAACCTTAACTCATCTGAAGGAGGTAATTTCAGTTGGCAACTGGGATGCAAGATTGATGATGTTTCCAAACGTTTCCTGTCCATGAGCAAAGTTGTAGTAAGGACCTCTTCACATGGGTCATTTTTGCCCCGTTTTGCCACTTTTATGCGTGGCTTTGATGGGGCCTGCCGTATGCCACCACATGACACACAGAGGCCCTGCCCACATTCCTCCCAAAGTGGGGTGGAAATGCTAAAAGGCACTTCCTCCACCACTACAGTGAGGAAAGTGTTATTTGGGTAGCACTTTCCTCCCCTTTTCTGTCATGTGATGACAAAGTGCAGTGGAGCAATGTGCGTTGCCATCCGTTCTGCCATCTGATGGGTGAGGGAAAGGAAGCCAATGAACCTTTTTCCGTTCCCACTGTGTCATGAGAGGAGGAGGGAGGGCTTGCAGGGCACTATGAACAGCCCTGCACACCTTCCCTATAGTGGCACAACGGCACAGCCCAAAAGGGCCGTGTGAAGAGATGGAAGGTCTTGCCACAGGCATCCTGATTCCAATTGTTTGTGGCCTCATTTCCTGGCAAAAGGAGACCTGAAACATATTTTTTGTACCCCAACAAATATCTTTCACTCACTCTGACTTCTGAGTGTTAAGCCCCTCCCAGTCATGACAGGAGCCATTACTTAATTATAAATATGCAACAAAGTAGCTGATTTAGAATATTGATTATTTTCTTCAAAGAAGAATGTTTTCTAGCAAAACAGCCACATACATAGGTCTCAAGCTGTGGAGGTTCTCATTATATCAGGCTTGTTCTCCTCATGTCTTTCACCATTTTTGGAAGGTTTTAAAATAATACTCCCATCCCAACTGTCGATAATATACTCCAATACACCTCAGGGTGCAATGCAACCTTTATTTTATATACACAAAAGCTTAACATCTTTTTTTTGAACAAAGCCTGTAACTGCACCTGCTGGCTTTTTGTACTGGTTGTGGAAAAGAGGAGGGTAGCACTTCTCATTTGGTGAAAGGAGGGGGGGAATTGCATAGAGTATAATTGTTTCTTATTAAAGGAAAAGGCGAAACCTACACCTGTTGGAGAAGATGGGTGTGCATAGGGAAAATGGGGGCAGTTTATCTGAAAAACTAGAAGCATAAGGTAGAAACTGAAGACAAGCTCTACACATGTTGCAGGGCTTGTGATGAGGATGATGAAGGGCTTCCTCGCCCAGCATCTGAGTCAGGGGCAAGCAGAAAGCAGCCAGCAGCCTGACACTGAGAAAACTACTCCTGCAGAGCAGGTACCACAGGGGAAATATGGATACAGAGTTAGGGCAGGATCAGGAGCTCCAGGAAGCACACCAGGATTTTAGGCCACAATTAAGATCTGATGCCATCCATTAAGATCTGAGGAGATTAATCAGTTGGCTCAGAGGAGGGCTAATAAGTGAGAACACTTGCGAAAATGGCATAAATAGTTGTGAAGTAAGAGACTGGATCTGATATTTGTTGAGAGTAATGTTATGAAACTAGTACAGCTGGAATCTCTTTTGGTGAACTCTTTGATTGGACCTTGACTTTGGTGACCAGACCATGTTTTGGACTATGGCTTTTGTTGGTGAGATTGCTTGACTTTGACCCTTGGAAAGAACTTTGTTGAACTGATTGCTATGAATGACTTTGGACTCCTTTTGACTATGATGAACAGCTGCATTAACAGAGGTTCTGTGGACAGGTCTATGACATAAACCTGCGAATATCATATGCAACTATATGAATATTAATTTACAGTATCAAACTATACTGTATGCAGCAGGCATGGGCTAACTTTAACGCTCCAGGTATTTTGGACTTCAACTCCTACAATTCCAAGCAACCTGTTGGCTCTTAAGAATTGTAGGAGTTGAAGTCCAAAATGTCTAGAGGGCTTAAGTTTGCCCATGCCTAGTATACAGCCTAGAATCAACCTTTGGGGGAGATAAAGTGGGGTATACATAAATATAATTCATATATAATTCTGGGACCATACAAGTTTTGTGTACCTTTAATTTATAAATTTCACTACTATTCATTTTTTGAGCTGTCCACTTTTCCCTCCTGGAACTAGACATTTTGCATTCAGCCTTGGGTAGCTGTTAGCCATATCCCAGGACCTTCAAAATTGTGTCACACAGATTTTGCACTCATGATTGAATGTCGTTTGTAATGCTTAGAAAGAGCAGTTGCTCATAGCAGAAGCAGTGTTGACTAACAGTGCTCTGGCAGTCCATCACTTCTCAAAGGAAACACGCGCATTAGCTCTCCTGGCAAGCACTGACTCATAAAGGTTGTGGCACTTAGATGATGCACTCACATTGATTGTTTGATGGTGGCTTAGGAAACAGCCATGTTTTCCATATGCTCTTTTCTGGCCATTGTCGAGACAAAACTATGAGGCACCAGAATTTGCAATGTCCCCCTCTTCCTCATTTTCTAACCCCTTAAAGACTGCAAAAGGTTTTACATTGGGATACATTATTGCTCTCTACCATTTAAAGGATAGGTTTTGCTTGCTTTATCCATGTGAGTTACCTTGCCATCATTTGTGAGTGGTTGGAGATGACATGTATTGTAGGCTTCTGCCTAACTAATTATTATGGGTTTTCTTACCTCATAATGAGCCTCCCAAGAGTATTTTGCAGTCAGTTGACATGATGAAGCCCAGACAGTTTCTGATATTGTATTTCAGTGTATCAATGTCAACAGGTGTGATGAAACCTAAGAGAGATGTGTGATATGTCAAAAAGTGCCATATTAGTCACACTGAGAGGCCTCCTTGAAGGACATGTACCTCTGTAGCTTGAGCTGCCCAACCAACATTATCTATTTTTCAGCAAAACTGACAGATGACCTATCAGCATAACTATGGCCATTCATAATGCATGACTTGTAGAGGCCAACCAGCCATGACCATAGAGAATGATGTACTTTCCATGTGGGTGGGGAAGGTTAGATTTTGAGCAAAAGGGATCAATAAGAGATCATGGTTAAATTTTCTCTCTTTTTTTTCTGGCGCTTGTGACTCACAAGACATACTTTTGATAAACAATGAAAAGACATCAAGCCCAGATCTGTCAAGCAACTCCTGACAGTCTGTGCTTGAAAGCATAAAGCATGTTCCCTAAAGAATCTCAGTGCTGTTCCTTGTTTAATCAAGATTAGATTTTGAAAATTAGGTGCACTGGTGCCTTTAGGTGTGTAAAAAGAAAATGTGTTCCATACATTTCAAAAATGAATGTTGTAATGACTACTGAATTGTGGTTTGAGATTTTTAAGGATTGCAGAGAGATAAGAACAAATGGACCTTTGTCATATATGGGTCTTTTGCACAAAATTGTTTAAGAAATAAATTTCAAATGCAACTGGGAAGCCATGTCAACCTGGCTTCTGCTAGTGTTGTTTTTCCAGGTGAACAGCATATACACACAGAAAAGATATGGAGGCAATTGATAAAATGTACATTATACATCAAAAGCATGAGTATTTACAATGGCAGGGGACTGACATGGAAATTATCATTTTTTTTATTGAAAACTCCAGGAAGCTGATACATGGGGTTTCCACATGAGAGTATGCTAATGATACAAGAATTATAAACATCCCATTGTTTTCGTAAAGATTTTTTAAAAGGAACCTTTATCTATCAAATATTCTTGTATTCTCACGCACTATATGCAGCTTGTGATGAAATATCAATAAATGGATTATGAATCCACTGAACATTAAAGTCAAAAGCAGTCAACCATTCAGACTTACAAACTAAAACATTAGCCTTGTTCCAGCAATAAATATGCTAAGAGAAGTTAAATATGGGAGAGAGGGACTAGCACAGCCATGCAAATGAGAGGACACTTGCAGATACATTTTCTACCAACTCTACACCATTGGCTTTCACAACTGAAAACAATGCAATGCATTGCACAATAGGATGACAAGATGACTAAGGGTACATTTACACTGCTGAATTCATACAGTTTGACATGACTTTAACTGCAATGGCTCAATACTATGAAATCCTGGGGATGCAGTTTTACAAAACGTTTAGCCTTCTCTGCTAAAAAGCACTGGTGCCTCACCAAACCACAAATCCCAGGATCCCATAGCATTGAGCCAGGGCAGTTCAAGTCATGGCAAACTGCATTGATTCTACAGTGTTGATTAGGGTTGCCACATGAATAAGGGACATGTACCTAAAAATAGGGAATTTTTCACAAAAATTCATAAAAACTTGAAAATCATCCATTGATTTTCAAGCTTTTATAAAGTGTCCCCTATCTTTGTGAAAAATGTCTTTTATTCTTATATCAAAATGTGGCAACCCTAGTGTTGATGCACCTATAGAACAAAATATTGGGCTACAAAACTACAAGATGTTCTTCCAGTCTTTTCTTAGCATGAGATTTTTTTAAACCTCAAAGCCTGGCCCTCAATTTTAGAGTTTGGATTCACTTTTCCAGCCTTCAGGTTGAAAGGGGGGGGGGGGATCTCAGCGTGAAAGCAATGAATTAAAAATGGGTGTGAGTGTGCACATTCCTCATTTGTTAGACAATAAGTTCTCTATGCATAACGTATCATCAAGTTTTATGACACCAGGAGAGGAGCTGGCCCTTGTAACATCACACTGACTGCTTCCTCTGATACCACAAGGGGTTATCCCAGGTCACAGGTTTCCTTCCTGAAATCTTAAGGCCTTGAATAGTCCTGATCTGGCAACTCTTTTTTTTCTGAATAGAATACATCCTAAGGTAACTGCTGTGAAGTCTCATGATTCATTCTGTGTGAGAACAGCATACTAAATTCTATTTTATGGCAGGAATAGCTGTGTTGGATAAAACAGACTAAAAAGACAGAGTCCAAACATGCTAATACTATTTTGGGGCCAACCCAGGTGTCATGAAATTTGTAGTTTCCATCACAATATGGACTTTTCTATTTTATATAATATTGCTGAACAGAAATCTGTTTTGGCTATGCCAACTGAGCATAATGATCATTAATAATTTCACTTTTAATGCTATGGTACTATAATTACAATAGAAGTAATTAACAATTGTAATCATTGCAATAATTGTGGTTATTAATATTTTAATAGTGTTTTTCAGTCTACAAAAAGTACCACATTCATTTTGCATGGGAACAAGATCTGTTCTCTGTTTGCATTTGTAATTATTTTACAAATATAGTAAAGTTCTGGGAAAAGTTTTTCCCATCATTATTCTAATAATCTCATCACATTGAGGCAGATAAGCGTCTTCTCCCCCTGCTGACACGCAGTCCCCCGAAGCCCATCATATGATGCAGGGCTATTTCTGGTGAGGCTCCATGGGGATATGGATTGGCAGTGCAGAGAAATGGAGCCCAGAAGAGGAAGCAAGAGACAGCAGGGAAACATTGTGGGAAGGGATACCACAACGGCCCACGATGGTAAGGAATGCAGCTGTGATGCTGCCCCATAATTTCCCCTGCTGTCTCCCAGCTTTGTAAGGGACATCTGATGAGGTCCTTAATGGTGTGAAGATGTTAATATTGGCTCAAAAGCCTTTATCCATAGCAATTAACATCCCAAGAAAAAAATGTGCACACAGGTCATTTTCTAGTTAATATACAGATTCTTCAATAGGCTTTGGGGAAATATGCACATGTCAGTTGCTTTTTTTTACATTATCTATAGTCACTCTATGGTCTCTGATAGAGCACTACTGGGAAATATGCATTTTAGCTGCATGTCATACATTATGGAATTGCTAGCATGACTTGAAATATATGTATGTCTTCACTTTGTTTTAGTGCTTTCCAAATGAATAAAAATCTGCACAAAATGTCCATAGCTTTTCTGTACAAAACCACAGCTTGCAGCAACCCCCCCCCCCCCCAACAACATACAATTGGTTCGTCCTCTCCTGCATTTCTGAAAGGCTAACCTATACTGGGCTTTGGTGGCATCCTGGTTTGGTTATCTTAGTTTTGAATAAAGCTCAGTTCACCTCAGGAGGCTTGATGTGGATCACACTTTGGTCTTTGAACTGTATACACATCCCTATTGGATACACAAGGGTTGCAATCCAGACGTTGAAGAGATAACACTCAAAAGTTGGCATTCTGTTGGTTATCACTGGAGTAGCTAGAGTAGACCTATGCAATAGGTTGTTGTGTGTTGAGTCAACATGAGGATTCTTCAAAAAGTTTCTGCACTTTTATATATTCCTGGTGAAGATGGCTGAGAAACTTAAAATTAGACCAAAGAGGAACAGCATTCTGTCATACACTTTTTGTGGCCAGAGGGTACGCTAGGAGCACAAATTCATCTCTGCATGTGCACTCAGTATGATGATAAAATTCTGTTTTGTCATCTGGGGCTCTCAAGGGTCTATACATGAAACCTATCAGGAATGTGGAACAACTGTCAGAGATTTTGATTCAGAGAGAATTAAAACCCACAATCTGCTCCAAAAGAAGAGGAAATCTGTCAGAGTATTGTGTTCTTGCACCATAATGCCCACCCTCACACTGCATCCCACACATTGGAAACCTTCAGACAATTGAAGGGGGATGTTCTGGAACATAGGTATGTGGCTCCATACCTATGGAATGCCTTGCCGGCAGAAACCCGAGCTCTGCAAAGCTTACCTTCCTTTCGGGGGGCATGCAAAACATTCTTATTCCGGCAGGCATTCAAATCCTGCTGATTGGTGATTTCTCTTTGTTTTCATTTGTTTTTGATGTATATAGTTCTTGTTCACACTGTAAACCACTCAGAGCCCTCGGGGAGTGGCATTATATAAGTTGGAATAATAAATAAATAAACACCCAGTTTATAATCCACATTTCCACCTTTTTGGATTGTTCACAGAAGCTTTAAGGGGAAGAAGATTTTCATGTGATTGTGATGTAAATGCACTGGTACATCAGTTATGCACGAAACCAAAAACATTTTTTGCTGACGACATTAAAAAGTTGGTGTGGTGCTGGGAAAAGTGCATTGTAAAGGAAGGTGACTATGTAGAAAGGTGATGTAATTTGTTTTTGAAATTCTCAATAGAGTTTTAAGAAGTACTGAAATTTTGAAGAACCCTCTAACCTAATTTCTTAAATAGGTCTACTTTAGTCAAGACCAGCCACAGAATTTAGGTCATTGACCTTGTCTGCATGGCCAAAATAAAATTGAACCACAGCTGCTAAGGGAAGTCCACACGACAAACAGATGGATTCATAGTACTGACGTACTGCACCAAGCTATTAATGTGGGTCAAGAGGGCATGGGTCTTACTCCAGAGCTTCCAATGAGCTCTAGAATAGTGATTCTCAACCTATGGGACCCCAGGTGTTTTGGATTTTTGAGAGTTGAAGGCCAAAAGATTTGGAGACCCACAGGTTGAGAAGCACTAATCTAGAATGATCCTAAAAACTGGGAAGTGTAAACAGCTCTTTGGGCTGGATCTGGTCTAATCCACTGTCTAAACCTCCAGTTGACCTACTGTAGCAACCCAGTTCCCTTTCGTGCCTGGGGGGCAGGGGGCAGCACCGGGGGTCCCACTTGCATTAGGGCCAGCTGCAGTTGATGAGGACATGGAGGAAGGGGCTGATGAGTTAGCTGGGCCTTCCTCTCCCACAGAGAGCTTGGCCTGGGATGATGAATGGCCTGACGGCTATGCTAGCTGGGAAGTTCAGGCTGACCCTGAGAGTGATGATTCTGATCATTATGAGAAACCAGGTGGTTACGGGTCGCAGGAAAGGATCAGGGAAACAGTGGAGGATGAGCCCATGGAAGCTGAAAGGGAGTTCGGCTCTCATGAAGATAGCGACCCAGGTGCTGGGAGGCAAGGACGGAGCTTTGATAGGAGACGGAGCATTGAGTCCAGCAGGAGGGATTGGCACTGTAGCCTAGAGCGCCAGAGAAGCGCTAGATCCCGTAGCACAGATTGGCACAGAAGCCTAGAGCGTCGGGGGCCTCGCCAAGGGGATTAAGTATAGGATCCGTGGGAAAGGATCCTCAGTAGCTCAGCCACTTCTATTCTAAGAGGAGTGAAGCGAGCGGAGTTCCACGGAGCCAAGTTGCCGGCTCAAGCCTTGCCAAGAAGTTTCTTGGGATTGTTCATGAACTTTGCCTTGTTCTTTGCCACGGACCAAGTCCTTGATCCACATAGTTTTGCGGAGCCTTTGCCATGTTTGCCTTTGGATTTTTCCTACGGACTCTTTACCTTTTGGATTGAACTTTTGATACTTTTTATGGACAATTTACCTTTTCACCTGTTTTTCATTATTCAATAAACAGTTAGCTGATTACCGTCTCTGTGTGTGTGTGATTAAGGGGCTGGGCCAAGACCCTGCATCGTGACACCTACCCATATAAAGCATCGCCCCTGGTAACGTCTCACCAGGATCCTCAGCCATGTGACTTAGGACGCTTCCACACAGCCCTATATTCTAGAATATTAAGGCAGGAAATTCCACATTATCTGAGTGTGGACTCAGAAAACCAAGTTCAAAGCAGATATTGTGGGATTTTCTGCTTTGATATTCTGGGGATGTAGGCTGTGTGGAAGTAGAGTTCCCATATGTCCCTTATTCTAAGGGACGTCCCTTATTTTGGCCCTAAAATTTGTGTCTCTTTTTTTCAGGCCCTGTCCCTTATTTTTGACTAGCAGGACAGGACTGGGCAGGGTTGACCATAGGAAGGTGTGCACTGCGGTTTCCATGGCAATGCCTGCCCAGGGATTCCAACTCGCAGGGCAGCCTGCGTCCCCGTTGGAAGGAAGGGGCAATACAGGACTTTTTCAAAGTACAGTCCACTAATTAACCGTTACCCAAGGGGAATGTTGGATCATGTTGGATAAAGATTGTTTCTGGTTGCTTGAGAGTTACTCTTAAAATTGGCCTAGCTGTGCATCCCAATACTATACAATGCTGTGTATCCCATACTATACTATACCATTAACTATTGACATAATAATCATGAAGATGTACTGTCTTATAACATTTATTCTATTTTAATGTTTAGATAGCGCACTTTTAAAGTCAGCAAAATCAAGTACTAAATACAGATGGAAAAAATTAGGTAGTTCTAATAATGTTTTTTCTGCATGACAAAACATGCAGAAACATACCATGTACTGTTAAGAGGGTATAAGTCAGCTTCTTTTGATTTTCAATCATTATCTTATTCTGTTAATAAAACTATTTCTACCTAACGTTTGAGTTTCAAGTTTTTATTGAAGTGTCCCTTATTTTTGTGAAAAATCCCGTAAATGTCCCTTATTTCTTATATCAAAAAGTGGCAACCCTATGTGGAAGGGTCCTTAGAAATACGGCATCAGAACATGTTTCAGGCAGGGAGCTGCTTCTTGACAGCAGTGTAGTAAGTGGTGGTTCCAATGCTCCTTTGGGCCACCCAGCCATGTCAACAGCCAAAGGGCTCCAGGAAGACTCACAAGTTACATTGGTGCTTTAATCTGAATTAATTAGTAAGTGTGGACATGACCACAATCTTCTCTTTGAATGAATGGATCACTCGGTTTGGTTTTCTCTCAAATCTCTCTCTCTCTCTCTCTCTCTCTCTCTCTCTCTCTCTCTCTCTCTCTCTCTCACACACACAAAAGTTATTTCCAATATATTTGTGAACAAAATTGTCTATTTTAGGACCCAGTGAAATCTTGTTCATTCTCCTCTTTTTATAGTGAGTACACAAACTTTCCATCACACTATTATGATTCAGGGATAGAGTTAATGCCATTTTTTTCTCTCAGCGTGGTGGTGTTTGTAAGGAAAAGAGGGTTAGCTAGTTTTGGGAATCCAATTTAATGCTAATAAAAGATGTCAAAGAATGTCATGTCTGCTTTTAGTGTCTAAAGTTTATGTTTCCAGGGGAGATTTTATTTTATTTTATTAAACAGAATGCTGTTCTTGGAACGTTTAGCTTTCCAATTCACAACAAATTAACAATATCAGCAGTAACTGCCTGGCATCATGCACTACAGCCAGCTTTACTTCCAGAAAATGATTTATTAACCAGAGTTCAGCTGCTTTGTACTTTTGTTGCAGTTGACAAAAGGCATGTTTAAGCATGTTAAATTGGCTTAATGCGGTAGACAGAAATGATGGCCAAGACGCACAGAACTTACTGCCAATGCATACTACTTTCTTTGTACTATGTGTAAGGAATAGTTAATCTGACCTAAAAGAAAAGAAACATATGCTCAAGCAGATAAGGTGCTTGAGATGAATGAATCTGTCGACTACTGCAGTGTTGTATTTGTTGGTATAAGAGAGGAAGAGAAGTATTCCCCCCCCCCCCCCAAATGGATTGGGATGGGGTGGAAGGCATCCTTGCAAGTTTTCAAGTTCTCCAAAGAAAGGAGAAGGAAATTTTAGAAGCAACAGAAGCCAAACTGCAAATAAGTGAAGTGAATGGAAAGATTATTAAACCCATAGAAGAGAGGTAGGGATTTAATTGCGTAAATTGAGTCAACCATTTTGACCTTATGACAGAGAATTGGCCATCTTAGCAGCTTTAACAAGTCAATTTGGTTAGTTTGTACAATGACTTCTGTGCAACCTAATTTAAATAATACAAAAATGAACAATAAATTGGAAAATGTGCAACCCCCCCCCCCCCGGTAATGCATGGTGATATGTCCAGGCACCTTTTTTTTGGGCTCAGGATGAGAAAATATGAAAATGTCCTTTACATTCCTAGAGGGGTTCAAATCATCTGCAGGGCACTAGGGTAGAAAAGGGTCCAAATTTTCACCACTAGTGAAGGAGGAAAGATGATATTTGGACAGAGTCAAATGTCTCTGTAGTAGAATATTGGGTAATTAAGAAAATGACGCCCCTTCCACACAGCTGCATAAAATCTTATATTTTCTGCTTTGAACTGGAATATATGGCAGTGTGGACTCAGGACCCTTCCACACAGCCCTATATCCCAGAATATCAAGGCAGAAAATCCCACATTATCTGAGTGTGGACTCAGATTACCCAGTTCAAAGCAGAAATTATGAGATTTTCTGCTTTGATATTCTGGATTATATGGTTGTGTGGAAGGGCCCTGAGAGGGAATCCAGTCTGAAGTCTTGCAGGGAGTTTAGTGAAATTCAGATGGTACTGATGGGTTGTTCAGGTGAAACTACAACTCCCATAATTTCATAGAATTCAGCTATGACAGCTAAAGTAGTGCCAAACTGCATTACTTTTATACTGTAGATTCATCCAATGGGACAAAGTCAAATTAAATTAAAATACTGAAGGTGTCTCTTTAGTATTAAGGATCCTCTACATTGATCACTTAGGTTGGTGTGAAGTTAAGTCCCATGGTGGTCAAACACTGCACATGACTGATCCAGCTTAAATTGGGGCAAGGGCACCTTAATATAGCCTTGCTCTTGATTAAGCAAAGTCAGAGGAAAGCCCAAATCTTATCTCATGATTCAGGCTTTCACCCAACTTCAAGGTTGTCAAGACAGCTGGATTGATTACTAACCAGAACTAGCCACAGCTGTCTTGAGTGCCATCCTGCATTTCCTTGCTCAGGAAGCTCAAGGAAACAGGATGGCAGTCCATGTTCACCAGTTGTGACACCCCATCAATCTTGCTCTTCGGCGCTCTGATGGCTGACATCAACCATAGTGGCAATGTACTGATGAAGAGGGAAGGGGGAAGACAAAGGATTTTCCTCCCTCTTAGCTCCCTTAGTGTGTGGGCGCTTTGACAGATATCAGTCAGAATGACTAAGATCAGGTTGATGGAGTATCACAGTTGGGGGGCACCCCTAGAGTGACTGGCAACTCAGCAGCTGGGACTTCCTTCCACCTCCAAGGTGGTAGAGGGAGCTAAGTGCCATGTGGGGCCAACCTGGCATTCAGGATCAGACCTTCATGAGCAGTCAGTGTAGAAGGGCCCTAAGTCGCACCTGGTTTGCAAATCAGTGTCATACCCTTGTAAACACAAGAGCATCAAGAACAGAAGACAAGCATTTCCAGAAAAAAATGCTCTTGCTTTGGTTTCCCTTTTAAATAGAAATCCTGCTAATATACAGGAATGTACTGCAGGGACATGCATGTGTATGTGTGTGTGTTTAGCTTATAGATAGGTATCCCACAAGATAAGTAACAGAATATAGAGGGGGGAATTCTTTTCCCTATCTCAAAAGAAACTAGCTCACTTTCATGTACTTCCAATGCTGTTTTATTTCCTGGCCTTGCTGTAATATATTTATGACAGCACAGGGACTTAAGAAGCAACAGATTGAATAGTTAGCCCTAGACTAGCAATGCGGTGCTGCCTGTACCAATAAGCAAAGCCATGCCAACCGGAAGCCTTTCCATTTTGCACTTTTTCTCTGAGTTCCTGCAGCTTCTGATGCCAGCCCCTAAATGAGAGGCATTTAAGGGTGATATCTGCCTGTCAGTGAATTTGTCCACATGCTTTTATTCTGCTTTGTTGTATTTTCTGATATGTTGTTGTTCTGTTCTTGTATGTGGCATTGAATTGTTGCCTTTTGTGAGCCGCCCTGAGTCCCCCTTTGGGGGCAGAGAAGGGAGGGTTAGAAATGAAATGAAATAAATAAATAAATAATGTGTCTCTGAGTCACCATTAATTTTTTTGAAAGTCAATATGCTGTTTTGTTTAAAGTAACTAAGTGTATACACAGATGGAATCTCCCACGGAAACAAAGCGAGCAGGAAAAGAAAGGATCTGTTTAATATTTTGTTTTGTTTTGCTTTTTAAAAACCCACAGAGAAATACTCCATGCTACTTTGCCTTGGGCTGCTTTCTGCTCAGGGACAAATGCAAGCTGATGTTTCATTGCTGATGATATCAACAGAATTCATTCTGTTGATCATAAGGAAGAAGGAGTTTGGAATAATTTTTGTTACACTTCATTTTAATGGATTTTGGCATTTTCGCTAATATATCCCTGCAAATTGTTGATGGCAGGTAGTTGAGAGAGGTGGGAGAGATAAAAGAAAAATAGTGTCCTATTTTACAAAATTCCTTGCCTAATGGATTTGCAATTAGGTTTAAACTTGGATGTTTTTCTTAATAAAAACTTTAAGTAGTTGATTCTTATTAATCCCTGCTATCCAAATGTCATTCTGATGTGTATTCAAAAACAGATTTAGAGTTTCATTCTGCTTATCTTCTGGATGCTTAAAATTAAGCACGTATATCAAAGCTTTGCAAATTTTCTGGGGAAGAAAATCTCTGCAAAATAGAAATGTTTTGGATGACCTGGTAAGTTATGAAAAAATACTTTTCTATGATGGAGTCCTGAATCTTACTGATACTCTCAAGTAGAGTAGACCCATTGAATTGACTGCCAAATAATAACTCATATCACAACTGTATGTTGCTACAGAATAGAGGCCAAGAATATACTTAAATGGGCAGGAAATCTCATGGGTGGCTTCATTTCCTGCCTTCACCTTGCTGTAAAAGCAGAATAGAGTCTTGACCAGCCATTGAGGTTTTGCTGAACAGCCACCTTTACCCTGGTAATCCTATTGTCATTGTTGTGGCAACCATGGAGTGCTAAAGAGGTCTTGGACACACTAGGGTGCCATTGCTGGCATTTGCAAATGCACACACTTGTCCTGGACAGGATAGGTGGGAAAAGATGAGACAATCTCGCCTCCCATCAATGGATTGCATGGGTGCTTTTGCAGATGTCAACACCAGCACCCAAGAATGCTCAGGAGCTCTTTGGGATTTAGTGGCTGCTGTGGCAACGGTCAACAGGACCACCAAAGTAGGCGCCATCTCCTTGTTCCATGGCACAGAGCTCAAGAAAAGTAGGATGGTGGTATGAACAGTGGGGCCAGTTCTAACTCAGAACTGGTGCAACAGTTTATACAGCCCCAAAGTGTGGGGCTGCATTGCCCAACTTAGGCCAGTGCAGGACAAAACCATGTAAAGTACTTTTGTCCCACAGGTGAGATGGGCCTGTGCATCATGCAAATTCCATGAGGTCAATTTTCAACTGCTGTCCTGCTTTATAGTCCCCATGAATATATTCCCTATATTTAGCCATACTTCTATAAAAGCAAAACTTGGGACATTTATTTTTTTTGGATAACAACTGTCATCATTCCAAGCCAGCAAATAAATAAATCACTTCATGCTTAATTCAGAATACCCACACAAAATTTTGCTGTCACTGTTTCGTTGCTTTGCTTTCTTAGAAAAACCAAGAGAGAGTGATTCGCCATTTGTTTATGACTCCAGCTAAAGCCAAACCCATGAAGCACAGCTAATATGCAGTAGAAAAATATCAGGGAGGACACAGGTCCTCTTCACCTGTTTTGTAAAATATGAAATCACTGGTTGCTCTGTCCTTTGAAGTTCAGTTCACCATTGCACAAAGCAACAGTTCAATAAAGAAACAGTTTGTTTCTCACAAAACATAAATGCTAAAATCAACAGGAGCAGATATTTGCTGTGTCTGTTGAATCAGTCTTGTAAATACTCCAGCAGGTGTCTAGGTTGACTGATCACCTCATGAAAAAAAATGTCCCTACACATGTTGAGCCAAGATTAGAAAACTGCCATCTGCAAAAGTGTCAAAGCATCCACAGGATTGGTGGAATGTGCCAAGAGCTATTTATTGGAGGAAAAAAATATCAAGGATTTGATCGTATGATCCTAAATATGAGTTCAAACCATAGCCAAAATACTTTTTAAATTTTCCTTTCACTTTTATTATTGAATCATATTCCTTGACATGGTGGTGAAGTTGTTTTCCCTGCCAATGGGTGTGGAACATTCTCAGACCCCTCAATTTTTAGTCTTTGACTGACAAAGATATGTAGTGTCCAGGTATTGTTAATAAGAACGTTGGAGCTTTTATCTCAAATGATGGATCTCTTCATACCCCATCTCCTCACTGCATTGTTTTTGAGGAACCAGCAGTCTCAACAATTCTTTTGTCTGATGCCTTTGGCTTATAAGATATGAGGAAGAATGATTTTATTACTGTCCTTCAGGGCATATCTATGAGTGCCTGGCATTTCTGCAATGGAGAAATAAGCACTTTAACTGCTAATAGCTTTGATAAGCAGAGAGTTTTCTATTTGATGCAGTGGTGCAACTGAACTCTTGTAAGTGTGGGTATACATTGAGTGGGAACATTTCTGCCTCCAAGGGTTATATGAGGTGCTGGGTGAAGGGTCAGGATGAACAGACATAGATTAGGTACTCTTGATCGGCTTTTGGAAAAGCTAATATAATTATCCAGTCTGCATGATAGGTGGGCATACTGTCATAGGGATTTGGGGATATATAGCTGCAAAAGTAAATTTTCCGAGCTCAGCTAGAGCAGGAATTTTGTGACCCTCCAGCTGCTGTCAAACAGCAGCTTTTAGCAGTTTTAGTTTGCATACCCATTAGTGGGGAATGTTGAGAGTTATAATTTAACCTCTGGAGAACCTATAATTCTCATTTCTCTTCTATAATATTCACTGATTTTATAATGGACTTGTTCTAACCTGGGAACCTTTGATACTGGATTTTCTTTACTTGTTTGCCTTTCCCATTGCACAACAGAAGATGTTGTGTGTTACACAGGAAGGAGGCATTGTGCAAAGGGACACATCGTACATTAGGACATTATCAAATGTGTTTCTACAACAGTAGAATTGCTGGCCTGCGGTGTCTCATTTCTCCTCCTGAAGATACAAATCTTTTGCAGTTCAACTTTATGAAATTGTAAGTTGGTTTAAGATGACATAACTTCCCAAAAGGCATTTATAGATGTGTCTGTTCTACTAGTTCCACAATAAACTATATTTAATACACATTTACAGTAATCTTCCTCAAAGAGGTGCCATCTATGGATAGATTATAAATCCTCTTACCCCAAGTAGAATAGCCAATCCTGTAAATGGGAGTTGTAGTCCAATACCTCTGGTAAACATCTAGAAATGGATCCTTTTTAAAAAATCTGGATTTGACAGCTAGAATTTACCTCTTGAGGCACAATGGAGTCAGAAAAGCTATTTCATTCCTTTGCAGATGTCAAAGCTACATTGCCAATCTGCAACTTGCCCTAGAATGCATGTTATCTATTAGTTAATGGGCTGGCAATGTACATCACTTACTACTCTGCTTTCTACTAGCTCAGTGATATATTTCATTTGCACCAACAGACTATAGGATTGACTCCTCCCTTGCCTTGCTTTCTTTGTGGAATATATATTGAAACACTCAGACCCATCTACTCTTTCCAGATGGCCAAAAAAATGACACTGCAGCTTGCTACTGTGCTTTTAGTAAATGAATCTTCTGAAGGCATGGAGATAAATATGATCAGCTCTGTTAAAGTCTGGGGTCAGTGTAGCATCTTTCTTGTCTTTTCTTCAGATCATGTAGAAATAAAATATTAACCGGATACAAGGTTTATTCTTCCAAGTCCTGTACCTTCAGGTATCGATCCAGATGATATCATTGTTACACAAGCTTCTTTGAAAGTAAAAAAGAAAAGAAAACGGGGGCATTGAACAGATCACTATTTATTTATGCTAGTTGTCGTTCAACTTTGTGCCAGAACAGGACATATAAAATGTTGATTATGACCACTGCAGCCTTTCCAAAGCTTTCTGCCTGTCAGCACAACCTGGAAACAAAGCTGCAATATGTCCAAGAAAATGATACTGTCATATCCTGTTGTGTTCTTGGCACTTCCTCTAGTGATGAAAGCTTAAAAAGCTCATCAAAACCAGGCTGGATAATCCAATAAGAGTAACATATGGTTAGCTGGACACTTTAGTTAACCCTATATCCATTGAATACATTATCTTGTATGTGTTGAGTATCCCTTATCTGAAATGCGTAGAACCAGAAGTGTTTTAGATGTCAGATTTCTTTTGGTTTTTGGAATACCAAATAAGATATGTACATAATCTTGAGGATGAACTCAAGGTTAAGCACAAAATTAATTTATGCCTGATATATGAGGGTTATCCAGAAAGTAAGTTTACAAGATTTTTTTAAAAATACAATATATTGAATGAATATATTTTAAGAAAACTTACATGGATTGAAGCATAGATATTACATCCCCCCCCCCCCCCACATAATCACCATTTAGTTAAATATATTTTGCCATCCGTGGGATGAGTTTTTTAATGCCTGTGTCATAGAACTTTCCCTCTGCCTTTTTCAGCCAGTTTGTCATTTTGATTTTCACCTTGTCATCATCAGAAAAGTGTTTTCCACCCAGGTGTTCCTTCAATTTAGTGAACAGATTATAGTCACTGGGTGCGAGATTGGGGCCATGAGAGGGGTTGCTTAAAACATCCCAACCAAATGAAGTCAACAACTTTTGTGTTGCAGGAGTGGTGTGCCGATGCACATTAAGAACATAAGAGCATAAGAAGAGCCATGCTGAATCGGACCTCAGCCCATCTAGTCCAGCATTCTGTATCACACAGTGGCCCACCAGTTGTACGCGGGGAGCTCGAGCAGAAGGGAGGGCAAAACCCTAACATTGTCATGAAGGAGACAGACTCCCACTGTCAGCATCACATGACGTTTGTTTTGGATGGCTCTGCAAAGTTTCTTCATGGTCTCACAATATATTCTGTACTCATTTTGTCACATGCTGTCGTGACAGTATGTCCTCTCCATAAACGATTGTGTGATGAATTGCAGCTGCGTTTATGTCCTTCGTATTTAGGTAGTGTATTACAGTGCAAACTCTGTTCTTGGAGGGAAACGGAATGAGATGCTTATCTCTAACCTTCACCGCAATGCCAGTTGATGAGCTACTGACAACTGTCACGGCTCGTTTGCTTCCCACTACATGGCAGTGATACCAACTTCCCCTGAGAAAATTCCCTGCGAGAGCTACGTGCCTAGTAACCTTACTTTCAGGATAACCCTTGTACATGTTACATATATAACCTGAAAATATGTTGCCACCATATGTTGTCATAATATTTTAATAATTTTGTGCATGAAACAAACACAGAACCAGCAAAAAGCGAAGAAAGGTGTTACTATCTCAGCCACCTATGTGCACAAATTTTAGAGTATTTTGGATTTTGGAATTATGATGTTTCTGTTGCAAAAAATTCCAGAAAAAACCTGTTTCGAACAAGAAATGTCAGGAAATATTCTAGAATTCCCTGCCAAAAAGAGGCCAAGTGAGCTCCGTTTTAAGGGATGTTCAACCCGTATTGCATTGAAATCCACTTTCATGATTTCTCAAGAGATAGAAATGAAAAGCTGCAGGGCTGTCTTTATTTTGGAAATGAGTTGGGCGGGATTGAAGGTCAAGGATCTGGCATTCTCTCTTTTGTCTCAGTGCTGAGGAGTCAGAGAGAAATGAGAATCGCTTGTGAAACAGAAAACCGTTTGCTCATTTGAAGGTTTTCAGTGTTCCCAGCATGCTTGTTCAAATATTTCCTTGCCTTCTGCATTTTGTCCCTGTATCTGCTAGCTTGCTTTTGGAAACAGTGAAGGTTTTGGGGCAAGAAGAGAGTTTTTTTTCTTCATCATCAAATTGCCCTTTCCTTTAGTTTGTTTTTCCCCCTCAGCTTCCCAGCTGGCATGCCTGGCACTGTGACATGGTGTGTCAGGTTGCATCAGTCACATTGTTCTACATGACATCACAGATCAGGAGGGGATGTGACTGATGTAAGGTGATTGTGTCACCTCACAATACAAGGCCTCAGCTGGAGAATTCAGAACAAATTCTCAGAGCCGTTGCTAAAGAGGACACAGATTGGCGGAAGGAGAAGGCTCTCTCCGACTCTCCGCCTACAACTCTCCTTTCCTTATTTAACATTTGAGCGTTTTGTCATCTCTTTCTGTCCAAATTAGATTTGGTTCAAGTGCTTTCAATCCTCTACCAAAAGATTTGAGGGCATGCAGCAAGGGACTGTGTGCATCGTCATCCACTGTGGCATGGATTTGTCTGTGGGCAAAAGGAGTCTTTCAGAGCTGATGCGACTCAGAATTGTGTTTGCAGTTTTGCCCTGGCTCATTATAGCCACTGGATTGGGTGCTTTATCCTCTCAGTTGGGCAAACAAGTTAAACAAAGTGAGCCATTTTCTAGTAACCA
Source organism: Anolis apletophallus (assembly GCA_030556195.1). Taxonomy (NCBI): domain Eukaryota; kingdom Metazoa; phylum Chordata; class Lepidosauria; order Squamata; family Anolidae; genus Anolis; species Anolis apletophallus. The sequence goes on along the minus strand of JARBWK010000012.1, from coordinate 90,191,875 downwards.
CCTCAGGCTCTTTAGGCTGCTGCCGCTGAAACAATACAGTGTTTCTGTTGCACACATTTCAGAACTCAAACCCTTTCAGAATAGGAAATGTCAGGAAATGTTCTGGAATTTCCTATCAAAGGAAGACAGTAGGCTTCTACCAATTTCTACCAGTAGGGAAAGCTATTTTTATTCATTCAGACAGACTTATAAACTGGGTTATTGAGGAAGTAGGTTTGGATCTGGTGGCTGCTGTTAATTTTACATTACTTTTGCTGCAATTTCTATTAATACTGTACTTTAACAGATGTGTTTTTAATTGTATCTTAATTAAGATGTTATGCTCTAATTATATTTTTGAATTTTGGTTTTGTTTTAGCTGGGTGTTAATTTAAATTTGAAATGCAGAATACAACATTAAATCATAATGCAGATAAGGAGGAGGGGGGAGGGGGGCAAGAAAGACCAAATGTTTCAGGTAGTGGCAATGTATTGGATCTGGTGCAGCAAATAGTAAGGTCACCAATGGTGGAACCAATCAATGATGGAACTGGTGTTACTCAATCTTCTTCCGTGTTAGACCTAAGTCAGAGTTTAGAACAACTGCTCCTTAGTTGTGTGTAAGAGGTCAGGAATCACCCACTCCTCTCACCTCTCCTGCAATCACCCCCATCATCCTAGCTGACATCACTGTAAGCAACAGCTGACTGATAGGAGCCATGTCGTAGCCAGAGATGCTATCCTGTGTCTCTGGATCACCAAATTCTAGGCCTTGGTTAATGTGCGACAAGGCTGTATTAAGGTGGTCTTGCCCCGCATTACCCTAGATCAGCTTTCTATGGCATTTGGCTCCCACAGAACTGATATGCAGCCCTTCTCCATTAAGTGGTCGATGTAGATATGCCCCCAATCTCTCATTGCTAATCTATGCATAGAGCAGCTGCCAAAAAAACAAACCTTATTGTGCGCAGTGGGTTAGTTTTTGCGGATACCATTCAGTGTACCGCAGTGTTGCTTTTTCGATCACCAGTGACCCTCCACTATGCCTAGTTCCTTTTGGTGTTGATAGTGGTGCCAAGAACATTGATAGGAGGCCTTCTGAGCTTTCACTTGCATGGATCAGCAGGTGAGAGATTGAATCTGTAGGATGAATCAAATGAAGAGTTCATCAGAAACATCCATTCCACAGCTTGGGAGAATAATTCAAGCCAAGAATAGAAGGATGAAAGTGTGTTCCTGCTAGATTCACACACACACACACACACACACACACACACACACACACACACACACACCGGCCCCACAGTTCATGCATGCATGTACAGACAGAAATCATCAGAGAATTTTCCCCAAGAGTAGTTCCAAAAGTACAAGATTATTTTAGCTTAAAGCTCTTACCACATGACGAAGTAGACTTAATCTCTGAAAGCTTATGCTACTAAACTTTATTCTCTCACCTAGTCTCTAAGGTGTGACACGATCCCTTTGCATACTGATATTTCAGACTAATACGGCTGTCTAAGAGATATTACTACTAGTAATTAAACCTTAAGAAAAGCATTTTAAACTCTGAGAATTTTGGGAAAATAATAATAATTTATATTTTGCTTCTTCTCTCTTAAAAGAGACTTAAAATGGCTCATCACATTAGAGAATGAATCCACTTTAAATCCGGTTTCTGCCTCCTGCAGAATTCTGTTTAGGGTGGAGCCCTTAACAGCCTCACTAAACTACAAACCTCAGAATTCTGCAGGAGGCAGAAACTGGATTGAAATTGGATTCTTTCTCTAGAGTAATGAAGTAGTACGTGGCTTACAATGCTAAAAGCAATACAATGTATAGCTTAAATCCTAAGATAAACATTAAGATAGAATTAAACATAGGAGTATTAAAAACAAAGAGTTATAATTAGTAAAGCCACTGGAACCTATTAAAATACATAAAACACTGTATACAGCAGTCCCTGGTTTGGTCTTAATAATGAAAAAAAACCCAACAAGAATTGGGGAAGCAAAAATGATGTCGTCCTTTTCAGAGGAGGTTGCCCTCTGAAAAGCCCCAGAGACCCAGGTTTTTCAACTCGGAATGGCTCCTAAGTCCAAGTTTTCCATCTCTACACCAAGTGAATATAGCTCTGAAAATTACAGGATTAATGTCATGTCAGGAGTGACTTGAAAAACTGCAAGTCGTTTCTGGTGTGAGAGAAATGGCTGCCTGCAAGGACCTTGCTCAGGGGATGCCCGGATGTTTTGATGTTTTACCATCCTTGTGAGAGGCTTCTCTCATCTCACTGCATGGGGAGCTGGAGCTGACAGAGGGAGCTCATATGCGCTCTTCCAGGAATTGAACTCTCAATCTGTCGGTCTATCGGTCCTGCCGGCACAAGGGTTTAACCTACTGCGAATTCCTTGACATAGCATTTAGCATATTTATATTTTGCTACTTGGTATTACGAATATTCTAGACATTTCATTTCCCTGAAAAGATGTGCTGTCCTCTGTTGCAACTCTCTACTGGACCCTTTCCAAGAATCCACTCTATGTTCATCTGCTATTAGATTCTGAGCTGAATGGAAGAAACCAGCAGAAGACTTTACTCTATCCTTTGCGTTTCTCCCCGCTGCTTGCCTTTTCACAGAAACGTTTTTCATTTTAATCATTGTTCCAAAGTCTGTGCAATGGAGAGTGGCAGACGATTATGACATTCTTCTAGCAGCATCTTCCTCCTGGAAAGATTTCACTTAGAGAGATAGAGAAAAGGCTGGGATTTCACCTTTTCCTGGATTTTAACTCTGCTGCCAATATGTCAGGAAGACAAATCCTTTAACCCTTTCTAATATAGTTTGGCTGATTGGCATACGTCGGATTCTGGGCTCATCACCCTATTACATCCCCCCTCCTCCATTTTTCCTCCACGCTATGGCTTCTGTTTTTCTGCTTGACTGCATTCGCCGCCTTTCTACTGCCCCTGGGGGAATTGCCCTCTTATTACCACAATTACAATCTGTACACATTTCATTAAACTAATATTGCTTCGCACAGGCTTTCTCCGCTGAAGTGCACAGCTGGAGGCCCATTCCTTTTCCTCAGCTTAAACACTTTGACAGGTTAAGAAAGCTATTATGGCTGAATAACAGGTGTTGCAAAACAATGTGCATTTGATGTTTAAATGAGAGAGCTTCTTTATTGACTGCCTTTATTGCAGCTAAGACTCTCCTTTTTCAAGATGACTGGATTTTTATTGGTTTTACTGCTTTTTAAAGTGTATTCTGTTGTTTCCAAATGGGTCCAGAGTGACTCTCTGCAGTTATTTGTTATTCCGGCGGCTTTTTTAAAATTTGTGGATTGATTATTATTTTTTGGCTGCCCTACCCAGGTGAGATTTGCCTTTGTAAAAGGAAGCTTTTATTTAGCCTTGGACTCTTGTTGGTACAAAGCATATTCTGCTTGTACACTGCTCCCCGATGGGTAATGAACGAAGCCAGCCATTAATTTGTTCCCACTTATTATATCTAACTGGACTTGATTCACCTTCAACTGCCCTGTGGTGATTCATGTCTATATATGTAGATTTATAGATAAACTGTACTAAAGATTCCTTGGACCTCTTGAGTCACATCAGCACAGCTGAACTTGAAAACAGAAAAGATACAAATGATGACAAATAGAAAATTCATTTACTTCCCAGTGTGGTTTATTTATTTGTGTATTGTTTAGGATTGTGGGAGACAAGGGTTCAAATCTCCACAGCCATGGAAATCCACTGGATGGTCTTAGACAAGCAACACACAAATAGCAGTTTCAGAGGAAGGCATTCTTCCCAGAACAAAGCTTACCAAGACAACTCTGTACTAAGTATGCCTTAGGGTCATTGTAAGTAGGAAATGACTTGAAGGCACACAACAAGAACAACAATGACAACCACAACCGCAACCCTGTATATACTTATCTGAGTATAGATAAAGGGGAGCCTCCTTATTGTCCTATGATGGAGAGCAGAACATTATGTGAAGACATGGGAGATCTAAACTATAGTGAGAAAAGATTGATTTTGATCTGTTGCCTAAAGTGCTCCCATCCCCACTTTCACCTTCTGTAAAGCTCTAGGTAGCATCGGTGCATAGCTATAGCTGCCAGTTTGGGTGAACAGTCACCTTTCACATCATACCTGGTCTAGGGAAGTGGTTCACAACCTGTGGTCCATGGACCACCAGTGGTTCGCAAGAATAAAAATATGGTCTGCGGCCTCCCCATTACTACACTGTTGTTTTGAAACCATATGGCAATGAGAGCGACTGGTGTAGCAAAACCCTCTTATAGTACCAAGGTAGCCCCCCGAAATTCTCAGGGTGGTCCACGCTAAGGCCTTACTGGTACATTATTTAAACTGTTATGTGTATTCATATCATGATCTGATCACCATGTTCAATATATCCCATATGCATGGGGGTATTGGGATAACAATACAAAAGGTTTGCTAGGGTAGATTGTCCCTCACTCAGATTCAGCCCCCCCCCCCGAATCAAACTCAGCCCCTCCCGAATCAAAATCCTCGCTACGGCCCTGTACCAAGGCAATGGGGATGCCAGGAAGGGAGAGGCTTTCCACCCACAAAAGATTACTACCACATCAGTGCTAAATTATTAAATATGGTTTTCCATGGGTGGGCAGATGGCAACTACTGGATGGCATATGTTCTGTATCAGAAACTAGAACTGATGTGGTCTATCCAAGGCAGTTTTCTGAATCAGCACTGCAAAAAAACAAACCAAATCTAAAGTTGACCAAAACCTGATTCATAACCCTTTTGGTGCTAATGTTGGAGAGTGGTCCCTGGTCAGAGTGGTCCCTGGTCAGAGTGGTCCCTGGTCAAAGTAGTCCCTGGTCAAAAAAAAGGTTGGGAATCACTGGTCTAGGGGATAGCTGTTTTCATGTGGGAAGTAAGACAGACAAGATAAGTAATTGTCTTGCTAAAATAATTCAAAAAGAGTATCATCTTAAAAAGTTTCATCTTAAAAACCACCCCTTTCCCTTCATATTGGATAGTGTGATGTTAGCCATGAAAAACATCCTAGTTTGAAGACTGGAGAAATGCTGACAATTTGTCCATCTAGACCGTGCAAGACTAGATGGACAAATTGCCTGACCAGTGAAATTGTCCTTCCATATTTTCATTCCATTCTATTTTTTTTCTTTCTCCCTGGGCATTTTGTCACCTTTCCTTCAGTGATTCTGATTCTCTCCTATGAGATCAGGAAATCTATCTTCCTGAAGGCACTCATGCTTTGCAATGAAGCAAGGCCTGTTAATGGTGGTCATTACCCCTTTTTCGTTTACTTTTTCACCCATTTTTGGACTGTCATTTCCTTTCTTGGATCCCTTGCCCCCTGCCACCTTGTCACTGTGACATATCTCATCAGAACCTGTCACATCCCAGCAGGAGGTCTTCCTCACTAATATGATGGATGGAGCACAAGTTAAACAATAAATCTCTGCATGTTTAGTACTTTGCTGTTGACTTTTTTGTTTGCTTCTTTATGAGATGCAGTTATAAATGATCTGAATTTAATTCCTTGGGTGACTATAATATTGGTTCTAGCTAGAAATGTAGTAATTATTATGGTGGGTGATCAAGACTTGGGTACCTGAATGGAAATTGGATGAATAAATCCATGTAGCATGAGTGGTTAAGATGGATGCCTTAAAACAAAAGATGTCAGTTGGTTTCCCTGGTGATTCATACAGGTTGGCATGACAGAAAGGAATAGCCAATTCATCACTCAGCCCCCTAAGACATGGCTGGACAATACAAAGACTATAGACCACATGCACTGCTGCCCATTTTAGTGGAAAAAATAGCACTATATTAAACAAACTGCAAGGCTCAAAATAAAGTTGCTGCCTCTGGCGCTGATACCATCTTAGTTCTACTCTCAAAGCCATTCCAGTTTTAATTAAAGGTTATTATAAAAGGTTAGATCCTGGATTCATTTTTTTTTTTGCAGTTATCATAGGCCTGCACAATTTTGTGGGCCCCGCAGTTCTAAAACCATATTCTTATAAGGAAAGGAAAAAAAACTAACCAGATTAATCATACATTGGAAATTTCTACGAGCCACAATTTCTTCAAAGCAAGATATGAAACCTAGATACACCTTGTTTTAATGAAGTCAAAAAGCATTTTATAACCAGGAGTGCTTTGCTTTCAATCTTTTTTTTGTTTTTGCAAGGATAGTGGGGTTTAAACTCCTGGCGCATATCAATGACACAACAGGAGGCAAGGGGGCCAGGACTGCTTGCCTAAACTGCTTCCAAGACTCATCTTTTTAAACAGGCTGCATTGTAATATTTACTAAAATCCTTGTTTTTAGAAGCATGGGCCTTTTCACACTATGCTATTATAATGCTATAGTTCTATTTTAACTGCCATGGTTCTTTCCTATGGACTCCTGGGATGTGCAATGTGTGGAGATTTGAATTCTCAAGGAGGGTGCTGTAGAAGAACCTGGACAAAACAAAGCCCACAGACAGGTTGCACTAAAGTGAAATCATGGTGTTAATTTTGCGTAGTGTAAAAAGGCCCCTGAGGGGTATTTTTTTTAAAAGGGGGGAATCTATGCAAGCTTCTGGAGCATCCTAGGGATAAAAAAAAATCCCTCTCCCCCACACCCATCACTGTGTCCAAACAATGCCTCAGGTAAAAGAGAAATAATTAAAGACTAAGCAGGTAAACCCTGCTTTGTCCCAAGTTATTTAGTTACCCCATTAGACCCGGGCCTTCCTGAATGACCTGGGTCTAATGAGTTGTGGGCTCTGTGGGAACAGACTCCTGGGACTACTTCTGCAGTCCTAGGAGTCTGTCCCCACAGCCCAACGTGGTTTTTTTTGGCTTGGTGAACCCAGAGAACCAAGGAGGGCAGCCACCCCTTCCAACCCCCCCTCCAAAAGCCCTGCAAAGAAGGGAAAACTTACCGTGAAGCCATTATCCCTCTCTGGAGGGCTCCTGGTGTGTACTAATGACAGACCAGGAGGTGGGGGGGGGGGCAAATTGCTCCTGGCCCCCTCACCTCCTAGTGTGTCATTGATATGATGACATGGTAAGTTTTCCCTTCTTTTCAGGGATTTTGGAAGGGGGTCCCAATATCCCCATGTCCTCCCGGACGTTACTGGGAGTACATGGGGACACCCAACAGGCAAAGTCCATTTGGGGGTGTGTGTAGGGACTTAAACTCACTTTGGAGCGGGTTTCTTTCATTTCTGTTTTTTCAAATTATAGTCCAGCCACACAACAGTCTAGGGGACCGTGAACTGGTCCTTTGCTTTAAAGGTTCTCAGTGTGCACACTAGGATCTCCACATGAGCAGATATGAGGTCCAGCACATCTCAGAGATATATTTTTTTAATAAACTTCTGCCAGATGTCCCTTGTCCCCCCTCAATCTTGCAGACTTGTAAAATCAACTTAAAAGGAAGGGGGATCATTTTCTAGGACTGACAGGTGTATGTGTGGACTTGCTATCAAATTGTGGGATTTTTTGCCTCCCTTTTAAAGCCCACATTTTGATGCTGTCTGGAAGTGCCCTATGTGGAGTCATTGTAGTGTTATGGTTTGAGCATTGAGCGATGACACTGGAGACATGGGGATCTGCTGACAAATCACACACTCTCAACCCCAGAAAACTCCATGATATGATCAATTTATTGTTTATTCATTCAGGCACTTCTGACTCTTTGTGACCTCATGGACCAGCCTACGCCAGAGCTCCCTGTTGACAGTGACCACCCCCAGTTCCTTCAAAGTCAAGCCAGTCACTTCAAGAATACCATCCATCCATCTTGCCCTTGGTCTGCCCCTCTTACTTTTTCCTTCCATTTCCCACAGCATCATTGTCTTCTCCAAGCTGTCCTGTCTTCTCATTATGTGGCCAAAGTACTTCATCTTTGCCTCTAATATCCTTCCCTCCAGTGATCACTTTAGGTTTGCCATAAGTTGAAAATAACTTTAAAGGACACAGGTTTCTGATGTTTTCATAGTTTACTGGAAACCCATCTTCTGTTTTCCCCCGAGTTTTGTCATGCATATCTTCAATCTCTTTCTGTCTTACTCTCTTCTTGGTGAGTCATAAGTGGTCACCCCAATGGATGAATGTTCCTCCAACCCTCCCAATAGTCACTCATTGTAAAGAAGGCTTGGTCAAAATGGAAGATTGGTCTCCAAGGTGTAAAATGGGGAAATCTTCCCTTCTATGTTGATATTGGCCAAACCTCATTAAATGCCTAACATTCTTGTTAAAGTCCAGTAAGTTTCTATCTTCTTTCAAAATGTAAACAAAAACCCAGGGTAAAAACCCTTCCAAAAATATGAAAACCTAATGCAGGCAATCTATGAGGAACTGCAGGATATATAGTCATTATCTTACTTTCTCTTCATATCATTTCTTTCCTCCCTGGATTACTATTGGCCTCTGGTCAGCCTGTCATGGCAGAGTCCAATTAAAATTATGTATTATTGAAAGTTTTTCTCCTTTTCACTTGTGCTTGTATTCCCTCTGGATGAGAGATTACTTGGATAGCAACCTCGATGTCCACTACTTGGCATTTTAATTTCCTGACAAATCTATCATATGTAATTTGCCATTTGGGGCATGCTGTCTCATAGCGACCATAAAGAGACACGGCCCCAGGCTTTTTTCTTGCACTTTGCAGCATAGAGATTTGTCACATGCATAATGCCATGTCACTTGGTCTTATCTTTGCCATGCTTGTGTTGATGGCATGAGAGGTGGTATATATAAAGGCAGTTAGTTGATTTGTTTTCAGTCAGAGCATCATTGCCCCCCCAAAAAAAACTATAATTGAGCAGAGCTTGATTAATTGGGGCTTTTTAGATTATCACTCCCAGACTCTCCCAATCTACCGTTTGCTATGATGGCTGAGGTATTCTGGGAGCTGTACTTCAAAAGTTTTGGAATTAACATGTGGCTTCCATCACACCCATCCCCATGAATGCCCATTAGAAGTTGTGCAATTTCCCTCCCAAAGCCTGATGTCTTGCTGCATCAGGCTAAAGATTAAACCAGTTCGGCATTTGGGTTTGTCTCAAAATCCCACAACTATGAAGGTAATAATCCCCCTTAATATTATTTTTCCTCCACTTATGGTGAAGCCGCCTCTAGCTTAATGAAGCAGTTGGTGAATGTGCCTGCCCCTGCTTCCCGCCTCCTTCCTCATGCTTCTTCTGTTCTTCCTGGGCCCAGCTGGGGCCCAACGGAGCGTCTGGCCTATGCCATGCAGCTCCTGAAGATTGCTTTTGGCATCCTTCCTCACACTGGCCTCGACTGGGCATGGACACAGCGGGCACAGCAGAGAAGGACTCACAATGACCTGCCTGGCTTCCTGTTTGCCTATACTTCCTGGGCCAGGAGATGAAAACTATTATTATTATTATTATTAAGGCTGGGTGGTCACCTGTCAGGGGTGCTTTGATTGTGCTTTCCCTCCATGAAAGCAGAAGGCTTCTTCTTCTTCTTGAGGCTGGGTGACCATCTGGAGTCTGGGCAAGTGTTTTAAAATAGAGTGGGGAATTTCCTCGCTTTGTTGTCCCTCTTGCTTCAGTCTTACGTCAGATAAGCTGTTTTAAACCAGCATGGATGAATTTCCTTGCTTTGCCTCCCCCCCCCCCTGGTCTGGAGTAAAACAACTACTTTCAAAGTAAAGCCCACTGAATGAAACAGGAAATAACACTGTTAAACCATTATTCAGAATTTGGAAGTCAGAAAGTTTTAAACTTTTTTTCTGTGAAAATTGGAATTGACTTCTGAACCGAACCACCAGAGCCCCCTAGATTCGAAATGAGTTTTGAACCAAATTTCTTAATGGATCAACCAAGCCTACTAGTAACCTTGTAAAATACTGCTTTTTTGTATTCAAGGGTGCCATTGTTACTTTTAGTGACAAACCATAAATAAGGCAAATCTTTCTTAGGAGATGAGGGAATGATGAGTAATATTTACTGCAGAGGCAATAGAATTTGGTTGTTTTTAGTGGGCCTGGGGAAATTTTGGGGGAGTAGTAATGTATTTCAAAAACATTGTTATTTACTACTCATAGAGAAGAAACGAATTACAGTACAGTCTTGCTTATCCAACATAAACGAGCTGGCAGAATGTTGGATAAGCGAAAATGTTGCATAATTAGGAAAAGGAAAAGCCTTTTAAATGTCATGATTTTACAAATTACGCACCAAAACATCACGTTTTATAACAAATCAACAGAAAAAGCAGTTCAATACACTGTAACGTTATGTAGTAATTACTGTATTTATGAATTTAGCACCGAAACATTGCAATGTATTGAAACAGCTGTGAATCTGAGCAGGAGGCAGACTGCGTTGGATAATACAGAACGTTGGATGAGTGAAGGCAACCTGGAAGATCTATTTGGGCTTTGCCCTCCATCAGCCAGGTCTGAAACCGGTGGTTCAAGGTTGCCTGAAGGTTGCGCTTGGATGAGTGAAGGTTGGATAAGCAAGACTCCACTGTATTTGTAAAAATCAATTACTATGGTAATCAATAACATGTTACTTTTTCAAGTAACAATTCCAAGTTCTGAAACACTTCAACAGTTATTTCTTCTCTGTAGCCTGGTTTCAAATAATCATTAAGGATACAAAGCTATTAAAATAATAATGTTTTTTTTATTTAAAAGAAATTCTTACAGCGACCTATGAGTAGTTCAAGTGTTTTCAATATGAAATGCAAATTTTAACTCTGCCCTTTCCTCTCATTTGAATGGCAAAAAATTCTTCTGTGGTGCATTTCAAGATAGTCAAGATCTGAAAACTTTTGTTCTGATTCACATATTGTGATTGAAAATATGAAAACTCATTGGAGATCAAGGGCACTTAAAGAAATCTTACATGGGAAGCATGTGGATAAACTGCAGAAAACAAATAAATGATATTCACAGAGTGTTCTATATTTGGACATTTTGAATACAACAAATCATACTTTCTTAACACTTAAAGATCTCAGATTGAACACCTGTGCATTCATGATGAGTTTGCGTTGCTAGCTCTTCTTTTCTAAGGGCTTTCGCTAGCTCTTCTTTTCTAAGGGCTTTCGCATCTCTTATACTCCCCCTCTCCCTCTCTCCCTCTCCCTCTCCCTCTCTCCCTCTCCCTCTCTCTCTGCCCTGGAATGTTGTGGAGGCTCCTTCTTTGGAGGCTTTTAAACAGAGGCTGGATGGCCATCTATCAGGGGTGCTTTGAATGTGATTTTCCTGCTTCTTAGCAGGGGGTTGGATTGGATTGCCCATGAGGTCTCTTCCAACTCTATAATTCTATGTTTCTATAATGGGCTTGACTGACTTACCGGTCAAGCGGGTTGCGGGGCAGCGTTGCCCCTGCGCCATCTTTTTTGCCTCAGGGGGGCTTCTTCCCCCCAGAAGCCTCTGAGGTGGCAGGAAGGCTTCCCGCCACTCATGCTGGCCGGCCAATGAGGGGGCTGGCTCCGCCCTGCCCCCTCCCTGTTTCCAGCTGGCCCACACTTCCACCCGGGCAGCTTACTTAAGGCTGCCTGGGGGACTGCCTCGCCACGTGTGGAGGCAGTCTCGTTTTCCACCCACCCTCCCTACTCATTGCATTGCTTGTTAGTGTATTTTGTTACTCTGCACTTTATTGTTGCTCTGTTCTTGGTTTTACGTTTTGTTATGCTCTTTGTCGCAACTCCGTGTTTGGCGTTTGGCGTGTGGCATGGCCCCTGGATCAGGCTGGCTTATCGCCCCTTGGTTGTAAGGGGGATAATGCCCAGGCCCCCTGGGATGCTGAGTTTTCGTGGATGGCATTGGGCTGCTCGCACCCCAGGCTTGCAAACGTCTATGGACTTTTGTGGGGGCTGTCCTACCCTGATCCAGGATCCATGCGTGGCTGCCAACCCTATGTTCCTGTTTTTCAATAAATCGAGTTGAGGCCAATTTTATCCAACCAACTGTGTCTGCATGTTGTTCTTGGCGCGAGGTGTGTCACGTTTGCACACGCAATTGAATCTTCCCAATGGATAAGAATTCTGATTGGTTTATTTTCAAAACAAATTAGCAAATTTCTTCTTGTTTGAGAGGTAAAGAAAATGAGGATTAATGTATCTAAAACAGGAGACAGAAAAAATGATATATTTTTTCATTTCTTGCTCCATTTGGTGAGGAAAAAACAAGATAGCTGTCATTTCCTGATAACTTCTCTTATCTTGTTGTTTACCAACAAATGTCTGCTGCTGATAGTGTGGGAAACTGCTTTGCTTTTGTCCCCTTGGTCTTTTCTTTCATGTTCGCTTGTAAATACTGCAGACCTTTCCATTTTGGTGTTACCCTTTTTCATGCTCCTGGTTGTTATCCCCTTGGTATAAACTTTCTCTCTCCTCTCCACCCCCCCCCCAACCAAGAAGGAAGAACTAAATGTCAGTGTTTCAGAAGACAATAACATTCAGAACACATGTGCAACTGACCTTCAGTTTTATCACACATAATTGCGCAGACTTTAATTGGTCTTTGTTAAGCTCTTTGATCAGCTAAGAAAGTCACAGGAAAACTGAAAGCTGGATCCTTAACTTGCGAAATGGATTCGAACAATCATGATTTATACCCCATTGATCTTTGTCCCCCCACTTAGATTTTGTTTAAATTGAATACAAACTACTTATGTTTAGATAATTTTAGCAAGCTTTTGTTCTCGGTTTCTCTCTCTTTTCCTTAATAATAACACGTCTTTTCAAAAGACACCAAATCAGAAAAGTGGCAAAAAGTGACAATTGTGCATCCTTGCTCAGTGTTTAGCATGGAATATGTTTGCACTGGAGGAGCAGGAGAAGCTAGTGAAAAAACAAAAGCAATTACGGTGATCATGTTCTGTCTTGCATTCAACAGTAATGTGTGCAAGTTATCCTGAATGGCTGCCAGCCCTTTTGTCAGTCCAATTATTTTAAAACAATTGTTTCATTTTGGAAGGGATGCTGCCGCACAAATGATTGTCCCTTGTCAGTGACACATTCAATTAAAACAACACCAAATAGGAGTTTTGGGGCCTACTGTGCCTTGTCCAATCTTATCAGTCTAGGAAGAACAACCTTGGAGGCTCCAGTATGTCTTGGTACGACTGTCAGGTGGTTTGAACATGTTGCACCTTTGCAGGGTTCCTCAGAGTCTTCATTTCCAATGCCTTTTCCAGCCAATGACAGGCATCGTCTCAGCAGTCTTCAAGGTTGCTCTTGCCAAGAAGGCTTATGGCTGTGGAATAAGATGGCAGCTGTCACAGTCCTGACAGTTGGTTTGAGCTCAGGGTGGCAAGCTGAAATGGACTGGTAGCAGTTGGGGTAGCAGTGAGGTATGACCACTATTATTGGCCGGCAGATGTCAGTTTCAACACTGGCTGCTACAGCGTTTGACAGACATCTAGCACCGTTGCGCAGCCAGCCAGATCTTTAAACACACTCTTTGCATCGCCTGTAAAGGGCTTATCCATTTGGTGCTCTTGTAAAAGAAATATTTAGTAGCAAGTTCAGCTGAAATAAGAGGAAGCTGAAGAAATGGAGAGGAAGAAGAAATCCCTAGAGAGCTATTACTTTCTAAAACCCTTCTTATCAGTAGCACACAATGACACCAGAGAGGGGGAGATTCAGCATACAGATTTATTAACATTTAATATGAGAAGGAGAGGGAGAAAGGAGGAGAGAGAAGATGTATGAAATCGGAGATTGGATATCCAGACTCCTATTTCTAAAATCAACCACAGGGAAGTCCAGTATGGAGCAGGATGGAGGGTTTTAAACTCACTCCCCTATACTGGTCCTCACATCAGAATAGTTTTTCGTTTAAATAGGGAGTGATTTACTCCAGGGAATCAAGTAGGGCATCCAAGAGAAATTTTGCAAGGCTGAACATGATTGCTTTTGGGCCTGTGTATATGTCTGTGTCTGTCTGGGGCTCCACTGGGTGAAACAATACGTTCATTTCATAGGAAAAATACTGCAAGTCAGTCCAAGGCAGTGACATCTCTGGCCCATCCCCTGTTTAGATATCAGACTGCAAGCACGCCTTAAATCAATAAATGCCTTAAATCAATAAATAGTTTTATACGTTCTACAGAGATACTCGCAGGAACACCTCAGCAAGTGAAAGTCCAAAAGTGGCAGGCTAAAACCCAGACTGATGCTGAATGAGAGACTGCCCCTAGGCACACAGAAGACTGGGTGACTGGGAAGCCGCTGAACAGATTATGCTTTGACACCATGAGATGCAGAACCTACCTTAAGAAATGGGGCCACAACATATGAGTGTGGAGAAGAGCAAACCACAGACCACCTATTACAATGCAGTCTGAGCCCTGCCACATGCACAATGGAGGAGCTTCTTATAGCAACACCAGAGGCCCTCCAAGTGGCCAGCTACTGGTCAAAGGGCATTTAGTATAATGCCAAGTTTGTGTTTTTTAAATACATTACAACTGTATCCTTGGTTTGCTTATGATATGATAAATAAATAAAAATAGGAAAAATAGATAGGTCCCAGTAAAAATTATGTTTACTTGACTTCATAAAAAATGCAATGGAATAGAACTGAGATTTTATTTATTTCTTTATCAGAAATTCACAGGCCCCTCCTTGGCTTCCTGAGACCTTGACCAATGTACCAGCCCAACCTCCCACTTGTTGGCTTTGGAAACCACTATGGGGAAAAGTGTTAATCTCTTCTGGGCTGCTGACTTCCTCTGCTGCTATCTCTAATCAATGATCAGAGATAAGAAGGCACTGATAGATTTTAAAGGCTTATATAACTCACATAAAACTAAGCAGTATTTTTCAGGTTAAGCCAATGCATGGAACTCAGCTGCGCTTAGCAGGGACAAATGCTATGGCAATGGGGCTTATTCCTGAATAGGACAAGACATGCTTAGAATTAAATTGTGATTTATATGCTTGACAGGAAAATGGATACATTGACCCTGTTCTTATAAATGACTCTATAAAACTTTATAAAGGTCTTGCCTTTTCAAATTGTGAAACATTTTTGATCAATTCTCACTGGAATTTGAATTTGAATGGAGACACTATCCACCTCAGTTTGAGTAATTTTAATATTGTAAGTATAATTGTGGCTTTTATGCAATACTCTCCTATCTCCATTACCTTTCTGCAGAAGCTGTACCTAATGATCTACTCAGACTTGGATGTTTTCGAACTGTTAGGTTGGCAGAAGCTGAGCCTAACAGTGGGAGCTCACCCTGCTCTTGGAATTCGAACCGCCAGCCTTTCAGCCAGCAAGTTCAGCAGCTCAGTAATTTAAACCGCTGTGCCACTCCCCCCCCCCCCCCCCGGATAATGACACTCAATGCAGTCATGCTGGCAACATGACTGCATGGAGGTGTCTATGGACAATGCCAGCTCTTTGGCCTAGAAGTGGATATGAGCGCTACTTCAGAATGGGACAGGACTAGACAATGTTTAAGGAAACCTTTACCTTTACTATCCTATCTCCAAGACACAGTCATGTATATGAAAATAACCTCCTTTTCCTCCTCCATCATCATCTTTATTTATATTTATTTATATTTATATAGGTACTTAAGGCAACTTACAAAGGAAAACAATATCATTTATTTTTTAAAAGTTAACAATTAAAATAAAACCATTCTTTTTAATACTTACAATAATAAAGCATACAATTAAATTGTTAAAAAGCAATTTGGAAAGCAGTATCAAGAATAATAAACCCAAACAGAAGTCTATTTAATAGACAGGATGAATTCTTTAGAAAACAAGACAGCAGAGTGATGAGGGGAGATGGTGGATAAAGAACTTGGATCAATGTTTTAATAGTTTTCTGAAGGCAAAATAAGAAAATTGTCAAGTGTGGTTAGTTGCAAGATACACTATGTAACCAGAAGCATATTAGGTGCAATACAGACTCAGGAGTAACATAGTCCATGCTGAGAGTGTTTATGGTGTAGGCGATTCATGGCTATTCACCATCAGACAGACAGCGTAGAACTAAACTACCTTGTTGCCTACCATATTTGCCCCACTGCCTCATGGATGCCCCCGCTTTCCCCCAGCAATGTGTTGAGGTCCTGTGTCCTTAATTCTTAGATCCACTAAAATGAACCATTAAATCTGATGAAGGAAATCCTTGCAGGTATTCAAGACTCAACATACATAGACACATCTCAGGCACCTTGACTAAGCACCTACCATCTTCTATCCAAAATAAATAATCCACGACATCACTTTATTATGGGCTGTGGTACTTTTACAATTTGGGTGTTTGATTACCTGGACTCCATACTCAGACTATATGTTACAGGTACTGCATGTTATGGAGGCAGGTTACAGTCCTCTTGAACATACTATCTTGGTTACTCTGGATGTTAAGACCCTTGACATCAGCATCTTCATGTGGAGCCCCTGATGGCACAGTGGGTTAAACCCTTGTATCGGCAGGACTGAAGACCAACAGGTCGCAGGTTCAAATCTGGGGAGAGCATGGATGAGCTCCTCTGTCAGCTCCAGCTTTCCATGTGGGGACATGAGAGAAGCTTCCCACAAGGATGGTAAAACATCAAAACATCTGGGCATCCCCTGGGCAACCCCCCCCCCACATAATATACTGCTGGCATGCTGGCACAGAAGTGGAGGGGATCCATTGCACCAAGCTAGGTGACAGGAACACTGCAAGATTGAATGGTTTTAGCTATTGATGTGGGATATAATGACAGGGAAAAGTCATGATATGAATAAACATAACACTTTAAATATTGTAAGGTAGCAGAACCTTCTAGCTCCAATGCCAGTTTGCCTGCCTCATGCAAAAAAGTCCACAAATGCAATATTGAAAACAGACAATTTAAAAAGCCATGGGGAAACTGTTAAATGATCAGGCCTATAACAGGAAACTGTAGTGTTGTTTTAGTTCTCATACCAGTGTGGGCAAGAAACAAAAAAAATACAAATAATAGATGAATAAAAATATTATTTCCCTACATGGCGTTGACCACTGTAATGCATGGGAAGTGAAATATCAGGGGGAAAAGGCATGTATTATGGATACATGCATGCAGTATACATTTATTTATTTAAAAATGTTTTGCCAGAAGACGTTTGCTGAGAGCTAATATCTCATTCCTAAGGTGTCCCATGGGAAAAATCCAGAGGGTTTGAGAGCTGCTGGGAAAGTTTTAGAAGATGAAAAGAAAATGCAAGAAGGAAGGCAAGGAAATGATCAAGAAAACCAAGATAGAAAATGAAAGGGAAATGTACACAAGCCATGAAGACGAATAACAAATGTTGTTACAAAGGTAAAGTGTTAGGAGCAGGAAAGCGATGAAAAAGATGGCAGGCCCTTTGGGAAAATAGTGATTGGGGAAGGAAATTGATGATGGAAGATCTGAATGCTGATGCATAAGAGACTGATTTATCTACAGTAGACTTCAAGGGCAGAGAAAATTGGCAGAACTGAAAAATACACTGGGTGGGCGCTAGGGTTGTGTAATGTGGTAATATATTTCTGCTTAGAATAAAACTCTCTAGGGCTGTCCCTAAAAAATTAAAACTGAAAAACATAAACCAAATCTAAAAGAACGGGAAAAAAATTGAAATGAAAAGATCTTTAGGCATTGAGATGTTGTCAAAGCAGGTTCAAAACAGATCTACATGAGAAGAACATTTACTCGGATTCCAACAAACAAAAAAGTTCCTGTCATCTGTAGACCTGCTTCTACCTTCAAAAGTTCCAAAGTTCCTATTTTCTTTAACCTCATTCAGGTGAATGGTGTTTTTTGTCTTCCCATTCTGTTAGAGAAGTAGATCTATAAGGTAGATATCTTGTGACATTGTCATCTGAAGAGTGGATAAGTATGTCTGAGCCACCTAGATACAACATTTTAAGATCAAAATCTCTGGGTCAAAAATTGTTTTAACATATCTATTGCATTTAGAATGGTTATTATTATATTATTTCATGCATTTCTATCCTGCCCTTCTCCCCCCGAAGGGGGACTCAGTCCCTGAAGGAGAACGCAGGGCGGTTACATTTTTTTCCCTTATAGTAGTGGCTCTCAACCTATGGGTCTCCAGATGTTTTGGTCTTCAACTTTCAGAAATCCTAACAGCTGGTAAACTAGCTGGGATTTCTGGGAGTTGTAAGCCAAAACACCTGGGGACCCACAGGTTGAGAACCATTGCCTTATAGAGAGGATTTATAACTTCTCAAGACAATGAGTTATGATAGTGAACGTCCAGCTCATGCTATTCCAACCCAGGTTTTTGTCATTGTGGTGGTCATAATTCTTTATCAAATGTGCAATGACCCAAATTCACGACAATCCCAGTTTTTAAGTGATGCCCCTGCCAACACAGATCTTTCAACAGCATTGTAAAGCATGGGATTGGTAGTAGTCTTTCCAGCAATTGTTTTGTAGATGAACAAACTACAAGGAAAACATCTACAGGGATCTCATGAGGAGGATGGTCCTGATGAATACCTGCTGCATCCAGCTTCAGGAATAAAACTGGCCCCCTCTTTGCTAAGTTTATCCAATCTCAATTAACAGAGAATTGTTCAACAGTGGAATGTGCTGTTTTTTCAGTCTGGTAGAGTCTCCTTCCTTTGAAGTTTTTAAACAGAGGCTGGATGGTCATCTATCAAGAGTGCTTTGATCATGTATTCCTGCATGGTAGAGTTAGGTTGAACTGAATGGTCCTTATGCTCTCTTTAAACCCTGTGGCTCTATTATATTACATGAAAAGGGCCATGTCAAATGGACTCAATTGATTAAGAGATGATTTTTTTGTGTGGATCACACCAGGAAATGTTTCTATATTCCAAGCTCCCAGCCCATATTATTTTCTGTCCCTGTGTGATTAACTATTGTGGAATAGCACATACCATCTGTAGGAATGGGGCAATTTTATACCCTGCAATACCTTGGAATTCCCATTGGAGTGAGAAAAAACTCTAGATGAAAGCAGCTAGTACACAAGCTTAAAAAAAATCTGGATGTGAGTTAAAGCATCATGGTATCACCTTTCTCCCTGATTTCTAGCTATTCTTTTTAGTGGTAAATGTATGGTCAGTCCACTAAGCCATCATACATAGTAAGAGTATTTAGACCTGTGTAGTCATCATGAACATCTTCATCCTTTATGGAGCCTTTTGGATATGTCATCAAGTTTCTGCATGTACTCATTCTTTGAAGTGGTTCTTATAGTGTACATTAAATATAGCAGCCCAAATCACTCACTGGACAGATGTTGACATCTTTGTTTGATTAGCAGAGTGGTGATTCTTCAGCATATTCTGTGCATTTATGAGGCTATTTAAAATATAGGTAAAGATGGAGGGCTAAGAATTAGCACAGTGGGAAATGGGATGCTGAATTTTTAGCAGCAAGAAGAATGCATTTCTGATTGATGTCAAGAAACCAAACACTGAAGCATTATAATTGAACCCTACAGAGATCAGGATGTAGTTCATTGAAGACATCTTGCTCTAGAAGGGAGTTTTCCCTTTTTTCATTGGAGTCATTATTAGGCTGACTTCATCTTTCTAAGTGTTACCAAGTGGCCTGATTCCCTTGTTCAGATCAGTATCTGCCAGTTGGTGCAGTGATGATGTCCGCTCCATACCAGGCTCGAATGCCTTCTGGCGCTTCTACCCTTGTTTCATACTGTGTTGGCAATTTCTTCCATCTGTCCCCTCTCTTCATGATCAGCCTGTAGCCTGCAAAGAAGAGAAATTTTGTATGTTTTTAAGGAAATAAAAAAGACATTATATTCCTCCCTAAATGACTTCCATTTCTGGTAAAGTTTTATAACCACAGGTGAATGTGATCTAGTTCTTATTCATGTGGGAAATCTTTGTTTTGAGGCATACAGATGGAGACTCATGTGACTCAACTGTAGAAAATCATGTTCCTATACACAGAAAATGAATGTGCCTAGGAGAAGACTAGTTAGAAGTCAATGAACCTGTTGTAGTATGATGATTAGTGTTGAACTAGAACTTGAGAGATCCAGGTTCTAGTCCCAAATGAAGCATGAAATTCACTGGGTAACCTTGAAGCACTTATTATTTCAAGTCTGGTAACTCTTTCAGTCTGGATTGTTTGTGAAGATAAATTGAGCTTGCTGCAGGAAGTTGTCATAAATGTCATGAATAAACTGGAAGGAATTTCTGAACAAAGATGGATAAAACCATTAGTTTCCCTTACTGCCACAGTCAACTTTGAAAGCTTCTCCCCCCCCCATCCTATCAGTGAAAAAAAAAGTAAATGTTCATAAGTTCTATAAAAATTGATCAAATAGAAGGTTCACTCACCTGCACTTTTCAGATGGAGTAGGAAAAACTTTTCACAATGCAGAGAGTACAATATTGTTCCTGCATTATGCCATTTGCACTGATGGTCCACAAAGAACTAACTCCAATTCTGCACAGAGCAGGTGACATGAAAACAGCCACCCACATGTAGCGGCCTAATTTTTGGATGGTAAAGTACCTCCAAAGAAGAAACTACCACCTAACTCTCAAGTGATCAGTCTATGAAATACATCAGGTTCTGTAAGAACTTGCTTTGAATACTACCTCGAAATCCTTTTTCATATGATAACTCTTACAGGAGTGAGTTTCTTTTCTTTTCACCCCTGTCTGTAACTAGGAGTTGTATGTGTATGTATGTTATTATTATTATTAATGTTTATTTATATCCCACTTTCTCTCTCCATATTATTATGAGACTCAAAGCGGCTCATAATAAAAAAAACATTTCAATACAACTTAAAATATGCAAATATAAAAATATTAAAACAGTATTAAATCTCATTAATATTAAAAAACCATTCAGGTTAAAACCATAAAATCATATAATATTACAGCAATCTTAAAAACTTTCTTGCCTGAATAAAAAGGTCTTAACCTGCTGCTGGAAGGACAGAAGGGAGGAGGCCATTCTGGTTGCCCTGGTCAGGGCGTTCCAGAGTTGAGGAGCAGCCACCAAGAAGGCCCACTCTCTTGTTCCCACCAACAAAGCATGAGATGGAGGAGGGACTGAGATAAGGGCCTCTCCTGAAGATCTCAGGGCTCAGGCAGGTTCGTACAAGGGGAAGTTTGTAACTCAGAGATAGCCTGCGTTTCTAAATTCTGCACAGAAAAGAAGTTTCCTGCAGAGAAAAATGTTGTTTTCTATTCAAACTACGTATGCATTTTGTGCAGAAGAAATATCAAATTGTGAATAGACTTAGAAAACAGAAGAAGACAATGTCTTTTTTTTTTCAAGATTAGTGAAGAATTGTATCCCTTGCAAAATTAGATCCATACCAAATTCATTTAATCAAGCATGTTATTGTATCTATTTCTTTATTTAAAACTTTTATATTTCGTTCTTCTCTACCTTCATGGAGGGACTCAGAACAGCTAACAGCACTATATGCCGGGATGATGCTTCCCGAACTGCTAACAGCAAGAATTCAATGCTAACAATAATAACCTTTTAAAACATCATACATAAGCAATAGGTTAAAAACACATATAAGATAAAGATACATATAAAACCATTTGCCAAGATAAAAACATTGTCCAACTCAGTCCGCACATTGTGGTCAATAACTTTAGTCATTTACCGGTCATTTACTCTCCTTTGAGCGATTAGTGCATTTCTGGGAATGAAGGCCATAGCTCTCTTCTCAGCAATGGATAAAACCATACTTCATTAATTTTTCAAATTCTCCTTTAAAGGTATCTAAACTAATGACTATCATGTTATTTTATGACATCTTATCATCGTTCTCCCTTGATGGATTGTCACCTTGTCATGGTGAGGGGGCTTGTGTGTTCCAAAGAACCTACGGGCGTAACCACCAGAGTCATGTATTCCCAGGAGGGGCCACAGGGGAGGATCCAGACCAAGAACAATCCAAAGGCCCAAAGACCTCAATGGCGGAGCAGGCGGAAGATAACATGGTACATGTTACAATGGATGTGAAGGCTGCAACAGATTGAGAGGCCACTATCATCATGTTAACCATGCCACTGGTTGGGACCTTAACTCTGTGAAGACTATGGGTTGATTGGCTGTGCACTGACCTCCACACATTAAAAAAAACCTCATGCACAAGCCTCTTCCAAGAAAAATAAAACCCATCCAAAAGTCTCATGGCAATCAGCGAATAGCAATGGGGGCAGGCCTGTGAAATCTGGAAGCCCCTACTCACAAATTGGCATGTGGGTAGTGGATGTGGATTCAGTTGGAGAAGAAGAATGACAGTGAACACTATGAATTAATTAATTATCTGTTGTGTTAAATTATAGCTCCTCTGCATCTGTCCTCCATCTTCTGCCAACCAGTGTCACTGGATGACCTTGAATTCTGGTATTGTTTCAATTCCAGAACTGACTAGATGTTCAATCACAAGGTCAAAGCAAAAAAGGTTTGAAAAGTTAGATATAATTCATATGCAATAGACTTTATCTTAGATCTTATGTTTAGAAAGAAAAAGTGGTTATTGATCCAATGTTTTTAGAACAGAGTTGGTTGTACATTTTGGGGAAAAATGTTTGACTAAGGCTATCAATATTTTTACAGAAGACTATACCAATTACATCCACATTTTAAATTGCATTCAGTGAATTAATCAGTGCATTGTGGCAATAATTCAATTAAGGATTTTACCCCTACTGCATTCATTTTCTTGTAAAGAATGCCTTTAGATCTTCTCTTAAAAGCTATACTCAAAAAGACAGTCATTATAATTGCCTTTCTATCTTCCCAATATTTACTTTGCAATTCCTAAGGGCATTTGGGTAATTCCCAAAGTCTCCTGGATATGCTGAAGGAAGACAGAAAACATAGTTGAAAAGAAAGTACAGCTGATAGCATGATGCTATATTCTCTTTTAAAGTTAATTATCAGAATTAATGAGTGCATGAAAATAATTAACATTGCACATTTTTGCTGTCTGTTCTCTGTCATGAGGGAATTTAGTGACCTCAAAGTTGAAAATTGCCAATTATAACTTTATTTATTTTCATAATTTCAAAGAAATATTTTCCTTTGTCCCCTTACTCTGTGCTTTGTGCAGCCTGATTCACATCAAATTAAGTTCAACGAGACTTATTCCAAGTAAATATGGATAGAATTACAGCCACCCAATGCAGTCGAATGCAGGTTGGCTAGGACGTCTTGTTGAGTGCCTTCAAGTCATTTCTGACATGGTGACCTAAATATGAACCTATTGCAGGGTTTCTTAGCAGAATTTGTTCAGAGGGTGTTTTCTTTTATCTTCTTCTGGGATGGAGAGAGTGTAATTTGCCCAAAGTCACCCAGTGGGTTTCTAAAGTTTAGCAGGGATTTGAACCATGGACTCCAGATATGCAGGAGATGGTAGAAATGTATGCATATAATGCCTTTTCCAATCTCTATCTATTGCTTTTTCTATCCCTTCAGGCTGCATATAGAGATGTACATCAACATACAGCAGAGTCATGCAGGCACTGAAGCTTTGTAGGATTTACTATGACTAATAGTATTATCATTCTTGTAAGTGCTGTCAAATTGGTTTAAGTCATGGTGGCCCTATGAGTGAGAGACTTTCAAGAGAACTTGTTACTAGTACTGCTTTGGGTCTTGATCCAGAGAGAAAAGTAGGGATGATGGTGATGATGATGATGGCAACCTTACTTAGGTCTTCTAAACCTATGGCCTCCTTGATTGATGCAGTTCAAATTACATGGCTCCCTCCACTTTATATTTAAACGGTTTTTGGTAAACCTGCTACCAAACTCATGGAGATTCCAAGTACTCCATCTGCCTCTCTATGGTTACCCATCCCCAATTGTTCATAGGTTTCATTGGCTGCACTTACTTTGCCCATTTATTTCTTGGAGATTGACACAGAGACTATTAAATAATCCATTTACAATTTACATTCACAATTATCATGCCTGGTCCACCTACCCCTCAATTGTCCTGATTTGGTGGGGACAATCCTGATTATTCCTCTTCTGCCTCCACTTTTCAGCCAATTTCAAAAATTCCTGGTTTCTCTCTTCTTTTCCCACTTTTCCCCAATTATCCTTAGTTTATCTCATTTGCTACAGTCTGAGTTCAAAACGCAAAAGCAGTTTTCACTCAACCACTCCAACAACTTCATGGGGAATACTTAGGGATGGCTTACCATTGTATTCTATCTTTGACTAAACATAGCAATAAAATTTTGCATTATTCCCGCTCCTCCTTTCCTTTCCTTTCCTTATTACCAAGAGCCTTCTTTGCCTACAGTCATTTTCTCTTCTGTAACAAAAGATGACAAAGTGAATGGCGGGACCAAAGTGATATCTAATAAATAAAGACTTAAATGATGAGCCTAGGAACCTTGACAGAGCCAACTGATGAAATGGATTAATCAACAGAAGGGCAGTGAATGCCTAGGATGACATACATATATAACTGCTTCCCTTATCAGAACACATAGGTTTCATGTGAGATTCAGTCTCCATTCTATAAGCTGATGTGTGTTAAGCTGAAGGGGACACATGATTTAACTTTTTGTCAAGCCACTGTACAATTGGAAAATGTCTACGGAATAAATTTTCTGAAATAAATTGGACCAATTTGTTTCCTTTCATGCAACATTCTCCCTCAAAACATAGTTTCTCTTTTGTGTTCAATTGCCCATTGAGTATGAAATTGCCCATAAGGTTCCTACTTGTTCCTTTCATTTTCTTTCCCTTGATTTCATAAAGGTTCTGATCAAGGCCACCTCTGCCGTCTTACTTTGCACCTTACTAAAAGGGATATTAAAGCTCAGTAGTCCAGTTTCTTCACTGGTGTGGAAGCCATTATTTTTCATGAATAATATTCCAAGTTCAGCTTATTGCAATCTGCTGCATTTTTTTTTAAATCATCAGAACAGCAAGAGGGGTACCCATGGCAAACATTTCTTGGCTGTGAAAAGAGGGCTAACTCTTGCTATTTGCCATATAAAAATAAATATATACTTACAGTATACAATCTGCCCTCACATAAGATTACTCTTGCTGTTTGCCTTATATTCCTGCAATACACAATCAGCCCACCACATTGCCAGGGCTAAGGTCACACAACATCTGTGAAAGTGAAAAACAGCAAATAAAGAAATTACTAATTTTCTTTTCTTTTCTTTTTGGGGTTTCAGTTGTAAAGCACAAATATGACTAAATAATCATGACCATGAATAAATCAATACCTGGCCAGAGAAGCTGAACCTAAAGTATCCAGCTCAGGCCACTTCCACACTGCCCCTATATCCCAGGATCTGATCCCAGATTATCTGTTTATCCCAGGTTCTCTGGCAGTAGGAACTCATATAATTCAGTTTAAAGCACATAATCTGGGATCAGATCCTGGGATATAAAGCAGTGTGTGCCTCCGGAGTCATTCCAGAATATTGCTGTATTGTGTTAAATCTTAAAAACCATACTGCTACTGTTGTAAAAAAAAATGGACCCCCACAATATGGTCCATGGGATCCACAGCTCCATTGGAACATATAGTGAGCCAGGCATGTAGCCAGGGGGGGGGGGCCTTAGGGAGCTTCAGCCCCCCCCCGAAATTCTCAGGGTGGTCCACGAGAAGGCCTTACTGGTACATTATTTAAACTGTTATGTTTATTCATATCATGATCTGATCACCATTCTCATTATATCCCACATTCATGGGGTTATTGGGATAACAATACAAAACGTTTGCTAGGGTAGACCCTCTTTCACCCAGTCTCAGCCCCGAACCAAACTCAGCCCCCCCCGAATCAAAATCCTGGCTATGGCCCTGTAGTGAGCCCATGTTGACCTCTCCCTTAATTCTAAGCTAGCCTTCAATAAACCTCTCATAGAATCATAGAATCATAGAGTTGGAAGAGACCTTGTGGACCTTCCAGTCCAACCCCCTGCCAAGAAGCAGGAAAATCACAATCAAATCATCCCTGACAGATGGCCATCCAGCCCCTGTTTAAAAGCCTCCAAAGAAGAAGCCTCTACCACACTCCGGGGCAGAGAGTTTTACTGCTGGACAGCTCTCAAAGTTTGGAAGTTCTTCCTTATGTTCAGGTGTAATCTCATTTCCTATAGTTTGAAGCCATTGTCCTAGTCTCCAGAGCAGCAAAAAACAAGTTTGCTCCCTCCTCCCTATGACTTGCCCTCACATACAGTATTTATACATGGCCATCACGTCTGCTCTCAGGTTGCCTAACCTTTTCCCATACCCCAGACCTCAGGGGATAAATAACCACACATTTAGCATATTCCCTTTACAATACCCCAGAAAAGTCACAGGGAACATATGATGGGTCTCTCAGAAGAGCCACAAGAGTAGTCATAATATTATCTGATTGTATCCTCTGAACCTTTCCTCGACTATAGTGTTGTGCCAGACCCATTTCTGTGAGGTCTCAATTGTATATGCCAACACCCTGAGAACCTTTTGTTTACTGAGCTGTCACCTATTGTATTAACTGAGGCTTCAAAACCCATTTCAGCCCATTGTCGCTTGCCCCACTACATTCCTTTCTGTTCTTGCCCCTCTCCTGGAAACAGATATTCAAAATAATCCAATGACAGTTTATTAAATGTCCTGCCTGGAGCCAACTAGCAATGACAACGGACAAAACCCCAGAACAACAAGGGAGCGGATCCTGGCCAGCCACATTTTACACAAGTCAGGAGCTTTTGTTTTGAGGTATGTCAGTTCTATGGAGTACTGACTCTGCTGACATCTTTGGCCATTAAGAATAAATGCTTCAGATTTTGCCTTCAACCTGTCTGTATCTCATTTGATTCTTTGGGAGCCAGGCACTCCAGAATCTAAGCCTGCAATTTTAGTGGAGCTGAAACACATAACACTATAGTGCATGTTCATACATTGAACTGTAGATAAAACTTTTTTTAAAAGGGGAGGAAGCTTCACATACATTCCTTTGATGGGCTTATTTTGAGTCTTCCCACCCCAGTCTTCTAGAACTCTGTAAGGAACATAAGGCTAAAGGCAAAAAAAAAGCCTGTGTTTCCCAGTGAGGTGTTATTAAAAAGCTGAGATGGGAAATGGAGGGCCTAAAGCTATAATCATTAATCAGGCTCTCTTTATCTTTGTCTCTAATCTCATGGTAATAATTCTGATTTGAGACTGCACATATTATTTAAATTAACCCCAAAATATCTAAGATGTAATAATGGACCTCTAACCATTTGTCTAGTGTGGTTTTAAAACTTCTGAATCTGGACAAGTCAGTCTAACTTTTCAACAGTAGATAATAATTTAAACGAATGAGCCTAGAATGGTGAAAACAAAGTTAACATTACATGTGAAAATGTAATGCGGTGTTATTAGAGCACAACTAAACATGACTTGATGCAGATACCAATGCAGTTCCAAGTGGCAATAGGATTATCATATCAAGACAAAGGGGAGTGTTGATCCAAATCCATCCGTTTTGGTCAGAATTCACCTGTAATACTGTCTCAATGTCTAAAGCACCACTGTTTTAAAAGGGCACTGACAAACTGGAACGTGTCCAGAAAATAGTGACCAAAACAGTAAAGGTTGGAAACCGTGCTCTATGAGGAGTGGCTTAGGTAGTTGGTTATGTTTAGCCTAGAGAAGGGAAAGTTAAGAGACAAGATAGCCTTGTTTAAATATGTGAAAGGATTTCATACTGAAGATAGCTTGTTTTCAGCTTCTCCAGAAATAATGACACAATATAATGGACTCAAATGGCAAGAAAAAGAAATTCCATGATTGATGATAAGATAAATTCCATGGAAAGTGATGGAATTTCTTTGAATATGGTCTTAAAACAGAGGTTGGATGGCCATTTCCCAGGAATGGTTGTGTCCGTATGCTCTCTCCGTGCGTGATTGGCATAGGATTATATTATTTTTATTTTATGAAGGCATTGATACAGGGTTTTTTTTTCTACTGGAAGACATATTTTATTTTCCCCTGAAACTGCCAACAAGTCCCTTGGTTGTTTTTTTATGACAAGGTTATTTGGTATTCTAGTATGAAACTACATCAAGATTGGCATGCATCATTACCATTGCTGCTCAAGTCTATGCAGTTTGTTACAGAGTGTTACTCGATCATAGCAGTCCATTAGTTTTCTTAATTAAGCATTTTCTCTTTTTTGAGCATTTTCAGCTTGAATCTGTATAGTTTCTTTTATGGCCAGCTGGCAGGCTTAAATGGTTTAATAGTAATTTCCTTTTCCCAGAGGACCCTAAGAATTCTAAGTTTGTAAATATGGGTTATAGATCTCTACAAGAGACATTATAGCACCTTCTCTTTCCCTCACATGTCAGGTTTTATTGGGGAAATTATGTTATTTGAACAGACAGGAACACAATATAAATGCGTAGAATAAATAAGCCCACATTCTGACATGACAAGTTGAAGTAATTCAATAAATCAAGGAAGTCTTGAGTTTGCAAGACCTGAACAGGACTATGGATGACCAGAACTTTGAGAAGTCTCTTATTCATAGGGGCACCATAAGTCAAAGCTGACTTGAGAGCAAATAACAGCAAACATATGTCTATGCTCTCAGTTTCCAGTCATAGTGCAAAAAGTAACTTTTCTAAGCTCTGAGTTGGATCAAAACCTCTCCATATCCCTCACATCACGATACAGTTTGGTTTCCATGAAATAATGTTCAGACATTTTTTAAAAAAAGAATATATATAATACACAAAGAAAAACAAAACAATAACCATTCTACTCTGTCTGTGAAACAAATTAATGGAATTAGGTCCTTCTGTTGTTCAAGAGAAGAGAAAATAAGGATGTGTCTGAAGATACTCTGATGTCATAGTTAAAAAAATGTTCCACAAGCCATGAAATTCTTGGACACTCTCACCAAGAATGTAATGATTGCCTACCTTGTTGCATTTCCCCCAACATTTGCTACTGAAATCTTTATTCATTATTTTATAACCTGATTCTAAAGGAGTTAAATACCAATGATAATTTATTATATATCTATGTTCCTTAATTTGGGAAGAAATGGACTTTGTTGGTACATTTTTTCCCATATGGATTCCATATGGATGTGCAGGCTTTCAGACTTAAATGAAACAAAAATTTAATACCTCTACTTGCGTGTGAGTTATTACAGAACAATGTTTTCATTAGTGTAATGCGTGGCTATGACCGGAAGGTTATTTATTTATTATTTATTATTTATTTCAAACATTTGTACCCCGCCCTTCTCAAACCCCCTCAGGGGGACTCAGGGCAGCTTAAGCCGGCAACAATTCGATGCCCCATATACAACATAATAAATACAGTAATTACATAAATAACTAAATTAGTTTAAAATTAAGTCAATTTAAAATTTAACACTGGCTAGTTAGCCTTATCTAGAGCCATATTCTGTGACCAATGACATAATCAGAAGCATGTCCATAGTCCATTTCCATAGCATTATCACCATTGTCATTGTCATAGCCGAAAGCCTGGTCGCACAACAACGTTTTCAACTTTTTCCTGAAGGAAAGGAGGGATGTAGTTGACCTGATTTTTCTGGGAAGCGAGTTCCACAGGCCACTGCTGAGAAAGCCCTGTCCCTCGTCCCCACCAAGTGTGTTTGCGCCAGAGGCAGGATCAAGAGCAGGACCTACCCAGAAGATCTTAAACTCCGAGGTGGGATGTAGTGGGAGATATGTTTGGACAGGTAAGCTGGTCCGGAACTGTATAGGGCTTTATAGGTCAAAACCAGCACTTTGAATTGTGCTCGGAACTGGACTGGCAGCCAGTGTAGCTGACATAACAGAGGGGTGGTATGCTCCCTGTATGACGCTCTAGTGAGTAGTCTAGCTGCCGCCCATTGGACTAGTTGGAGTTTCCAAGCATTCTTCAAAGGCAACCCCACGTAGAGGGGTCCCCAGGAGACGTGAAAGCATCGAAAGTTCTGGAAATGGTGTTAATTGGTTGAAATGCCTCCATTGGCCACCCAGAGGAAAATTTAAACATATTATTATTTTCTCCAATAACTATTTTAGGCCCAAGAAAGAGAGATTGGAAATGTATGTTCTAGCCATTGCAACACATGCTTGGATGTCTCTCTTATGGGAAACTTGCCTAGAACTTCTCAATTTTCCCGCCACCAGCAGGCAAAGAATGCTTTATTTTGACAGTATTTCATGATGTATGGGTTGTTGCTGTACTGTTACATACTAAATGCTTTCCAACCTGTTCTAAATTAACGTGGTTGTTAGGAACCCCCGGTGGTGAAATGGGTTAAACCCTTGTGCCGGCAGAACTGGTCGACTGATAGATTGGTGGTTCAAACCCAAAGAGTGGGGTAAGCTCCTGTCTGTCGAGCTCTATTGACTAATTAATTATTTACAACATTTATATTCCACCCTTCTCACCCCGAAGGGGACTCAGGGCAGATTACAATACACACATACATTCAATGCTGTTTTTGACATGCAAGACATACAGACAGATAGAGGTCATTCAGCAGTTTTTCTACTTCCACAGTGGGAGCTGTCACTTCATCCACTATGATGCCGAGCCTTTTGATTGCAATATTTCCTCCTTGTTCTCTGGCATTTTTATGTCCCTAATTTCTCTACTCACAGCACAGCTGTTTTCTAAGCAAGAAATTGAGTTCCTGATTAAAGGGCTATTTAATCAGGAACTCAACCCTGACTTAGGCTTTGAACTTGTTACCTTTTGTTCAGCATTGATTTATTGCTGCTAGTGATTAACCAGCTGTGCTACCGACCTGGCCCTCTAGCTTCTCATGCGGGGACATGAGAGAAGCCTCCCACAGGATGGTAAAACACCAATCATCCGGGTGTCCCCAGGGCAACATCCTTGCATACAGCCAATTCTCTCCCACCAGAAGTGATTTGCAGTTTTTCAAGTTGCTCCTGACATGAAAAAAGTAATAGTTTAATTGTTCAATTCACTGAACTGTTTTAAAACACTTAAAAATACAGTATGACTTTCTTACCTATGGTTTCACTCATCCTTGCTTCAAAAGTTCACAAGAGCAGGTGTTTATCAGTAAAACACTGTTCACATTGCTTCCACGTGCATTCGTGCATACAAAGAGTGCTTCAATGTAGTGTTTGCTGAAAGCAAGCAGGCATGAGTGAGAGTGACAAGAGGTATGAGGGACAAGTGCACTAAACTATGAATGTTCTGGTTGTGATGTAAATGTTAGAAATTCACAAATTGAATTCACATGAACCTATAGGATGTCAAAGAAAGTGGCAAGGAGCATCTGTTCATTCTGAAAGAAAGAGCAATTTTCCTTAACTAAATTAGAAATGAAATTTCAGTAAAGCCATGGATTCAGACTGAGAGAAGGTTGCTCAGCAACATGGTACAGTGCTGATACTGAAGACTGATACGTAGGTTTAGACACTGTGATATGAGCATGTTTTAAGGATATGCGTCATCTTCCATTGCATAACTTGCTGGATAAAACATAAGATTGACCACCAAATCGAAGTTGCAACTCAATCCGCCAACGTATTGATTGAATATAAAGTCCCTCCTCACAAATAGCATGCCTTTCATTCCCAACAATTTACAGCACTTTATGATCTATTTCATTACATCGTAAATGTCATAATGACCGAATGTTCCATGAAGCATCATAAAACAGTATGAATTACAAGAGAATTCTTTCAGCCTTTGATTGACAGACTGGCTCTGGCTTAGGTAGCAGCGGTCTTGTAATGCTTTCCAAGTGTGTCAAGATTATTGAGGAAAACTGTGCCACTTCCCTCTGTCTTCCAAATAACTCATAGCTCGCACTTGGAAACAGATGCTTGGCCAGCCTTGACTGAACAACTCATAAATGTAAGTTTTCATACCTAGGCTGCCAATACAACTAGCTTTCTGAACATATTACTGCCTATTATAGCTAAGGACTGAAGAGCTTTTGTGGCTCACAGGAAATCTTTACTAACAACTATCCACTTATAAATGAGCTCTGTATGCAATTCCATCACTCTATGGTGAAATGGATCCATGAGTACAACATTTTGCAAAAGTTATTTTGCTGGTTTATAGCTCTGAGAATCCCCAGGCTAGAGGATATTTTAGGTCAAAAACCTTTTCCAAACTTTAAGGGCACCTTTTTCAAATTCTGGATGTGGTGTTTTGGTAGTCATCTCTTTAGATCATGATTTAAAAGATATTTAATTGGGCCACTTCCTCAGAGAAAGTGAATGGTAGTTGGTGGAAATGTGCCATTATTGCAAATATTTGCCATATAAATCTTAATTAGTCCATCAAACCTGGAATCCTGTTAGCTGGCCTCAACTACAGGGATTATGTTCAACCAGTTATTAAGTGCCTAGTAAACACATAGGGTTTTTTTTTAATGTCAGGAGCAACTTGAGAAACTGCAAATTGCTTCTGGTGTGAGAGAATTTGCCATCTGCAAGGACATTGCCCAGGGGATGCCCAGATGTCATACCATCCTATGGGAGGCCTCTCTCATGACCTCTCTCATGGGAAGTTGGAGCTGACAAATGGGAGCTCACCCTACTCCCTGGATTCGAACCACTGTAAATTCAGGTGATTTAATGGATCTACTCTAGTTGGAATTAACAATAAGAGCCAAATGTGTCTTTTAGAGGCCACATAAAGCCGATTCTACAAGAACTACACTGGGGTTGGCTCCTGACAGCACACAAATGTGGGTTTAAGAGGGAGGACAAAGAAACCCAGGTTCTAAGAACATGTCCCCACACAGACCTATGGGTCTTGGGAATTCTTCCCCCACTATCCTCACAAGCCTCATTTGCCTCAGAACAAGATGGAGGGCAGAAGTTTTTTTTGTAGCTCACTCCGTTATGTGCTGAACTGTGTATGCACACCTGTGAGTATCTTAATATAAATGTAAGCAGATTTGCATGTGCACATATGAAGTTCAGCACATAATACAGTGGGGTTTTTTTAAAACTTCTGCCAGATTTCTCCCTTTTGTTTATTCAAGCTCTGTTTAATGTTATACAGTTTAAAATAAGGAGTTTTGGAGTTCTAATTGCTCTCAATTCGTGCTTCCTTTAAATCAGCTGTGTGTCCATTTGACAGCACAATCAGCCAATCAGTTGTCTCGGGCTTTTAAAAAACAGACATGTACTGGAGGGAAGGAAATCATGTGTTTTTTGTTAGTGCAGGAATATACAATGATGTGAATATGCACATTTTTGGCCAGAATCAGGATAAAGGGGGAACTTTTTATCCTGTGTTTTTCGACTGTTGCAGCAAATCAGCGAGCATTTAGTGCTAGCGTCATGTAGCCAGCCACCCCTTCCCTTTTAATACAGGAAATCCTATGTTTTAGGTACTGTGTAGATAGGCCCTGGCTTTCAATTTGCTTCGGAGCTCAATTCAAGATGCTGGTGGAGAACTGCACAATATGAAATGACTTGAGGACAAGATATCAGAAAGACTGTCTCCTTCTATATAAGCCTGTCAGAAATTTGAGCTCTTTAGGGGAGTCTTTGTAAAGTTAGGTTGGTGTTTCTTGGTAGCAATATTTTAACTATGGAACTCCATATCCAAGACAGATTGGTTCCATCTCTATTGAGCTTATGGATGGCACCCAAAACAATGCTGTTAACTAGGCTTGGTTGATCCATTAAAAATTGGTTCAAAACTCATTTCGGATCTAGGGGGCGGTGGTGGTTCAGTTTGGAAGTCAATTCCGATTTTCACAGAAAAAAATGTTCAAAACTTTCTGAAACTTCCGAGACTTCCAAATTCTGAATAATGTTTTAACAGTGTTATTTCCTGTTTCATTGGGTGGTCTTTACTTTGAAAGTAGTTGTTTTACTCCAGAAGGAGGGAGCAAAGGGAGGAAATTAAACCACGCTGGTTTAAAATGGCTTTCTGGCGTAAGAGGAGGGACAGCAAAGCGAGGAAATTCACCACTCTGTTTTAAAATTCTTG
This sequence comes from Anolis apletophallus, assembly GCA_030556195.1. NCBI lineage: Eukaryota > Metazoa > Chordata > Lepidosauria > Squamata > Anolidae > Anolis > Anolis apletophallus. The sequence continues at coordinate 90,157,910 of JARBWK010000012.1, read as the reverse complement.
CCCAGACTTCATATGGTCACCCAGATGGTTAATATTAATATTATTATTATTAATAATAATTTTTGCCTCCTGGCCCAGGAAGTTTAGGCAGGCAGGAAGGCAGGCAGGTCACTGTGAGTTCCCCTCTGCTGCGCCCACTGCATTCTTCATGCCCAGTGCAGGCCAGTGTGAGGAAGGAGGCCAAAGCCAACCTTCAGGAGCTGTGTGGCATAGGCCAGACGCTCCATTGGGCCCCAGCTAGGCCCAGGAAGGACGGAAGAAGCATGGGGAAGGAGGCAGGAAGCAGCAGTGGGCACATTCACCATTGGCTTCACTCAGTCAGAGGCGGCTTTGCCATAAGTGAGGTCAACTGGCTGAGGTGGTGTAGCAACCCAGCCTCCAGCCCAGCCAGGGGGGGTCAGGGGATGCCCCGGGGGTCCCAATTGCTCTGGACCCGATTGATGGGGATTCAGGTGAAATGGATGATGGGGCTGTTGGCCTGCCTCTCCTACAGAGAGCTTGCAATGGGAAGATGATTGACCCGAGGCCTACGAGGACGAGGGAGGTCAGTCTGACCCAGATTCAGATAACTGGTATGAGAATCCAGGTGGGCGAGGTTCCCAAGAACGAATCTGGGAACCCGCAGGGGATGAGTCCATGGAGACAGAATGGGAGGATGCTTCTCATGAAGATAGCGAGACAGCTGTGGAAAGGGAGGGAAGGAGCTTTGACCGCAGGAGGAGCATTGAGGCCCATAGAAAGGAATGGCGGCTGGTCGCTGGTCTCACAAAGGAGGAATTTAATATACGTTCTGTGGGAACAGATCCTCAGTTGAATGGCCACTTCTGATCTGAAGGAAGTGTAGCGTTCCTGATCCTTGAAGCCTGCTGGCTTGCCTTGCCAAGAAGCTACCTTGGGCCTTGTACCTTGCCTCGCCTTGCCTTGCTCCACGGAGACCTTGTTTCGCCTTGTTTCGCTTTGATCTTATGGACTTTGCTGTTGAGAGATTTCCTGTTTCTACTCGGACATTTTACTGCTTACCATTTTGGACTAATTGCTTTTTACTTGGACATTCTACTTTTACACTTGTTCTTTATTATTCAATAAATAGTTAATTGATCATTTGTCTCTGTGTGTGTGATTAAGGGGCCGGTTAGGTAATAAGTTCAGCACAATATTCAAATCATACATTCATTTATAAAGCATAAGTCATTCAAATACGTAGCATATATACATTAAACATCATTATGCAACCGACTTTGTACCATGTCCGGAGAGTGGCTGGAGCATAAAGTCCATCTGATATAGTCTGTATGAAAATCAGTCCAAAGTCACTCAGGGGATATCCCCTTTTTGGCTCAATAAGAGCAACAGACACGGCAACCAGGATGCGGTGGGTGAAATCAAGCACCATAGACCAAAAATAAACCAGAGCCTTACAATCCGGGCTCTCGGAAATGAAATGAAGCAAGCCTGACGGAGGTATATTCCTTGTAATCTGGGCCGCTGGGTTCCGTTTCGGGATCTTTATCAAAGGCATATGTCCATTATGCAGGTTTAGGTCCTGGAGGATTACATATTATACATAATAACACATATAAGGCATGTAGAACAAAACATAACCAATTGTTATATACATTTAAGCGCAATCGCTATACATACCAAGGTTTAGGGAGAGAAACCACACGCAACACATCAAGTGCGGTGACCACTTAAGGTGATTTAACACCCCAGAACAAACACATTAAATACATTAGCCTAAATTAGGAGGGAATGCAAATTAACCGACTCATTTAGGCCAAAAGGTAATTCAGAATTTAATTTAATTGTCCAGGATACTTCAAGCTTACGGAGCACCTGGGAAAGGTTTCCGTGTGGCGGAACGAGAGGCTTTTCCAATACCATTACTTTTAAAGACGCAGGGAATGTTCTTTTTCAATGCAATGTTGATAAAAGGGGATTTCGGTACTCTTATTATTTATTTTGCTCCTGTGCTCAATAAATCTCTGTTTCAATTTTCTACTAGTCATCCCCACGTAAGTTTTGGACACCCACAAAAATCGCGTACACGACCCCGGAGGAGGCGCATGTTGCGAAGGATTTTACAGGAAAATCTCTATTTTTTTGAGGACTGTGAATAGTCTTATCAATGCATATGTTAGAACAAATGGAGCAATTTCCACAAGGTCTACTGCCTGGAGAAAAATTCGATTTAGATGGTCTAATATGGTTGGCATGGGTAAGGATTTGGCCCAAGTTCCTGGTCCGCTTGTGTGCAATAATTGGAGGGCATTCCAGGCCTTTAATATTGGAAATGAGCGGCCAATATTTTTTCACAATGGATGTGTAAGTTCTGTTTTGAGGAGTGAGGGTGAGTGGCCAGATTACTCTTTCCGGAGGCTGTCTAGTTCCTGTGTGCAAGAGAGAGGTACGATCTTTGTTATCAGCTTTAGTTCTGGCATTTTTTACAATGTATTCGGGGTATCCCCTTTGGATGAAATCAGTCATCATGAGGTTTGCCTGCGCGTTGTAATCAGATAGGGAGGAACAATTCCGTTTGATTCTGAGGAACTGTGTGAAAGGTAAATTATATTTTAGTTTAAAAGAATGGTGGCTTTTAAAGTGTAAGTATGAATTGGTACTTACAGGTTTTTTGTAGTTTTTGCATTTAAGGACGTTATTAGCTTTGGTGACCGTGAGGTCCAGGAAATTGACACTAAGTTTGCTGGACACGAAAGTAAAGGAAATATTCTGGTGCCAGCTGTTCATCCATTGTATGAAATCTTGCTGTGGAATGGATGATGGGGCTGTTGGCCTGCCTCTCCTACAGAGAGCTTGCAATGGGAAGATGATTGACCCGAGGCCTACGAGGACGAGGGAGGTCAGTCTGACCCAGATTCAGATAACTGGTATGAGAATCCAGGTGGGCGAGGTTCCCAAGAACGAATCTGGGAACCCGCAGGGGATGAGTCCATGGAGACAGAATGGGAGGATGCTTCTCATGAAGATAGCGAGACAGCTGTGGAAAGGGAGGGAAGGAGCTTTGACCGCAGGAGAAGCATTGAGGCCCATAGAAAGGAATGGCGGCTGGTCGCTGGTCTCACAAAGGAGGAATTTAATATATGTTCTGTGGGAACAGATCCTCAGTTGAATGGCCACTTCTGATCTGAAGGAAGTGTAGCGTTCCTGATCCTTGAAGCCTGCTGGCTTGCCTTGCCAAGAAGCTACCTTGGGCCTTGTACCTTGCCTCGCCTTGCCTTGCTCCACGGAGACCTTGTTTCGCCTTGTTTCGCTTTGATCTTATGGACTTTGCTGTTGAGAGATTTCCTGTTTCTACTCGGACATTTTACTGCTTACCATTTTGGACTAATTGCTTTTTACTTGGACATTCTACTTTTACACCTGTTCTTTATTATTCAATAAATAGTTAATTGATCATTTGTCTCTGTGTGTGTGATTAAGGGGCCGGGCCAAGACCCTGCATCGTGACAGGTGGCCGGTCAATGGAGCACGGTCCCTGGATGTGTGCTCCCAGGGCCTCTTCCCCATGCACTTGTCAATGCTGGGAGAGGGATGCGCCCTGGCATTGGCAACGGGGGCGCCCCTTGGGTATCATCGCCCCCCTGAAACGGTGAATCATTTCCGACTCACTTACTGCTTCAGAACAGAAATGTTGGAAAAAGCTTAAAAAGGGCAAAGGGACTTCTGGTTTCCTTAAAAACTTTGAAATTACTTCAAAAAGCAAATCTTTCCAAATATATTCTGAATTACAAAGATTCTGACCGAACCTAACCATGTCTACTGTTATATCTAATTTGATCCCTCCTGTTCTGCTCCTATGCTATCTTAACTACTTGGAAGGTGAACTGGCTGTGCAGGGAACAGATCGGAGACTATATAGTTGAATCAAACAAGAATTTATTAACTGACAAGAATTTTAGATTTTCTCTCCTCCTGAGTCTCACTACAAAGTCTTTATGGAGAGAGGAAAAGTCTTTGAGAGATAGATACATTTCTAGCCAAACTGAGGCTCTTGAATCTGTTTCTTTATCTTGTCTCTTTTTTGTATGGTGTTCTGTGTTCAACTGTCTCTAAGATGGTCTCAATATTTAACTCTGACTGGACTTGAATACAGCTCTGACTGGATGTGCTATTTTTTTAGACCTTACGGTATTCCTCTTTCTTCACCTTCCAGTCACAAAAAGGCTGACTCTTCCAAGAACCAGAAGTGCCTTGCCTGAGCCCCGCCCCTGAGGGTATTATTAAAAGGGGCAGAGTGATGGAGGCTTCAAATGCAAAGAGGCTATCCAGACTGACACCCCCCCCTCCGAAACTGTACACAAAATATTAACCCCTCTAATTTAAAAGGTCTTAAGTTAACCTAGGGGTAAACAGTGAGGGTCTTCATGGGGCACAACACCTCCCCTGGTTCAAGCAAAATGACCAATGGGAACAGCAGCCTGACGATTACAACAGCGCTATTGCTTGTCATGCTACATTCTTCATGGACCTCCTTCCAGTATTTGGCTGAGATCCTACATGAGCTTCATTGACAGTAAAACCACAGCAGCATATTTCTGCTCCTCATTTCATGCTCCCATTACAACTAATGTGTTCAATGCCAGAGGACCCTCATAGAGCCAATTAGTGGCCGGGATAGGTTGAGAGCGCATGGGAAGCATTCCAATGTGGTTCTATAGCTGAGGACAAAGAAAACATTGAGATCTGGAACCATGACATCTACTTTATGTTTGCTGATGTTGCTTGTATATCCCTGCCCTATCCCAGTCACTGAATGGCCATGGAATAATGCTCTGGTGTAGAAAAGGTCAGTTGTGCTGGGGGATATTCTGTTTCACAATAAAGTACTGAATGCTGCCTTGTGTGATGACTTGAAAGCACATATGGAGGCATAACAGGAGGTTATGACTGCATATAGCATCAGCCGGATTCCAGCCAAGGCATCAGGAAAAAAAAATCACAACAGGCTGCTCATTACAATAACAACCTGTAACTACCGTGATTACAAAAAAGGTATATTTAATTAAGCTGATATTAAACTTTGGTATTATGACAGCTGGCATGAAAACAGCACGCAAAATTACCCTTTCTTCTTACGGCATCATCTCCCCCAACAAAGCGCATTTGTTCCATCTCTAGTTTCTTTTTCCTTGGGCACATCTTTTCATCTTCAAGGAATAATGTCATTTCAGATGTCACAGTTCCAGCATGATGGAAGGATGAAAAGGAAGAGGTTTTGGATCTGGTTGGGTGAGGTGGGGGCAGAGGGAGGAGAGGGCTCTCAGTTTGTTAACGAAAGTTTCGATATCTGTAGCAGCTCTTTCTCCTTTGTATAAGAAAGTTCCAGATTCAGAAAGTCTTGTTCTAGGAGAATGAGAAAACATATCTGCTTTTAAACTTATGCAATGCAAGAAAGTCTGTCACTATGGAAGCATGAGCCTGTAAAGTTCACAAAGGTGAGAAACAGAAGACCTCTTTTGTGGCATATCAATATTACTTAACAATTCCATTGTAGGTCAGACAGGTGCCCTGAGTTGCAGAAAAAAAACTTTTTTCTTTGAAGAGTTGGCAAAGCTTAGTTCTTTGACCCAAGGGTCAATGTCTTCTGGAGTCATCTTCTACCAGAAAGAACATAATAAATTTTAAGTTCACTATCCAGTCAATTTTAAGTTGTGAATTTTAATCTGCCATTCATTAGTGAATTTTAACTTGTACCTTAACTCTGTGTATCTTGTTGTATGTGTTTTGATAGTGTCTTATCTCTTGTTTTAACAATGTTGTACTCCACCTTGAGGTAAAAGTAAAGAATACTAAGAAGAAAAGTAGAGGCCCTAAAATTACTCATCATGGATTAGTGTGTGGACAGCAAAGAATAGTGGCTATATTGGCTGTGGCATTCTAGGAACTGTCGTCCAGAAAGTAAACTTTCCAAATTCATAGCCACAGAGTTTAAAGACTGGGCCCTAGTCAAAGTCTTCCTCTGTATGGTGGGGTATGTTTTATTTATAATTAAGATATTATAATTAATTTTATGCATATGCATACTTGATGCAAATCTGGCTTATCTCGTCTTATTTTTTTGACAAATCAAGGGGGAAAAGGAAGCAAGGAACAGTTTCTATATGAACTTTCTCCCATTTAGTTATCATTATATTCATTCACCTAAATACACTGGAAGTCCCAGATTTGTGTGAGCTCACGAACTAAGCAGGCTCTGGCTTGGTAAGTAGCAGCTGTGAGCAAATAAAAGGTGATGTTGTCTATCTTCAAAGAAAGGCAATGACACCCCCATATCTCACCCCAAATATCCCTTGCCTTAAAAAGCACTGTGGAATTGATGGGTCCGTTGTTATTTGGCAGATGAATTGAAGGCATATGTACTTTTGGGATGCTGGTATTAGCCAGATTGGGGACTACAAAGTGCTGTTCCAAGGGCCATTTTAAAAAAACCAAGATACCCTGGGTTAAAAAAAAGTTTCCCCCCAAATGCTACCAAACTCTCTCTCAGTGGCCATGCCCTCTCCCCAACAGGTTTAGACTTAGGAAATACGTTTTTTAAAAAGAGGAAATAAACTGGATTGCTTTCTCTTGAAAAAAAACCCATCTTTTGTGATCCTAAAATGACACAGGAGATACAAAAAATCATAGAAAGTGGTCATCTACACCCCCTAAACAGCATTGGCACTTGGTGTATTAATGTTTCGTTAACTGGGATGTATGGCATGGGCCATGGTTATTCAAGATCTCCAAGGGATGTAATATGCCCCCCCAATCTTGAAAGTTGCCCACCCTGATTCTAGTTTAATGTTCACAAAAATGTGCAACAGATTATAGTGACTAATTCAGAATCTTAATGGTGAAGAAGAGATAAAATATAGTTTACAGTCATTTAACCCAGCAAGGTTAGGGTAGAAGAAGGGTAGAATCCTGTTCAGGCAAAATCATAATGCTGCTGCCTTGCATGTTTTGAATACCTTTTGCCATTTTGATGACATTTGGTTGTTGCTTGGCCACACATGTCCCAGTTTTCATTTGTGAAATGTTGGAGGGTATGTTAATTTTGTAGTTGTGTGCTTCAGATTGTTTCCAATTTATAAACACCTTAAGGCAAAGCTATCACAGGGTTGGTTTCCTTCACCAGATTTGTGTGTGTGTGTGTGTGTGTGTGTGTGGGTGGGTGCCTTTGCCTCTCTTTGGACTTTGTCACACATGTAGCCAGAATTGGGCTGTTGTCGCGTTCTGGCAGCACCCATGCAGGAGGTGAGGGAGAGACACCCCCCCCCCTCTTACCACACACACATAAACACACCAGTTGACAGATAAAGCCAAGGCAAACCCACAGGACAATGCGATGGTGACGGAGGAGGAGAGGAAGAAAAGGCGACACTCTCACAGCAGCTGCTTTGCTTGCTTTCACTTTCACTTTCTGTTCTCCCCTTCCCTCCCTTCCCTGAGTCACATGCTCTGCTCTGGACCCCCTCTGCCTCTGGACAGTGATGCCCAAACAAAGCGCAAGCCAGATTCACCTTCTCCAAACAGAAGCAGGCAAGCATTCATATGCATAGAAACTGGAAGCTAGGCTGCCATTCCTAGCTTCCAGTCCAGATCTGCAAATAGTGTGTTTTTGTAAAGCAGGGTACAGAATCAGAGATGACCCTTTTGCATTTAGAGTGACCTCTGGGACCATAAGCCCTACCCAGGGGGCATGGGGACCTATCACCCTGCATGGCCCCAGCTTCCTAATCAAATAGAAAAAAAATACTCAATTAGCCACCTCAACCCATCTTTTCTTATGGAAAGATGGGGAGCCTTCTGTCATGCGTCACCAGCTTCTTTTCAGTAGCATTAAGGATTTTTTTCCCAGTTCGACCACTGAGCTGCCCTGGAAATAGTTGTAGTGAGTGTACTTGAAAAATCCTGTCGCTGCTGTAGTTAGTTTCTAGGAATAAGTCTCATTTCACTCAATAGGTTTCACCTCTCTGTCAAGGTTTGTGCTGTTACTCTTAGAATCATAGAATCACATATTGTGTAGTTGTGGGGGATTTATTTTGTTTTGCAGGAGATGCTCATCTCAGCATTGCAGTTCATTAATTTCACCCTGCTCTATAGGTAACCTGAAACACATCAGCAGCATCTGCCATTTCCCAAAATGTCAGACTCAACATTCTCATGTTACAGCTTTCAGCAAAGCCAAATCCCAAGCATTTCTGTGGAAATTACATGGAAATCAAATTTGAGACACACTCGGGAGGCTGCAGAATATGAGCCCCAAAGTGTAACATTGCTTCTAATGAGGTCCATTATAAAGTGTTTACTGTTAAATCTGGGGCATGAAATGAGATATTATGGTCTTCTCTACATTCTTCATTCCTTTTCCAGTAGGTCAGAGACTCAATTTACTAGGCTGTTGTAGTACAGTGATTAAGTAAGGCCTATTCAGTGACCTTCCTGGTATATGTTGCTTCTGTTACGTAGCTGATAGGAATATGAATTCTGACTTTTTTGTTTATTGAATCACATATTATATAAAATATTTGTTGCTGGGACAGAAGATGATTGCAGTACATTTTTTGAAGCATACATGGCTTAGAGATTATAGCACAACATGGAAGTAAACATGGTTTCTAAATCTACCATTTCTGTGGAATGTCTTGTTATATTATATATGCACATTCAATCAACAGAGAAACAGCTAGAAAGAATTGAGCTCCACCAAGTATTTTTTTTAAAAAAAATACTCCCAAACTGTGCCTCCTGCACTGAACACAATAACAGACATAATCTGAGGTCAGAAATACCTATATGCATATTTTTCTGGGTTTGTGATGTAGGAGAAAAATTGTAGGCAACTGATTACCTATGTATATTTGAAAAATACACACAAACTGCAGTCCTTGCATGGATTCGACTTGGAGATGGGAAAAGAACGAAGTGACTCAACAGATCTACCTCACCTTTAGAAAGATGCTTTCCTTCTTAAAAAATGACATGCAAGGATGGCTTCAATTTCGAGAAGAACATTACAATGGAGGCCCTTCATTTGAGTACAACTTTCTCTTTGAACTGTAGTGCTTCTAGGTAACAAAGGTCAGCAATTACAATCAGCCATCTTACATTTCCCATAATGAAGATGGTCTATATAAACCTTCCACATGTGTCTGAGAGATGCTACATTTTACATTGTTTATATATATAATATGCATTCGTTTTATGTGTATCTTTGCCAAGATTGTACTACTACTATTATTAATAATAATCAATGGCAAGGTACACTGGGCTGCAAGTGATGCTGGAAGATGGCATTAAAAGACTGATTGTGGCAACCTGGATTGGTGACCTTGTGCAATTTTGCTACTGAAAAGAGGTGTAATGTCAAAAGTGCTCAACTCCATATGGAAAGCAGGTTGTTGGGATAAAGTTAGGACATGAGCTAATGTATTCAAAAGACAAGAAAAGAGATTCTATCTAAACATTAGGAATAATGTTCTGGTGGTAACACCTTTTTCCTCTGAAAAAAAGATACTGTCTTATATTTATTTTTCCTCAAGAGGACAGACTATGGCTTATTTTCAGGGGATGTTTAATTTTTATTAAGTATGGTACAACAATATGCATTTATGGGATTATATCTTTGGCTGAAGCTTTTCCCCTATCCTCTGGTGATTGTGGGGGGGTGAGAGAGACCCACACACTGTTGTTGGTCAGTGTTGGGGAGCAGTAGTTTTACTGATTCTTGTGGGGGGCGAGAGAGACCCACAGACTGTTGCTGATTGGTGCTGGGGAAGAGAGACCCATAGTACGAGTCAAATGGCAGCCACAGCTGTACTTCTTCCCCCTGTGGACACACAATGTCTAAACAGAGCGTTCTGCTCCTCACTGCACTGATTTACTTTCACTTTCTATGTCTCCCACTATTCCTCAGCTTGCGGCTCACACAAAACAATTGGGGTCTGACAGGGGCAAACAACCTTGTACACTACATAGCCACGTCTATCACTATGTCTTATTTTCGGGGTATGGCTTATATTGCGTAAATGCTTAGAAATCCTGCTACAGCTTATTTTATGGGTATGTCTTATTTATGGAGAAACAGGGTAACTGCTTTAGAGTGTAATCAACTGTCTCGCAGTATAGCGGATTCTGCTTCATTGAAGATCCCTAAACATTGGTTGGATAGCTAATTCTCAAAAGTGCTTTATTTTTGTATTTTTCCATGACAAAGAGTTGAATTAGTCAGCCTTTGGATTTCTTCTTACTCTATGATTACTGCTTATAGTCATACCATAATGAAAGTTCAGAAAGAAAGCTTCCCTATTAAAGCTTGTAAACATATTTGCCATTCTTTCAGAGAATCAGCAGACAGTCTACAATGTTATTCCCGGCACAACAGAGCTGGTGAATTCTTCATTATGTTTTTAAAAATTGTACGTGTTTGGTTTCCTGAGTTGAAAACAATTACACCTAGCCTGCTTTCTGTGGGACTGTACCTAAAGCATGAGCTTACAGTTCAAAACCAGATTGCTTTCTATTAGCATTGCTTTAATCAGCATTAGCAAGTAATACTCGGATCAAAGGTTTATCCAGCACTTGAAAGGATAAAGTTCTTTTTAAACTTCATATCCTACAGATTGTTTTTTAGAGAATGCAAATGTTTTTGTGGGCTACCTCCATAGCAGGACTGGTCGGCTGTTCAAAAACTGAAAGTTTCTGAAGTTGTCCTCACATTAAGTTTGTTTTAAAAAATCAGATGAAAGATACAAACAGCTGGCTCCCATGTGTATCTTTGTTTTACATGCATTGCTGCAGGGCCCAGGACATTTGCAATTTGGGTTATTAACTGATATTTTCAACACATCAAATGATTCCCTCCCACCCCATATGGAGCTCAATTGTATGTGTGGTTAGGTTATACTTGGGCAGATGGTAGTTGCTCATACCAGGAATTCTTGAATAAACCTAGAAATGCTAAGAATCATAGAATCATTGAGTTGGAAGAGACCTTGTGGGCCAACCAGTCCAACCTCCTGCCAAAACGTAGGAAAATCACATTCAAGAAATTTCAAGAAGCCTGAGATTAGAAACTTTTTGAAAATTTGGGCTGAAAATGCTAGTCTTAAAAAGAATCAAGTGTCACAATTCACTGTATTCTTCTGTGGCTTATAATATAATAACATTTAAGCTATTTTAGAATAAAATCTAAGACAAAGAAGAATTTACAGCTCCCTTCTTCACATTGTCACTGAATGATGTTTTTGGAGGGTCAGAGGTTGCATGTGAAAGAACCAAAGTTTGTTTGTTTGTCTATGCATTTAGTACCAGTAGGGATGATAACACCCTTGCCACCCCTCTAGATTTCCCCCTTTTCACTGATATTGGCTGAAAACCAAACCGAAACTGAGAATGAAATTGATTTTTTAAGCAAAATAAAGACTGCTGTTAGTTACACCTGTTGTAATAAAAGTATATTATAATGATCTTGCCTTTGATGATCAATTAAAATCTATTAGGTTTGCAAATAACCTGCTTTTGTTAGAGATGATCATTGCTGAATCTAATATGATGGTACTCATCAATTCATCATGAAATGCTACCTTCTTTTTTGGACTTACTGCATTTGATGTCTTGATGAACTCCAATGTTGCAAAATTCACTAGTCTGCCAATGCCACCTATAATGAAATATCAAAAGTTAGAATGGTTCAAGCCATAGTAAGGGTTCTTAACTTTAATGACTTTGTTGAGCACAGTATGTGATACAGTACTTATATGTCACCTGTGTATGTAATCTCCAGCTCTTGATAACCAGAGTGGGAGCACTTGAATAGAGTTTCACTTGCTTCTTTGGGAAAGGAAAACAATTTCTGTGTATGGTTGTGAAAGCTTGACAGCGAGGAAAGCTATCAAGAAGAAAATCAGCTTGTTTGAAATGTGGTGCTTGAGAAAGGTTCTGTGGAGACTATGGATTGCTAAAAAGACAAATGAAAGGGCAAATCAAGCCTGTCCTCTTATCAGAGCAAATATATTCAAACTGAATTTAGTGCACTTTGGATATGTCATGAGATTTCCTGACTCACTGGAAAAGACAATACTGTAATACTTGATAAGGTAGATGGCAGTAGGAAAAGAGGGAGACCGTAGTATAGGTCAGGCATGGACTAACTTCAGCCCTCCAGGTGTTTTGGAGTTCAACTCACACTATGACGGTCCAGCCAGGCTTGGCCTATTTGTGTTAAAGATGTATATGTACATCCTATGTATGTTTGCTAAGTTAGTAGGCCTCCTTTTGTTTCAAGGCCTCTGCACAGTTTTTTAGCCTGGGATTGCTGGTTTCTTGGGTGGGAGGGGCTTATCTTCTTGGATTTTCCCTCCAAATATCATCTCAGATCTTCCCTCCAATCCTCACCTCAGGTTTCCCCTCCAATTTTCAGAGGTATAAAATGGGGAAACCATTTTGTTTGCCTCAGTGACCACCAGGGATTTGCCACTGCAGGGTCGTGTGACTGAGGTTGCAGGGCTTCAGCTCTGACCTGCCACTTTCCTTTAAATAATAACATCTGGAGTCCATCCATCAATATCAGGCATGCCAGGAGGCTTGGATAAAGGTGTGAGACTCTGGTCGCCTTCAACCAGCCTTGGATCAGAATAGAAAGGACTTGCCCTTCACCCATAGGGATCCAGCTGCTGGGGCCATACAACTTTCGCAGTTGTTGGCCAAAGAAGAAGAGAGAGGCATCATCACCCAAAGACTGAGTAAGAGGGACAAGTAAGCCAATTCAAACTGTTCATCTCTATTGACTTTACAGCTAACTAAGAGCCAGTCACCTGCATTTTGTGACTTGTTAAAATAAAACTTGTTAACTTCTTCAAGAAGCTTTGGTCTGTGGAGTCTTTGGGAACCTTCTCCTTCAGAGGAAGGCCGCCATAATCCCCTGGGCATAGGATTTGCAGTAATCCCCAAGTCACTCTCCTCAGGCCCAGGTGCGACAGCACACCTACCATCTGATAAACTGGCTGGGATTTCTGGAAGTTGATGTCCAAAACACATGGAGGGTAGAACTTTGCCCATGCTTGGGATAGATAAATTGATTTTATCAAGTAAGCCATGGCTCTGAGTTTGCAAGACCCGAGCAGGGCAGCCAATGACTGGAAAGTTTCTTATTCAGTGTCACAGTGTCATCTTAAGTCAAAATTGACTTAATGGCAAACAACAAGTGCCACATATTTAGAAATTCCAGAATTTAAAAGGCTCATAGAATGAAGCCTTTTAAAATCATTATTATCATAATAGAATCATAGGATCTCATCACATGAAAGTGGGGGAAGCAGAGGAAAGCAGAGGGAACCATCTTCTTTTGTTCCCTACTGTTGAGGTCCCATGACTTTCTGTCTTCAGGGATGGCAGCCATCCCACATAATTTCCCCGCCTTTCCTCACTTCTACCCAGCTTATCTTTGGTAGCACCCAATTTCTGGAAATGCAGTCTTCCTCAGTCTCCTTGAGCTACCATAACGGAGTCCCATGGACAACCATCGGTAGTGGCTTTGCATCATGTGGTGGCTTCTGTGGGATTCCATTTCAGCAGTGCAGAGAAACAGAGAGAAGACTACATGGGATGAAGTCCATCAAGTTGGAAGAGATTGCAAGAGCCATCTAATACAACACTCAGCCATGTAGGAATCAAAGCACCTCCTCGATTGATGGTCATCCAGTCTCTGCTTTAAACCTCCAGAGGAAGAGATTCCACCACTGTGTAGGGCAGCATACTTCACTACCTTAAGCTGTTACCATCGGGAAGTCATTTCTAATATTTAAATGGAATTTTTTTTTCCAGCAATTTGTATCCATTGTTCTGTGTCCTAGTCTCCAGTGTAACAGAACCTTAATGTGACATCCTTTCAAATATTTAAACATGGCTATCCTGTCCCTCTTGGCCTTCTGTTCTCCAAGTTAAATATCCACCTCCCTAAGATGCTCTTCATAGGACATGGTTTCCAAACTTTTGATTATTTTGATCACCCTTCTCAGGACACATTCTACCTTACCCTTCTTGAACTGTGGTGCCCAGAACTGGACATAAGTGTGGCATTTGTGCCATACATTCTGCAAACTTCCACCCTTTCCCTTTTCTAACAGGTATATGAACCTATTGATGAAAGCCACCTGGAGGTTTGACACTCAGATTTTTCTGCTTCCCCTCTCTAATTCAGATTATACAGGGTCTGGATTTAGTAACCTGAAGCTTCTTCCAGACAAGGTAAAATATATTGGCTGAGTGATATGGAAGTTTTGTGGAAGCTGGTAACCTTGTTTTTGATAGGGTTATACTCTCCTATTTCCTTGACGGTTTGGTAAAATTGTCCTTGCTTTGAAATAGTCACAAGGAGGTTTGCCTTCTTTTTAAAGAATTTGTTTTGAGGGTGAACCTTGAATTTGTTCCCAGGGATCTGTTTCAACCTTTCATTGATGACTTTCTGTAACAAAGACTGTTTTATCCATATATTGTTGGGCCTACAATGATTGATTTTATTCTATTTCATTTCCAGTGTTTGTTTGTTTTTTCTCTTTGTCTCTTCTATCTTTTAAGGATTTTTTTGTTTTTTGTTTTTCTGATTCATACCTTGTCACTTTAAAATTCTCTTTTGACCTTAGATGCTTTAACTTTTTAAAACAAAAAAAGAAAGCTTAGCATTAAATCCTTTAATCAACCAATCAATCATCCAGTCAAATAAGTGACATTGCCCCTTATCAAATTCATATAAGCTCCCAGATGCCTGGATCCAAACACTATTGAAATGGAGGTAATGATAAAATATTTACAATATATCTGAATTCAGCTCACTTCTCTGCAGCTTGTACCAAGTAAAGCTAAAGAAAGATGAATGGTCACAATTATATTTTCCCCTAGACTTTCCACACTTCCTTTCTAATTTATCTTAATTTCTTATTATCTTGTCAGTCATAATGCAAGTTTTCAGTTCAGACTTGAATGTTTTTATGCTCATACATCCACGTTGTGATTCTCTCTCTAACTCTCTCTAGGTCTCTCTCTCTCTCTCTCTCTCTCTCTCTCTCTCTCTCTCTCTCTCTCTCCTTCTCTTTCTGGTTTTTGCAGTGTAAAATAATTAACATTTTGACAGAAAGCAACAAAATAATGTATGCAACCTGAAGCCCAGTTTTAGGGTAAAAGACTGTAATAAAATAATTAATCGAATATTGGAATTAGGGTTGCCATTTTTTGATATAAGAAATAAGGGACATTTACGAGATTTTTCACAAAAATAAGGGACACTTCATTAAAAACTTGAAACTCAAACATTAGGTAGAAATAGTTTTATTAACAGAATAAGATAATGATTGAAACTCACAAAAGAAACTGACTTACGCCCTCTTAACAGTACATGGTATGTTTCTGTATGTTTTGTCATGCAGAAAAAACATTATCAGAACTACCTAATTTTCTCCATCTGTATTTAGTACTTGACTTTGCTGACTTTAAAAGTGCACTGTCTAAACATTAAAATAAAATAAATTTTATAAGACAGTACATCTTCATGATTATTATGTCAATAGTTAATGGTATAGTATTGTATGGGATACACAGCATTGTATAGTATTGGGGTGCACAGCTAAGCCTATTTTAAGAGTAACTCTCAAGCAACCAGAAACTCTTTATTCAACATGATCCAACATTCCTCTTGGGTAATGGTTAATTAGTCTACTGTACTTTGAAAAAGTCCTGTATTGCCTCTTCCTTCCAACGGGGTTGCAGGCTGCCCTGCGAGTTGGAATCCCCAGGTAGGCATTGCTGTGGAAACCGCAGCGCGCAGCTTCCTCTGGTCAACCCCGCCCAGTCCTGTCCTGCTAGTAAAAAATAAGGGACAGGGCCTGAAAATAAGGGACACAAATTTTAGGGCCAAAATAAGGGACGTCCCTTAGAATATGGGACATATGGGAACCCTAATTGGAATTTAAACAGGAAATGTAATTTATTATTTCTCAGTTTTTACTTTTGGTTTCAATCTCATGGTATCACAGACAGTACCCCATGAGATATAAAGATACAGTATTAATGAGATTATTTCTCTCCAAGGCTGGAAAAAACATTCTGCTTTTAAAAGACATTACATCAGTTGCCCTTTCCGCAAGAAAAGCTTCACACTTGAGCCACCTCTCCAAATGCTGATAGTAGCAAAGGAGGTTAGTTGGGATGTAAAAATGGATATGATTGGAGATGCGATGGGTCAAAAAAGAGCCACCTTTCCTAGTCCCCAAAGAGATGTACACTAGTCCTGCAGCTGGCATCCCAGTGGAAGAGAGTTGGTTAAAGGAAAATTGCATCCCAGCTGTGGATGGAAAAAATTACAACCCTCTTCCTCCATCACTTAGGCCCTATTGGCATAAGTATCTTGGAGGCATTGACATCAGATCTCTTGAAGATCAAGTATACAATTACTCTGCCAATGTAAATGTAATAAAATGGATAGATAATACTGGTTCATAGTTTGTAAAAGTTCTGTTTTGAGCTGGAAATGCTTTGACCCTCCTGGAGAATACTTTCAATGAGGATGAACTTGAATTCCAAAAACTGGAAATTGGGAAGGGGGCTGATTGCCCCCTTTCCATGCAATTTTGTCACAAACCGTTCATGTTTCTACGGCTGAAGATTACATTGCAAAATTTGGAGAAGTCCAGAATACAAAAATTAATAATTTAAAGCCAATCCTCACACATAAATTCACAAGGTGAGGATAATGTCAGTTCACTTCCAAATGCAGACTGAAAGACATCCTCAGGCATTGCCAGTTTAGATGCATTGTTTCTTCAGTTGTTCAAACTTCATTTTCCCTCTCATTTCTTTTTTTTTAGCACTGGCTTGGATACAGACTTACTCATGCTTAGAATAGGATGGGCATAGGCTACATGCGCATTTTCGGCCATATGAAGCAATTGGATACCTTTCTATCCAACCTACCAGAATTTTGATGGGAGGGTTAAAACTGCACAGCAAGAATAAAAAAAAAAAACAACCTTACAGCTATGGTACTGTCTTCTGAGAAAAACACATGTTAAATAATATGGACCTTTTAATGTGTAATGTTAAATCTTTAAAAATAAAATTTAAAACCCTGATAATGAACCTTTTAGTTTTGATAGAAAGATGTGTTGTGGTCACCACTGAATTTCATTAGAGTTGTCTAATTTCAGATGTATTAAGAGATTGTTTTGCAAGTTCATCTCTCAGACACATAGCCTGGTATTTGTTGGCAGTCCCCCACCTAAGTACTAACCAGGGTGGATCCTGCTTAGCTTCCAAAATCAGATGACACCTGATCTGTTTAGGGTATGAAGTAGACCTTTTGAAATCAGTGGCACAGTCAGTTGAATTTTTTCTGACACAGTGGTTCCATTCAGGCGTATTCATGCTGAGAGCAGACTAATTGGAAAAAGGTAATTAAATTAGTTATGATTGCCTTAATTACTACTTGTTTCAATTGGTCAGTTCTCAGTCTGAATTGGACTCACTGCATCAGAAGAAAGATTGCCCTTAAAGCTAAAACCATCAAATTGGGACCTTGCAAAGTCACGACTGAAGGTTTAATGACTTTCTGGTAAACAAATGGAATTTCTGTCTTTCTCTATTTTTTATTATTGGATCTCTGAGAAACAGATCCGCAGTAAGTCACAAAATAGCTGTGTTTTCACAATTATTTTTTCTGCAAAAAGTTATAATATTTATTATTTTATGTATGGAATTGTATATAGTCTATATTTCAGAGGAAGGGACTGACACAGCCACCTCTGATTATATCCTGCGTAAGAAAATGCACTGGAATTCATGGGGTTGCCATAAGTCAGTGTTTCCCAACCAGTGTGCCGTGGCACACTAGTGTGCCGTGGGAAATTGGAACCTCCAATACCTTTCTTCCCCCTCCTGCCGAACACTTTTTCATCTCCACTCGGACTTCCTTCTTCCCAGGGTTGAACTACAACTTCCAAACTCAAGGC
Organism: Anolis apletophallus; assembly: GCA_030556195.1. Classification (NCBI taxonomy): domain Eukaryota; kingdom Metazoa; phylum Chordata; class Lepidosauria; order Squamata; family Anolidae; genus Anolis; species Anolis apletophallus. Next base: position 90,139,905 of record JARBWK010000012.1, on the reverse strand, counting down.
CAATTCCCAAGCAAACCCTTTCAGTACTTTCTGTTGGTAATGAGAGTTCAATATGCCAAGTTTGGTTCAATTCCATTGTTGCAAGAGTTCAGGATGCTCTTTGATTGTGTGTTAACTATAAATCCCAGAAACTGTAACTCCCAAATGTCAAGGTCTATTTTCCTCAAACTCCATCTGTGTTCACATTTGGGCATATTGAGTATTCATGCCAAGTTTGGTCCTGATCCAATATTGTTTCAGTCCACAGTGCTCTCTGGATATAGGTGAACTACAACTCCAAAACCCAAGGTCAATGCCCACCAAACTCTTATAGTATTTCCTCTTGGTTATGGGAGTTCTGTGTGGGAAGTTTGTGTCTTTCTGCCATTCCTGCCAAGATATCTATGTTGTGTTCATCAAAACAGGCCCAGGTTTCACACTAAGTGCATAAATACTAGGGGTGTTGATCTCTGGTTATAAATTATTTGATATCATTTTATTATTATTATTTTTTAATTTCATAGTTTTTTGACTCAAGATGGCCAACCAGGAAGTGGAATACCTTCACCGAACCTGGGGGCCGGGATTTTCTTTATTTTTTATATTAGTTCGTATTGTGCCCCTTCAGTTCCCTTCTCCTCTCGCCAGAAGAGAGCTTCTTACAAAAGGAATATAAATCTCCCCCAAAAGGGTTTCTGAGTCTCGCTTACACAGACGCAGCAGGCTCCTGAAGACAGAAAACAGTCGCAGACCCGAGCAATAGATGCCAGATGGAATGGATCCGTGATTGGATCCATTCTATCTGGCATCGGTTACTCGCGTCTGCTGCTTCTGTTTGGGGCTTCTGTTTCTGCTTTCCCGCCCTTTCCTTCCTTTCTCCAAGCAGCCAGAGTACAGGGTGTAGGTAAGGAAGCCTCAGAAGCAATTTCTGAGGAGATTTATATTCCTTTTATACGAAGCTGTGTGGTATCTGTGCATTTCATTTGCATTGCTTGATTATTTCTTGCTCCTATCATGTTAGTGGGCTGAGTGAGTGCATGGAAGGAAAAGGAGGGGTGGATGGCAAGTTAGCTGGCACAAAGAAAAATAACGAATATTTTTTATTAATAACGTTTTAATCACGAAATTTATTTTAAAAAGTTTGTAAGTATTTCAATTACTAATAAACCCCCCCCATTTGTAGTTTAGAATTGTTTTTTTATCAAACACCCCTAATAAATACATTTTAAAGCATATTAACGATATGTATTACTGTGTTAGAGTGTCATTTTGTATCATTTTGGTTGGTGGTGTGCCTCAGGATTTTGTAAATGTAAAAAATGTGCCGCGACTCAAAATAGGTTGAAAAACACTGCCATAAGTTGACAGGCAATTTGAACCACCTCCACTGTGTACACAATAAGCTAGACAGTGGTTAGTGAATTACTATCTTCACACACTGTGTATATATGTGTATATCTGTGGTCTTGCGCATGTGTTGTAATGTATTTTTTTGGTTTTTTAAGTCTCTTCCACTGTGTTTTTCAGTGTTTTTATGAATGATGGTCACTTGTTGGCCTGATAGGTGTTGTGTCCAAATTTGGTGTTAATTCGTCCAGTGGGTTTTGAGTGTGTTAATCCCACAAATGAACATTACATTTTTATTTATATAGATGTGAGGAATTATGATTATTACGTATAAAGTCTTATTGGCTTAAGTCTAAGGTATCTCAAAGACAATTGCCCCTTTCATAACACACAATTAGAGTACTAGATTATTTTAAAATTAGAAATATTTACTGATGTACTGGTTGTTTAAAAATGCATTGATTTGAAATGTTGTTTTAAATTGTTATTTTTAACTGGTTTATGTATTATGTGTTATTTAATTGATGGTCGACAGACAGTCCCCAAATTACAAAGCAAAAGGAGTGGGTGTTTTCAGAAGACGTAAAGGGAGTAGACAGAGAAGGGTTTCTTGGAAGATATTCAAGGTTTAATGTTCACTTCAAAAAGATATCACAAATCAAAATAGAAGAGTAAGTGGAATGTATGCTGTTGTAAATCACAGGTCACACACTTTCGGCCATAGCAGTCCCGGGAATGCATCTATCCATGTGTAAATCACTAGTAGTATCCAAACAAATGTTGCGGGACAGGCGGAAAGGAGATGGGTCAACGGTCAACTACAGGCCTCGCCGTTTCGCCTAATTAGGCTTCGTCCGGACCCGAAAGCAAACAAAATATAGTGCACAGTGACAATTCCACTGGTCCAAAGGTTCTAAAACAAAAGGCAATAAAATGACACTTAGCAATCTAATATCCATTATAAAGTTCACGAAACCCATAGAGAGCAACCCAAGAGTACATTGGTTGAGCGAAAGGTACATACCAATATAATATTCAAATTCTAATCATCCTGAAGGAGGTGGGCACAGCCACCGGTATGGTCGAACGCTCGGACAGAGAGACAGGGAAGGGAGTCCGTTAAAATGCATAATGGTATCAATAAGTGATTACATCAGGAGCTCGTTAAGGGTTAATTGGTCGTTGAGGCCCAAAAGCAACTCAGAACAGAGGGAATTAATCCAGGAACACTCCCTTCTGCGTAAAAGGAGCTTTACATCTTGATGGGGGAGTGGAGTAATGCGTTCCTTTCCGCCTGTCCCGCAACATTTGTTTGGATACTACTAGTGATTTACACATGGATAGATGCATTCCCGGGACTGCTATGGCCGAAAGTGTGTGACCTGTGATTTACAACAGCATACATTCCACTTACTCTTCTATTTTGATTTGTGATATCTTTTTGAAGTGAACATTAAACCTTGAATATCTTCCAAGAAACCCTTCTCTGTCTACTCCCTTTAAGTCCCCAAATTACAAACAGGATAGGTTTGTAGGCTGGCAGAAATGCTTTGGATAGTATAGGCCAAGCCTGTCCAACAGGCGGCCCTGGGGCCGTACACGGCCCCCTAGCCCCTTGGCTATGGCCCCTTACCCTCCTGCAATAAATAATATATTTTTTAAAATATTTAAAAAATATTTTTTTCAATTAAAAATATTTATTATTATTATTTTGGTCCTGCCCCTTGGCTTTCTATTGGCCGCCTCCTCTTGAGGGAGGGGGCCAATGGGAGGGAGTGACATCTCTCGGGCCCCGCCCCCTTGGTAGCAAACAGGAAGAGCGACCCAACCGCATGGCTTTCCCCCTCAGCAGCACCGCTTCCTCCTTTGCTGCTGCTCCGTCTGGGAGGTGCTCAGGCCCTCAGCGCCAGGGAAGCAAAAGGGGTTTGGGAGGGAGGGAGTGTGTCTGAGAGCATGAGTGAGTGAGTGAGTGAGTGAGTGAGTGACAGAGAGAGAGAGAGAGAGAGAGAGAGAGAGAGAGGAGGGGGACCTGCCCTGGGCACACCTCTCCCCAGCGCTAAGGGAAGATCTCTCTCTCTCTCTCAGACACACACACACACTAAAGCCCCTTACTTTCTGACCTCTTCATTTGCATTTCATGAACTGTCTCTTTAATGAGAAGGAGAGAACCGGCCAGCCATAGGAGAGGGGAGGAGGAGAAAGGAGGGAGGGGGAATTGAATGAGAGGGAGCTCAAGGAAAGGCCTCCCCCCCGTCCCCCCTTTTGCTCCCCCCCGAATTGTTTACATTCTTTGCAATTACCTAAGTTTACTTTGATGACTTGCACTGAATGGAATCAGCCAGGGGTAAACTGGCAGAATGAAAGCACACAGACCTTTCAACTGCAAGGCCATTCAATGCTGATCAATGTGGCCAGTCATATATTCCAGTTCAAAGCAGAGATTTTCTGCCTTGATATTCTGTATTTTCTGCCTTGATATTCCCTGTAATTGTATATTAATATGCCCCATCATTTAAATAATATGTATGTTCCATCCATCCCTCCCCTCCCTCCCCCTTATTTAAATAATATAATATGTAATTGTATATTAATGCCCCTGATTTAAATAATATACTATGTAATTGTATATTTAGGCCCCTCATGTGTTCCATCCATCCCTCCCTCTCCCCTTATTTAAATAATATAATATGTAATTGTATATTTATGCCCCTCATGTGTTCCATCCATCCCTCCCTCTCCCCTTATTTAAATAATATAATATGTAATTGTATATTAATGCCCCTCATGTGTTCCATCCATCCCCCTCCCCCTTATTTAAATAATATAATATGTAATTGTATATTAATGCCCCTCATGTGTTCCATCCATCCCTCCCTCCTTATTTAAATAATATATGTATATTTAATTGTATCCATTTATGCAATGCTGGGGTAATTGTATATTTATGCAATGCTGGGGGTGGGGAGGGGGGAGGGGGGAGGGGTGGAGCCGGGGAGGGAGGGGCGGAGCCAGGGCTTGGCCCCCCAGGTGATCAGTGACCGGAATTCCAGCCCAAGGTCCGGTAGAAGTTGGACAGCCCTGGTATAGGCAAGGATTAAGATCCCTGTGGTGGTTGTTTTGTTGCCTGTGCCCCTGTTCAGAAGATGTCACCTCACTTTCTGTCTCTATGATAATTGGATTTTGAAAAATTTGGCTTGTTGTGGAAACAAGGATTGGTGCTAAAGCTTCAGTGGAGGCATTTTGATAACTCTTCCAGGAGTTATCCATAATCCTTTCCTGATTATGCCCACCATATTCCTGGTTACTAGTTGTTGAGGTTGGTTTGATACACTTTTACAATGTTTTTATATCTTGCCATTTTAATTGTTTTAATTAGACTGTTTATGTCATAGTATATTTTATTATGTTTTAACTGTATTATTACAATTTTAACTGTGTTTTAGCTGGTAAATTTTGCTGTATGTTGGGCTTGGTCCCCATGTAAACTGCCTGAGTCTCTTCGGGGAGGTGGTGGTGGGGTATAAAAATAAAGTTATTATTAAATTGATTAAGATTCCTCTCACTTCCTGTTGTCTCAATTCCGCTGTTAACTATGAGTCATTTGTAAGTTGGATGTTTGTAACTTGGGGACTGTCTGTATGGTAAATTTTAACATGTCATTCCCTGCCATGGGAAAATGCAGGTAAGAAATATAATAATGATCATGATTATTATTAATAATAATTGAACTATTAGATTCTAAATGGTAGGATTCTCATTAATTTCAGTTGTCCTGTTGCACTAGAAAGCAAATATGAGGGTTGAATGAAAAGTATGTAAAGGGGATGCCTCATATTTACGACAATTTCATAACTCCTCAACAGATGGCTACTGGTATAGGTGGTGGGGTATAAAATAAAGTTATTATTAAATTGATTAAGATTCTAAATGGATGTTTCTTGTTTAGTTGATATTATCTCTCACTTCCTGTTGTCTCAATTCCGCTGTTAACTATGAGTCATTTGTAAGTTGGATGTTTGTAACTTGAGGACTGTCTGTATGGTAAAATTTTAACATGTAACCCTGCACAGATGGTCAGTCAATTGTACTCAAGCAACATGCAGTCATTGTATTCTTGACAGCAGAAGGTGTCACCCCAAAGGAGATTCATCAGAGAATGCAAGCTGTTTATGGTGATTGTGTTGATGTGAGTACTGTGTGTTGTTGCGCAAGTAAGTTTAAAGAAGTTGAGATGGAAGCATCTGACTTGCATGACAAACAAAGAGTTGGACGTCCTGTGACAGCAACCACCAAGTTTCACAAGCAAAAGGTTAACAGATTGATTCAGGACGATCGTTGTATCACTCAGAGAGAAAATTCAAGCATAATCGGCATTTCACAGGAATGTGTGGGTCTGTGGTATTTCAGCCTGGTATTCATGTACATGGTGGGGATGATGGGATGGCTAGGGCTGAGGAGGAGGGTAGTGATGTTGAAGTGAATTCTGAACTGCAAAGTGATGTGCACATTGTAATGTCAGACGAGGCCAGTTCCCATGAGAACGAGGTCATAGATGAACATTCCTGTGCAGAAGGAGATAACAGCCAGGCCGAGACACTTGGAGATTTTAAAGAGGCCTCTTCTGAGTCTCCTTTTGACCGTTGGGATAACATTAGCACTTCTAGGCGTGATGCCAGTTTGAGGCGGAGTGGATGGCTGGCAAATCGAAAGTAATTTTCCCTTTATTAGAGCAGGCTGAAAGTTAGCTTTCAGACTTCAAGCTTCATTTGGATGTGTTTCATGTTATCTTGTCTTCAAGCTTTTGCCTGGCCTAGGACTGGGCCTGTTTGTTCCTGATTTGATGCCTTGTTCTTCCATGGGATTTTATATCCAGCTCTAAGCCTTGCTTTTGATACTAAAGACTGTTTGAACTGTACTTTTACCTGGGAAATATCTTTTGCTTATGATCTGCTTTTAACCCTTTTGTTGGACACTATATTTGCTACAATAAAAGCCTATTCTTCATAGACTGCCTGCTGTGTGTATGATCTAGGGGGGCTCTCCTTGGTCTGAGTTGCAACAGGGTCACATTATTGCTTTGCTTGGCTATCAGAAAATTTGTGCACGATGGGTACCCAGGATGCTGATGCCTAAAATGAAAGCGCACAGACTTCTTCTGAGACGGCTTCGGAAAACTTGTTCATTGTTGGCAGAAATAAATGAAATTGTCTGGTGATTATGTGGAAAAGTGAATAGTGGTATTTAAATAGCACATTCTAAGGATTATTTCTGCATGTGATTTATTAAAATATTCCCATCCAAACCCAAGTAATGAAGGTGGAGGCATTACTTTTCATTCAATCCTCGCAGTATTTGTTTCTCAGATCCTGTAACAGGTTGTACTTTCTTGCCTTTTCTCCTGAAATCATTCATTTTCAGATTATCACACAAGCAAGTGCACTTCCTCTCCACTCAAAACCTTGGGGGGGGGGGGGCATTGGAGACACTATACTTTCCTTTCCAATCCTACTACTCCTGAGGGAACAGGAGCCATTGATCTGCATGCCTCACTTTTCTGGACTCCTCTCCTTTCTTCCAATTTCATTATTCTCAGTTACGGAAGTATGAAACAAAAGTTAAAAAGGTATCCATAGCACAATGTATTTTTGAAAGTAAAAAATACTATGGAAGAGAAATGGCAGGTAAAATAAACCAGTGATATTTTGAAATGTTGGTATTTTAAATTATTAAATTAATTAAAAAAATACCATGCCAGGCTCACAAAGCAGGATTTTGGAAGAGAAATGACAATGCTTGGTAGGAGACTGGACATAGGAATACCCATTACTACACATCAGTGAAGCGATTCAACATGGACAAATTTGACCAATCCCATCTCAAATGTTTCCCCCCATTTTCTCCAGTTATATATTGCTTCCTGAACTCAGAAGACGATCTCTGCCCATCTCTCCCCCCCCCCCGGCCACTTTTCCAGACACATCAGAAATACTTCCCAATGAGTCTTGAGGGACACAGGGAGGAAGTTCTCCTGTGTTGTCTGATGAGCTTCATTATACATAATTTCTTTTTTGTATTACAAGCATTTAGAAATGGAGGGGTGTGCTGCGTGGCATTACATCCATTGTGACATTTAAAATGCTTGCTTACCAAACAATGGGGACAACATTAAAAGAAAAGAAAAAGAAAGTTAGTGATAATATAAGTAATTTTCTCTCTCATTTGTGTAAAGTTAGACTTTAATAATGAAAAAGTAATTAACTCTGAAGCAGCAAGGAAGTGTGAAAAGCACAATATTTATACATTTAGTTAAGTAATATAAAAGCAGGAAGCTTGGGGACATAAAAGAGACTGTCCTTTTTTAGACCTTACATTAGCATCCTTTATGTCACATAATCATTTGCCGCCTGTGATTCTATAGAAACAAAAATATTAAAACTTCAGCATTAAACTTCTGATTATTTCCTGTTTCTAAAGAAGTCCTTATCCATGGAAGGAGAAAAAAATCACTTTTAGTGAGCAAATCATGCTCTCTGGGCTAATTTTTCCTTAATGCGGTGTGTGTATGTGTGTGTTTACCATGGAAATGCAATCCGCAAATGTCCAGAATATGTAAAAAAAAAGATAAAGATTTTCCCCTGACATTAAGTCCAGTCATGTCTGACTCTGGGGGTTGGTGCTCATCTCCATTTTTAAGCCGAAGAGCCAGCATTGTCCATAGACACCTCCAAGTTTGTATGGCCAGCATGGAGCGCTGTTACCTTCCCACGAGAGCGATATCTATTGATCTACTCACATTTGCATCTTTTAGAATTGCTAATATGTAGATATTGCTTAATATCCATATGTTTATGACCTATATGAAGTCCTCTGTTTCACACTGCACCATTATAATGTTAGGATGCAATTTTTGCTTTCATGGTTACATATTAGGAGGTTTATGATTTGCAGTTGAGAGAGGATTGAAGTTAGCCCTCTACATTTAGTAGGCTTACAGGATACAGGACCCCATGGAAATGGAAATAATTTTTTAAAAAAATCTGAGAATACAATAGTAATGTGCACTGTGAAGTAGAATTAAATAAGGGGCTTTGGGTTCTGCTTTGGAGAAGGAGGATTGGGAAAATGTAACACAAACAAAACTCAAAATTTAACACTTTGGTATGAGTTGTTGCATAGTCGGAAGGAGGATCTGATTGCTAATATTTTGAAATAAACAGGTGCTGTTTGTTTTATAGAAGAATGGATATGCATTAAATTGTATGTAAAACTTCTTTTTGGGGCTGTTTTTTGTTTTTCATGTCAGAAGCGACTTGCAGTTTCTCAAGGGTGAGAGAATTGGCTGTCTGAAGAGATGTTGCCCAGGGGATACCTGGATGTGTTACCATCTTGTGGTAGGCTTCTCTCATGTCCCCACATGGGAAGCTGGAGCTGACAGATGGTAGCTCACCCCATCTTGCAGATTCGAATCACTGACCTTCAGGTCAGCAGTTCAGCTGGCACAAGGGTTTAACTCATTGTACCACTACAGCTAATATATAATAGCCCACTATTTCTTTCTTTCTTGCCAGCTTGACCGAATTGTTTTGCACAAAAATAAACAAGCAAAAAACTTCACCAGTTTTCAGAATCAAATGCAATATGGTATTCTATTTCCTATTATTTTATGCTGGCATTGTATGCATGGGATATATGGGGATGCAGGTAAATAGGGGAGTTCTAGGGAAAGTACAAACTAGAATCAATTTATTGCATTGTGTGATAGACCACTGGAACCACACAGTTTCTTGTTGAATCTATTACACTCTTATGTGCTGCCAATTTTTTTAAAAAAATAATTGCCACTCCAAAAACAGCAATAACTAAATACTGGGAAAAGGGCAAGTTGCCCATTATAGACTTACAGTTACAAACCTTCTTCTATACATTGTTTGTATATAAACTGACATATAAAATCCATACAGGAGGGAAGAATGAACGTGGATAACAATGCATGAAAACCCCACAAATCCCTTCACCTTTCTGGAATTTATAAGTGAAAATAGCAATTTAAAATACTGTTTTGCTGTAAGTTTAGGGGCATAATATATCATCATATTTTAAACTTTGCTCTATTAGTGGAAACTTATAACCCATGCTGTAGTACCCATGGTGCCATTGTAATAAGTGTTCTAATTATAAAAGAATCTTTCAAAACATATTAAATGAACTAATGTATAGCTGAGTTGTAGAAATGTATGCGTATATATGTATGAAATAATGACTTAAGAAACAGACTTCAGCAGCTCAGTTCCCATATAGAATTTATAATGACTTCCACTGTGTTCATAATTTGTATTCCTCATTATAAAGAAAGGCAAGGAATGGAAAATATATTAAGACCACATTAAATATATTAAGACCACATTATTATAACAAATAATGCGGTCCATTAAGTTCTTGTATGAGAAGGTTAGTAAAAAATGTTTAAAGGAAAGGAAAATTTGAATTTAGAAACTGCTCTGAACTAGAATGAAAGTGGAGAAGTTGGAGTCATTGTTCTGGATTGTATTATTTCATATTGCAGGTGGGAACTCCAGAAATAGGTTTTGAATGCATGGAAAACACTCCCTGCATATAATAAATTAACATATGAAAGATGAATCCTTGGTATATCTGTCTTCTTGCTGTGTATATTACACACAGGGAGCTTTATACATGGAAGGCTTCAAACAACATCCTCACTGATTGTTTGGAGTTGTATCATCCACAGTTCTATGACTTCATTATAAAAATTGGGGGGGAGAAATAAGCCACGGACTAAGGAAAATGCTATGTCTAAGGATGGGTGTTAAATTAATGATACAGAAAATGCATTGTACACATAAGATGACAGCTTTAGCTTCCCTAGTTGTAATGGCTGCTATTACAAAGTCTCTGAGAGTTTGGGAGACAGGAGTGACCTAGATAGACTTTTGTGGTTCTTACTGTTGCGTTCCCAATGGCATGTTGGACTTGTAGATCTATTAAGTGGCGTAATGGGCTGGGCTAGTAGCACAGCTGATTAATTGCTAGCAACGATAAATCACTGCTGACCGGAAGGTGGCAAGTTCGAAGCTCGAGTTGCGGTTGAGCTCCCGACTGTTAGTAGCTCAGCTTACTGTCCACCTAAGTAGTTAGAAAACAGCTGAGTAGTGAAATTAGGGATCACTTGCTTAAAGCGGGGAGGTTAATTTATGACACCATAAAAATGCCGGAGGAAATCAAAAGGCTTGGCGTCATAGTGGATGAAGTGACAACTCCCCCCATGGCCGGAAGCGAGCAACCTCCAGAATCCGAAGTGGAAAAACTGATGAATGACCTCTGTCTGTCTGTATGTCAAAAAACGTAACTGAATGTTTGCTGTGTATGTGTGCATTGTGATTTGCCCTGAGTCTCCTTTGGGGTGAGAAGGGTGGAATATAAATACTGTAAATAAATAGTAAATAAATAATAAATAAATGGAACCCCAACACCTTGTTTTGCGAGGTTTAGCATGCAACATCTATATTGTAAAATAAATACTAGGGTCAGAAACCCTCCACCTTTTTTTCTTAATATGAATGGTGTAAGGTCCATGTGGTTTACCTGGGTGTTCAAGATGTAAACATGAATGGGCAATTCCTTTCTTTATTGTCTATGATACATTCAGTGTCTGGTTAGACCAGTTCTCAAAAAGAGGTAGAAAGGGGGAACCACTGGACTCTTTAAACTGCTGTCTGCCATGTTTTCAGTCAATGGGTACCTTGTTGAGCAGGAATGGGAATTATGAAACCCATGGGCTAGATGCAATCCTTGGGAGAACCAGTAATAGACTATGGAAAACTCCCCCACATCTGAAACCAACACCCCTCAATTTTTGGCCAAAAACTTCATGGATTTAGAATAAGTTAATATACGCCCCATTAGAAATAAGTCCAAAAGGCAACCAGAAGTTATTCAATTTTAATGAATTTGATAATCAATGAAGAATTATAAATTACTTTCAGCTAATTTTAAGTTTTTCTTATATCTCTCTCTCTCTATATCTAATTTTAATGAGAAAGCCTTGTAATCCTGCCTACCCCCCCAAATAAAAGATACTTCTTTTAAAATACTTATTCAATTTGAAGAGTCTTCTGCTATTTCAGAGCAGTTTCCCATCCCTGTTCTATAAAGACTTCAAGTTTGGATTTTCTCCCATCTCATGTTATTTTCTATTCCCCACAGCACTCTTGAAGTAGGCTCGAATAATTAATAATGACTTCAGTTAATCTTGTGAGTATGGTAGTCCATAAGTCAATAATGTGAAGAAACCAATCTCCCTTCGGATGCTTATTATCAGGCCTGGCTTAATGTGAGGGCTTTGATCTTTAAGGATCTTCACAGGTCAGGACCAGTTTGGGTCATCACTCTCTACTTCTACCCATCAGGACTCTGGCCAAGTGCAGCTGCTGAGTGATGTGCTCCATAGATGGCAAAGTTGGAAAATTATTTGAATCATGCTCCAGAGAGGTTGGCTTGGAACTTACACTGGTAGAACTTTGGTTTCTGTTAAAGGCTATTCAATGTCCCCAGTACCTGTAAAATCTGTGACTAATAGTCTTTAAACTATTTTTACTCTGAGACCTTGGTTTTATGTTGCATTTACACTGTACTATCTGAATTATAAATGGTTTTATTCCTTTGTGAGAGCAACCCTAAATACTTTGTAACAAGACAAGATACTATTTAAATAATATAGAACTGAAACATTACATGCAGTAACATGGCGATCATTGAGGGACAAATCTCTCCTGTGCTGTGTGTAACTTTAGAGATCCTGTAGTTATATATCTGGAAGCCATATTGTGATTTTTTCCTAAATGTGTATAAGAAGAGCTATGCTGGATCACACCAAGGCCCTATTTCAGCATTCTGTTTACTGATGACCAGCCATTGTAAGAAGCTTGCATACAGGACATGTCTGTTGCATCTTCCAGGAAAAAGAAGCAATGGTGGTGTTCATTTCACCATAAATATAATGTAAGCTAAACTGCAGCCACTCCCAAATCATCAACCAGAAGACGCTCTGCGATTCATTGGTAACTTTACTGAGTAATACAAGCCAGAAGTGGCGAACACCTCATGGGCGCACACATATATATCCTCCCACGGATTCAAATCCTGTGTTCCCGCTTCCCCCTTTCCCGCTGGAATTTTTGCACCTGAGCCTTGGGCCGTTGGGATTCTCACGGCGGCTCCTTATCTCTTGTTATGGCTAGGTCAGAAACCCGGGTTTTGGGCGCCAACATCTTGGCCTGGAATCCTGGTTCCTGACATATAATATTTATTTATTTATTTATTTGAACTGAACTGAACTGAACTGAACTTTATTATTTATGAGCCGCCCTCCACGTTTGTGCTCCGGGCGACTTACACAACTATTAAAATTTTAAATGGTTAAAATACTAGAATATCAGACTCAGTGAATTCCGAGTCGCTGGTTCCGTGTTATGCGTAGGCTTTCCTGAATAGCCATGTCTTAAGTGCCGCCAAGAACTGGGGCAGGTCGAGGGAGCCTCTTTGGTCTGGCGGCAGAGAGTTCCACAGGGCGGGGGCCACAACAGAGAAGGATCTCTGTCTCGTGGACTCCAAGTGAGCCTCTCTCGGACCCGGGACACAGAGGAGGTTCTCGTTTGCTGGCCGTGGTGCTCTTGGGTGGGCAGGTAGGGTCAAGCGGTCTTTTAAGTATGAAGGGCCCCGGCCCCGCAGGGCCTTGAAAGTCAAGGTCAGGGTCTTATAGAGGACTCTGTATTCGACCGGCAGCCAGTGCAAACGCTGCAGGGATGGTGTGATGTGGCATCTCATTGGTGTTTTTGTGAGGAGCCTGGCGGCAGCATTCTACACAATCTGGATCTTGCGGGTTAGTGACCGAGGCAGACCCACATATAAGGCGTTGCAGTAATCCAGCCTTGATGTAACTGTGGCGTGGATTACTGTAGCTAACGCCTCCGTTGGAAGGTAGGGCGCCAGTTGCCTCGCTTGGCGTAGGTGGAAGAAGGCCCTTTTGCTCGTGGAGGCAATCTGGGCCTCCATCGACATCTTAGAGTCCAGGATGACACCGAGGCTCTTCACCGAGGGGGATGGGGTCAGCGGTTTGTCACGTTTCTATACCGCCCCTCTCAGCCCGAAGGCGACTCGAGATGGTTTACACAGGCAGTCTCTGCCCTCAATACAACACAGCAACAAGTCAACCCCCCCCCCCCCAAGAAAAAACATATAATAACAATTTAACAATTAAAAACATACAATTGCAGCCTCAGCGTCATGTTGAAATCAGTTTCCATCGCATCGTCGTCATTCCATATATCTCATTAAGCCTTATATTTCATCAGCAAATGCCTGCTCAAATAGCCAGGTCTTGACTTTCTTGCGAAATGTCAGGAGGGAGGGGGCCGATCTGATGTCTTTAGGAAGGGTGTTCCAAAGCCGAGGAGCCACCACTGAAAAGGCCCTGTCTCTCGTCCCTGCCAGTCGCGCCTGCGAAGAAGGCGGGACCGAGAGCAGGGCTCTCCAGATGATCTTAAACATCTCGATGGTTCATAGGGAGAGATGCGTTCGGACAGGTAAGTTGGACCCGAACCGTTTAGGGCTTTAAAGGCTAAAGCCAGCACTTTGAATTGTGCCCGGTAGCAAACTGGCAGCCAGTGGAGCTGGCACAACAGAGGAGTTGTACGCTCTCTGAATGGCGCTCTTGTTATCAACCTGGCTGCTGTCCGTTGGACTAGTTGCAGCTTCCAAACAGTCTTCAAAGGCAACCCCACGTAGAGAGCATTGCAGTAATCTATACGGGATGTAACCAGAGCATGGACCACCGTGGCCAAGTCAGACTTCTCAAGGTTCAGGCGCAGCTGGCACACAATTTTTAACTGTGCAAATGCTCCCCTGGTCACCATCGAAACCTGGGGTTCCAGGCTCAGCGATGAGTCCAGGATCACACCCAAACTGCGAACCTGCGTCTTCACCAATATTATAACCACCAAGACCTTCATCCCTGCCAGCACCAACACCACCAAACTATATCTTCTCAGGTTTATTTTTGACATGGAGCTCTTTTACATTACACAATTATAAAACTTTGAGATCACTCTGTCTTGATTAGATTTTACAGGATTTTGGGATTTGTAGTTTGGTGAAGCCCCAGAGTTCCTTGGCAAAACATTCTAAATACTTCATGAAACTACAATTTTCAGGATCCCATAATATGAAGTCATGGGAGTTAAAGTGGTATCAACATATTATAATTGTGTAGTGCAAGAGAGACCTTATCATAGGGAAGAGCTATGCTGCAATAGATTAACCCCCCCCCCCCCAAGACATTTTCAGCACACTCATAGCAATGATAGTGTGACTTTCCCACTGGCACCAGCATATAAAGTACTTGTTTCTGAGACACAACAGAAAAGAGAGTTAACAGATAAGCCTCCTTGCCTGTATTATTCAAAGGGAGATTAATTGTTACAGGAGCAGTGACTATGAAACAACCACAGTTCCTCATAAACCTCCATGCAAATATATATTCTGAATGACATTTAACAGGGTGAGAAAACAATAGTGAAATGAAATATGCAAGATGGAGGATTATATTTGTGATACCATCCTTTCAAGGTGAGAGTGCTCTATGAAGGCAACCTTTGTGTCTCAATAATGACAAATTACTAGGGGGCGATGGACAGAGCTGCTTAGAGGCAGCCAACCAACCACCCCAGTTCTTTATCTTCATGAAGACAGAGTGTCAGTAACAAAGCATGCCCCAAGGGAATAAAGCCTGGAAATAAAATAATTAACCTCTTCAGTACAGGTGTACCCAAGTATTTCCTCCAGCTGCTCAAAGACGCTACACTCAGAAATTGGTCAACCATATTGTTGCAATGTCAACTTGTGCTCCTCTTATTCTTTATACATCCCTGCTTTCCCCCCAAAACTTGCTGGAACTAAAACTATTAATTAATTAATTAATTTATATTTCAAACATTTCTATCCTGCCCTCCATTGTGAGATCCCAAAGGCACAACATTAAACAATATAAACAATTTGAAACAAGTCCAGTTTTTTAAAATTGTATAATACAATTGATTAAAATATTAAAATAATTTAATATTAAAATAGTTTCTATGATTTCTGTGTTACTAGCCATAACTACAAAATTGCAAAGTTTAAAACAATTTTCAATTTTTAACAGCAGGTATCCATGACTGGCTTGACTCTGAAGGAGTTGGGGAGGTGACAGCCGGGCCAGGGCGCTTCTGGCGTGATGGTCCATGAGGTCACAAAGAGTCGGAAGCGACTGAACAAATGAACAATAACAATCCATTTTAATGGCTTATTGGGTTGGGATGGGAGCTGTCCAGGTGCAGAACTACATTGGGAATATGATTTTAGCACCCATAGGGAACAGCAGTGGCAGAACTTACACTCAAAATCAAAAGGTGGATATTCTGCCCTATGACTCTATGGATCACTCTCTGCCTCTGTCCATAATAAAGTATATATAGATGTGAGTATCTGTCTCTGTTTTGAGATGAAAGGCTTTCATATCCTTGATTTCATTTTTTACTGTACTTTCTGGGGTTATGTATGAGAGAAGCCATACTTTGCCTCAGAAGCTGAATTCCACAATTGATATGCCATTTTTGCACTTGGTTGTCCTTAGTCTCTCCATCTGACTTCCTTGACAAATTATTTTGTGAAGATGAAAAGGGAAGGGCATAAAGAATAATCTAAACCAATGTGAGCTACCTTAAGGAATGACGAGATTTAAAATGCATTCACCAAAATTCTTTAACAAACCTCTTTAATGACTATCAGATTGTTTTTCAAGGCATTTAAGCTTTCAACATAACAGAATGCCAGCTTGTCAGTTAATACATGGTAAATATGTGCATAGACCATTGAACCTCTTTTGAACATTGAAGTATAGGGCCATAGATGACTCATTTGAAAACATAAGTTACTTTTGCAAAAAAAAAAAGAGTAGTCCCAATCATTTATTCCTCAAACTCATCAAAATTCTGTTCCAAGATTAGTATTGTTTATTAAGTGTTGAGAAAGGGGTTACTAACTTGGGCATCTGAAGTTTATTTTTGCTGGCACAGAACACTTTGCAACTCTTGAATCGAGAAACATTGTGCCCACTGGGTATTATTTGCATTTTTTTGAATAAGGCTTTTGGGCTCCT
>JARBWK010000012.1:90034543-90123265 GCA_030556195.1 Anolis apletophallus | reverse complement strand
AAAGAAATGAAATCTATATCAGAGTCTCTCACATTTTGTCAAAAGTTCTAGAGTCTTTACCAAATGTTGAGAACAGCCAGAATCGAGTATGTAAGAGTTCATTTTATCCATCTTTGAAGTCACCAGGAAAGCATGCTGAAAGTCCTTTGAAGAACTAGGTTTCTCTGCTTGCTTGTTTCTCCACTGTCCTGGATTCTGCCAACAATTCTTGGCAATATGTCCTTTCTTTCTACATTTAAAGCAGACCACTTGTGACATTGGCTTAACAACACAGGCAGTGTCATTAGAAGCAGTTCCTGGATACTTCTGCACAGGAGCAGAACTTCTCAATTTCCGTTGAGCTTCAAATTCATAATTTTTCCAGAAATAAAAGGTATTGTAAGATCCCTGTCCGGAATTCCATGAAGAGAATCCATAAACGCATAAAAAGGTTGAGATAGGGACCCCGTTAGAATTAAAGCTTGCTGCTCAGGAGGAAAAGTAACGTTTCTTGCTCTTAACTCCAAAAAAAGAGCCACAACTTTCGTAACATGTGGTTGTACTGGCGTACCTTCCTCATGTTTGAGGTTAAACAGCTGGCGCATAAAAAATATCTTTGACCCACTGCTCTGTCTCTGAAACATATCTTTGAACAAATTCCATGCTGTTTGAGCATGAGGAATATCATGAAGATGAACCAATAAAGGGTCTGTCACAGACAACTGAAGAAGCGCTAGAGCTCTTTCATCTTGCTTCCTTTCAGTAGCATCAGGTTGAGCTGGCAACGTTTCAATTATTTTCCATAAATCTTGTGAAACCAAAACGCTTTAAATTTGATACTCCAACTCAGCCAGTTCTTATCAGTAAGATTTTCAAATGGGAGTGAACCAATATGAACAGGCGGCAAAGCCATCGTGTTCTTTCACTTTAAAGTCCCAAAGCTCCAAAAAACAAATTTACTGCAACAACAGAAAAAGGACCCCCAGTATACCTGGGTTTAAGCCCAGCCAATTTACCTCCGTGTAAAATTGGCTTCTAGCAGTCCAATATCTTTCAAACTTTGCAGTATTACTTGAACTCACACAGGGTCTGACTCACAGGCAATTATCTTCTCCCTTCGGCGTCAGCAACAGGGAAAACAGCCAAGCCATAACACTTCATGTAGAAAAACAAAACTTCTCCTTTACCATTCCTTTTGGTGCAGGGAAAACGAACCAAAACAGCTTCCAGCAGCTTACCAGCTGCCTGCAAATCACTCCGCATAAAGAAGAAACAAACAGTTGTTATCAGCTCTGCTGCGACAGTCTTTTAGAAAAACAAACCTTTGTGCAAAACAAAACAGGAAAGCAATTAAATTGGCCCTAGTTGCATAAGCACGTAGAAGGAAAAAGTTAAACAAAAAAACTCCTCCGTCACAGGCTGGAAATCTTCTTCCGTCTCCTCATTATCTCCGGAGGCAGATATCTTGAAGCTCAGCGTTTAGCAGCAACTCCCACGAACTCTCAGGAACAGAAAGCCAAACATGCTTTCAAAAAAACTTTTCTCAATCTTCCAGACCACATACTTCAAAAACAAAAGTCACTCCAGACACATGGGCTATGCAATACCTGGGCCCATAACCTGTCAGGGATTATGGGTTAGGTTTTCCTAGTATAAAACACAAACCTAATTTTGCAGAGTAAAACAAAATGCAGCAGCTTCAGCTTAGCTGTAGCACAGCAGTTCTTGTTTGTGCCTGGAGGGCAGGGGTCAGGACCTGGGGTCCCATTAGCATTAGAACCAGCTGTGCCAGAACATGATTCAGAGGATGAGCTAGATGACTGGGGCGAAGGGCAGCTTTCCCCTGATGGGCCTCCTTCGCCCACAGAGAGCTTGGCATGGGAAGAGATGTTGTTTGGCCCTAGCGAAGACATAGATAACCAGGTGCAGATGGACAGCGATTCTGGCAGCTATGAACACCCAGGAGGGAGAAATTCTCAGGAGCCTCCAGGGGAAAACATGGAAGAAAGCGCATGGGAAATGGCTAGGGAGGAGAGCTCTCAGGGAGATAGAAACACAGCTGCGGAGAGACAAGGTCGAACCTTTGATAGGAGACGGAACATCGAGTCTAGCAGAAGGGAATGGTCTAAGAGCATAGACCGGCCGAGGTCCGTGAGCAGCGATTGGAGACGAAGAAGCCTAGAGCGTCGGGGACCTCGGCCGAAGGATTAAGTATAGGATCCGTGGGAACGAATCCTCAGTGCTCCGGCCACGTCTTTCCTGAATAGGCGTGAAGCGGAGTGGGACCACGAAGCTAAGCTAGCCCGTGGTCATCAAGCCTTGCCTTGCCTTGCCTTGTTCCTGATCCGCCTGGTTGTGCGGAGCCTTGCCTTGTTTCCTTCCGCCTGGTTGTGCGGAGCCTTGCCTTGTTTCCTTCCGCACGGTTGTGTGGAGCCTTGCTGAACTTTGAGTCTTGCTGAACTTTTAGCCTATTTGCCACGGTTTTTGGACATTGTTACTTCAAGCCTTTTTGGATTGTTTTACTATTCTAATGGACAATATCTTTGAACTGTTATATTCAATAAAGTAGTTAGCCTTCAGCCCGTCTCTGTGTGTGTGATTAAGGGGCCGGTCAGTCCGTGCATCGTGACATTAGCCCAGAAGTAATGTGGTCATTGAGAAAAACTCCATAGCATAAAGTCAACTTACTTTATTGTAAGTAAAATAAAATATCCATACAGGAGAAAACGTTCACAAAGCAAACCTCCACACAGGAGAGCCATAAAAGGAAGCCTCAAAAGAAGGCTCAAAAGGAAGCCACAAAGGTAGCCACAAAAGGGAAGATACAAAATGGAAAGGAGTATTTAAGGACATAACAATTAGACCCCACCTTTCCCCAGGAATCTAATTGTTGAGCACCTCTGCTGTAACTTGTTACAACCAAAATTAACATCACTGAGAACACTTAAAGGTACAAATATAATTTTGTAACATAAAACTTTCAACACAAATCTTTCCTGTGCTGCGTGTAACTTTAGAGATCCTGTAGTTATATATCTGGAAGCCATATTGTGATTTTTTCCTAAATGTGTATAAGAAGAGCTATGCTGGATCACACCAAGGCCCTATTTCAGCATTCTGTTTACTGATGACCAGCCATTGTAAGAAGCTTGCATACAGGACATGTCTGTTGCATCTTCCAGGAAAAAGAAGCAATGGTGGTGTTCATTTCACCATAAATATAATGTAAGCTATACTGCAGCCACTCCCAAATCATTAACCAGAAGACGCTCTGCGATTCATTGGTAACTTTACTGAGTAATACAAGCCAGCAGTGGCGAACACCTCATGGGCGCACACATATATATCCTCCTACGGATTCAAATCCTGTGTTCCGCTTCCCCTTCCCCGCTGGATTTTTGCACCTGAGCCTTGGGCCGTTGGGATTCTCACGGCGGCTCCTTATCTCTTGTTATGGCTAGGTCAGAAACCCGGGTTTTGGGCACCAACATCTTGGCCTGGAATCCTGGTTCCTGACATATAATATTTATTTATTTATTTATTTGTCGCATTTCTATACCGCCCCTCTCAGCCCGAAGGCGACTCAGGATGGTTTACACAGGCAGTCTCTGCCCTCAATACAACACAGCAACAAGTCAACCCCCCCCCCCAGAAAAAACCATATAATAACAATTTAACAATTAAAAACATACAATTGCATCCTCAGCGTCATATTGAAATCAGTTTCCATCGCATCGTCGTCATTCCATATATCTCATTAAGCCTTATATTTCATCAGCAAATGCCTGCTCAAATAGCCAGGTCTTGACTTTCTTGCGAAATGTCAGGAGGGAGGGGGCCGATCTGATGTCTTTAGGAAGGGTGTTCCAAAGCCGAGGAGCCACCACTGAAAAGACCCTGTCTCCCCCCCCCCCCCAATCGCGAAGGCGAAGAAGGCGGGACCGAGAGACAGGCCTCACCAGATGATCTTAAACATCTCGATGGTTCATAGGGAGAGATGCGTTTGGACAGGTAAGTTGGACCCGAACCGTTTAGGGCTTTAAAGGCTAAAGCCAGCACTTTGAATTGTGCCCGGTAGCAAACTGGCAGCCAGTGGAGCTGGCACAACAGAGGAGTTGTACGCTCTCTGAATGGCGCTCCTGTTATCAACCTGGCTGCTGTCCGTTGGACTAGTTGCAGCTTCCGAACAGTCTTCAAAGGCAACCCCACGTAGAGAGCATTGCAGTAATCTACGGGA
This sequence comes from Anolis apletophallus, assembly GCA_030556195.1. Taxonomy (NCBI): domain Eukaryota; kingdom Metazoa; phylum Chordata; class Lepidosauria; order Squamata; family Anolidae; genus Anolis; species Anolis apletophallus. Next base: position 90,119,049 of record JARBWK010000012.1, on the reverse strand, counting down.
TGTAACCAGAGCATGGACCACCGTGGCCAAGTCAGACTTCTCAAGGTACGGGCGCAGCTGGCACACAAGTTTTAACTGTGCAAATGCTCCCCTGGTCACCGCCAAAACCTGGGGTTCCAGGCTCAGCGATGAGTCCAGGATCACACCCAAACTGTGAACCTGCGTCTTCACCAATATTATAACCACCAAGACCTTCATCCCTGCCAGCACCAACACCACCAAACTATATCTTCTCAGGTTTATTTTTGACATGGAGCTCTTTTACATTACACAATTATAAAACTTTGAGATCACTCTGTGTTGATTAGATTTTACAGGATTTTGGGATTTGTAGTTTGGTGAAGCCCCAGAGTTCCTTGGCAAAACATTCTAAATACTTCATGAAACTACAATTTTCAGGATCCCATAATATGAAGTCATGGCAGTTAAAGTGGTATCAACATATTATAATTGTGTAGTGCAAGAGAGACCTTATCATAGGGAAGAGCTATGCTGCAATAGATTAACCCCCAAGAGATTGTCAGCACACTCATAGCAATGATAGTGTGACTTTCCCACTGGCACCAGCATATAAAGTACTTGTTTCTGAGACACAACAGAAAAGAGAGTTAACAGATAAGCCTCCTTGCCTGTATTATTCCAAAGGGAGATTAATTGTTACAGGAGCAGTGACTATGAAACAACCACAGTTCCTCATAAACCTCCATGCAAATATATATTCTGAATGACATTTAACAGGGTGAGAAAACAATAGTGAAATGAAATATGCAAGATGGAGGATTATATTTGCGATACCATCCTTTCAAGGTGAGAGTGCTCTATGAAGGCAACCTTTGTGTCTCAATAATGACGAATTACTAGGGGGCGATGGACAGAGCTGCTTAGAGGCAGCCAACCAACCACCCCAGTTGTTTATCTTCATGAAGACAGAGTGTCAGTAACAAAGCATGCCCCAAGGGAATAAAGCCTGGAAATAAAATAATTAACCTCTTCAGTACAGATACCCATATTTCCTCCAGCTGCTCAAAGACGCTACACTCAGAAATTGGTCAACCATATTGTTGCAATGTGAACTTGTGCTCCTCTTATTCTTTATACATCCCTGCTTTCCCCCAAAAACTTGCTGGAACTAAAACTATTAATTAATTAATTTATTTATTTTTCAAACATTTCTATCCTGCCCTCCATTGTGAGATCCCAAAGGCACAACATTAAGCAATATAAACAATTTGAAACAAGTCCAGTTTTTTAAAAATTGTATAATACAATTGGATTAAAATATTAAAATAATTTAATATTAAAATAGTTTCTATGATTTCTGTGTTACTAGCCCATAACTACAAAATTGCAAAGTTTAAAAACAATTTTCAATTTTTAACAGCAGGTATCCATGACTGGCTTGACTCTGAAGGAGTTGGGGGAGGTGACAGCCGACAGGGCGCTCTGGCGTGGGATGGTCCATGAGGTCACAAAGAGTCGGAAGCGACTGAACAAATGAACAATAACAATCCATTTTAATGGCTTATTGGGTTGTATGGGAGCTGTCCAGGTGCAGAACTACATTGGGAATATGATTTTAGCACCCATAGGGAACAGCAGTGGCAGAACTTACACTCAAAATCAAAGGTGGATATTCTGCCCTATGACTCTATGATCACTCTCTGCCTCTGTCCATAATAAAGTATATATAGATGTGAGTATCTGTCTCTGTTTTGGAGATGAAAGGCTTTCATATCCTTGATTTCATTTTGTACTTTCTGGGGTTATGTATGAGAGAAGCCATACTTTGCCTCAGAAGCTGAATTCCACAATTGATATGCCATTTTTGCACTTGGTTGTTCTTAGTGTCTCCATCTGACTTCCTTGACAAATTATTTTGTGAAGATGAAAAGGGAAGGGCATAAAGAATAATCTAAACCAATGTGAGCTACCTTAAGGAATGACGAGATTTAAAATGCATTCACCAAAATTCTTTAACAAACCTCTTGAATGACTATCAGATTGTTTTTCAAGGCATTTAAGTTTTCAACATAACAGAATGCCAGCTTGTCAGTTAATACATGGTAAATATGTGCATAGACCATTGAACCTCTTTTGAACATTGAAGTATAGGGCCATAGATGACTCATTTGAAAACATAAGTTACTTTTGCAAAAAAATAAATAAATGAGTAGTCCCAATCATTTATTCCTCAAACTCATCAAAATTCTGTTCCAAGATTAGTATTGTTTATTAAGTGTTGAGAAAGGGTTACTAACTTGGGCATCTGAAGTTTATTTTTGCTGGCACAGAACACTTTGCAACTCTTGAGAATCGAGAAACATTGTGCCCACTGGGTATTATTTGCATTTTTTTTGAATAAGGCTTTGGAAGCTCCTAAATCTTTCCCATTCTTTTCTTGAACAAAAGGAAAAGACAAAATGAATCAGGATGTTTTGTAGTAAAGCCGGCATCCTTTAAGGGGACTTTTTCTTCTTCTTCTTGCAAATATTCTTTCAGTTGTAGCTCAAGGGCACAGAATTTACTGAGACAAATAGGAGTAGCAAAAGGAGAGACAAGAGGTATAGAGGGAATGCCAAGAGAGTTGAGGAAGGAGGACTTACTTTTCATATAATAGGTCATAAATATAAGGGACAGTGAATTATTTGTTAGCTATGGCATTCTTTATTCTTCAAATAAATAAATAAAATATCTAGTCATTCTTTGTGCTTGGTCTGGTAACAGAGGGGAAACTGTAACATACGCTAGCTGAGAGACTAACCCTGAATTACAAGGTTATTATGCTTCCTTGGGACTTGGAGTTATTTTTCCCACTGGAATCTAGTGAGTTGAACAAGTGAAAGTAACCTCTGGCTGTTGTGCAATTAATCTTGGATGCATCAATTAATTGGGGTGGTTCTTGGAGAAATCACCTGTGCTTGCTATCGCTTCTGTCCTTTTTTCCACTCCCCTGTGTATTACTTTTCTCTCTCCTCATTTAAAAAATGTGATTCACAGAACTGCCTTTGGGAAGGAAACAGCTCAGGTGGTCAATAGACATGTCTTTTTTAAAAGAGTCATTGGAGTAACCGATTGTCTGGAGCTTGACTATAGCCTTCTCTCTTTTTGAGAGCTCAGCTAGTATCATATTGCAAGTTGTAGGAATCAAGTACTAGAGCCAGACAAAATGAGGCCAAGGTAATCACAGCACCGAAAGATTAGGGGCCCTTTTATACTATTGTGCTATAATCCACTTTAACTGCAATTCTAACCACACAAACAAAAAATTCTGATTCCATTAGATGGAGCCCTGAGTTGAAGTGAGATCAAGCTGCTATAATTGCATCACTTATATCACTTATATACACACCTGAGTGTGCTTTTAATTCTCTCCTGCTGTTATGGGACTAAACTATTTTTAATTGGGGTTGGATGTTGCTCTAGAAACTCTGTACATTACCATGAAGTATAACTCATGTATACCAGAGTTAATAAAGTAGGTTTATTCCGCTATTCTCCACCAGTCCATATTCTTCCATTTCCCTCTCAAAATGACAATAGGAAATGATGCAAAGCCACTTATCACCACTATTTTAAGAGGGAGTTTAGAGAACAAGAGAGATATTTTGTATGTGGTGGCTGTCAATGGACATATTGTGCTTGGTCCCACATTATTGCCTGTCCCTGCTATAGATCAATGTCTAAAAATACATTTATTTATTTAGGAAATTTCTATTCCACCTTTCTCCACTTGTGAACTCATACTTGGTGTAGGTTGATATTTTCTCTGCTTTTATCTGTTTTGCTGTTCACACTTTTTCCATAAGGGATTTAGGGGGTAGCTGCTGCTTTCCTTGCTTGTTGTAGACAGTCACATATGGCTATAGTAAGGTTACAGCAGATTCATGCTCTTTCCCATTCAAAGACTATTCATTGCATCGTTTATTGCATATATACTGATGCAACTGAACACTGAAAATCTGTGTTTGTCTGGACCTCCTTAATCATCCAACAATGCCAAAGCTGCTGAAAGAACATTTCAGTAACAGAGGATAAAGGAGACAAGCAGTTGACTGGGTGTCAAAAGGTTTTATAAGAATGGGCTTCACCACAGAGACTGAATTGAGTATGCCTATATTTCACAGTGTGTGAGGGTTGCTTTAGTATTTAATTAAGGATGAAGCCTTCTCATACTTTTGAATGTCTGGGATATCAGAAATAGGTTAATATGTGAAAAATCTGCAAAGGCATGAATCTGTTTGCCTGTCTTGCCTTGAATGTAGCACCTTTTCCAGGTATTCAGTAATGGCCCTTCTGGGTCTGAAGAGTAGTCTTTTACTCCTAAGTGGATAGGAAGAATGGCTATTTCTTTTGGGCTTGCATGGGTGCAATCACTTTATTCAAGGCAATAACATTGTGATATCTTTGAGTTCTCCAGAAGATGCCAGTAGGAGACATCAGAGGGAGGAAGAATAAGGAAAGGAAATCCAAAGGTATGATGAGATGTTTCAAGTCATGGTTTTAGTCGTAAAAGCTGGTACCAAAAAGGAGAGTTGAGGTTTTTTGAGCCACCGGTAGGTGTGCATACTGGAATGAAGACAAAAAGTTTGTTCTCTTGTAATTCAAGACTGGTAACAGTTCAAAAATCATTCTTCAACCTTTGAGTAAAAGGCAAACTGCAATGCTAGAGCCAAACATTTGCAGTCAGATTTATGGACTTCAATGCTTCTTCCCCCATTTTAAAACTACCTAGCTTAATTAACAGTTGAGGGGAACTTGAAAGCTTGCACACTACTGTATAATTCAAGTTAATTCTAACAGAGGTACTGTTTGCTCATGGTTGTTGGATTAGGAACTGAATGAATATTAAAAAATATAAACATATTTTTCAAATATTTTTTCTGATGAGGACAATTCGAGATCTGATTACCGTTTTTGCAGTTAAAAACGTATCCTGTGAAATATTCACATGGAAATAGTTTGCATGGAAAACAACATATTCTGAACAGCAAAAGGTTTTTTTCACACTGAAGATAGTAGTTATCCATGGAAATATCATTTTCTGTGCAGAAAAGGCTGTTTCCTGTTCAGAAAATGCTACAAGTGGATACATTCTTGTAATAGTTGATTTTGCAGAAGAGACAGCTTTTTCTACACAGAAAACAAAATGTCCACATGTAGATATTATTTCCTGAACAAAAAATACAATTTCCTTTGGGAAAATACTGTTTTTTTGTGCAGAACAGTCATGTATGCATTTTCTGCAGAATATTTTTTGAATTGAAAATAGGCTTTGAAAGGTGCATAACTTTCAACACCTTTCCCAGAACAAGAAGGAAATTGCTAAAATTACTCATTGCTTCCTTCAGAAAGAAATTTAGTAATGAATTCCTTTCCCATTTTGGATTTTGCACTGTTCTTATGCATCAACACACTAGAACAGCTACTGGATTCATAGCCATGAAAGTGGCAATACAACTTTGGATTTTATCATTACTTCCCCTGCAGTTGTCTGGAGTTGAATGAGAGATTTCCTAATCTTTGACCCTGCTTCAGCAATTGGCACAGCTCCAATACAACTGGGAAAGTGGTGACAAAATCTGGAGTGCATTTATTATTCCTGCAGCAGTGGATTCACTAGCTGCTCCCATCAATCCGACGTTCTTTGTTGTTGTAACCTCTTTTTAAACTCTTCTTATTGGCTTTAAAAGGAAGTACTCAATGACAAGCATGTTTTAAAAATTAAAAATCGTATGTCTTCTCTCTATCTAGACATGTTCACCTAAAATGACAGGATCTCCATATGTTGATGCCTGGTGCCTGCTTGTGAATGGTGGGCAAATTGGATGGCACTGAATTTTGCAACAGAAGGCAAGAGCACAGGAGATTATTCTCTGGTTCACTTGATTTTTTACCTTATGATTTACAAGGTATGTAAATTAAGAGACAACCACAGAAGGTACATTTAATGACATCTTAATGCATCACAGGATTTACGACAAGGCATGAATAGCTTGCGCACTCAACCATCGGTAGCAGATGCTGCAATAATTCTACTTAATACTTAGAAGCAAAGTAAAGCATATTGTTTTTCATACAAATGTTTATGAAACATTAATAAGAATAATATGCACCATTCAGTGCTGAACATGCCATGTGGAATCTTCCCTTATAAATATTAATAAGGCAGACTTTTTGGTCTTTTACAGAAACTGATCTCCAGCTTCATCTTCCAAGCTGCCCTGATCATCCCCCCGTATTGCTTTCCTTTAAAAAGAGACAGGGAAGTAGGGCAATTATAGCTACATCATACACAGACATATCTACTGAAGAAGTTCTTTACACACAGTAAAGGAACTGCTACTTGCTTAACTAGTATTAAAGATGTGATATATGGGGAATTATCCTTTTTTTTCCTCCTGGTGATATGATTGTGTAGGTCTGCTGCTGTGGAGATGGTTAGAATTAATGGGCGTCATTAAATTCTATACAGAGTGTGGATTTCTGAGTCTTTGCAGTATGCTCTGGTTTTCATACAACAAACTATAGAAAATGTGAGGTTTTCCTCAGAGATAACTGAAATGTTTGAATTAGCAATTCATCCCTGCCAACTATAGACCTTTGGGGAAATGCAGCCAATTTTTTTTCTATGCTCTAATTTTACTGTAAATCTGATCTACCACCCAGGAACACTTACAGTCTTATTTTACTTGCTAAATAGAACAGCAATACTTTTACACTGCACAATTTTCATTAAGGAAGTATCATTTCTATTCACAATTGTATTGTGTTTCAATTAATGATTGTTATCCTTTGCTAAGTGATCTTTTCAGGGGAGACAGAAGATATGCAGGCTTTCCCTTACGATTTTTCAGAGTATATATTCTTTTTTTCCTAATTGCGATTTCTTACTGGAGTTTTGTTTTTAGCATTCTAACCTATGCAGAAAGTGTCAAATGAATCACATTGGCCTGTTTATTTTAAACAAAGCACTTACTCCTTGGCGTAATCCAACTCTCATGTTCCCATGTTCTCAAAGGATTTGGTAGATTCTAACCCAGGGATCCTTAAGAGTCTTAAATAACAAAAATATATTTTTATCTCCTGGGAGATTGTAAGCTTTACAGTATTCACGAATTTAATGTTTTTTAAAACCCCAATCCTCTAACTGATTTTCTGCTACCAATTGGGAATGATTGGCATATATAGGACTTTCAGCCTCATGGAAATGACTTTGCTACCAATAATAAGATCCATTTAAAATGGCACACAGTCAACTCTCAATTTTTCTTCCTCCCACTGTCACTCCTGCTCAGCCCTGTTTTTAGCTAGGGATGCAAAAATCTGTCAGTTCCATTTTGGTTGCATTGCCTAGGCTCTCAAGAGCATTCTCATCCTGTCTTAAGTTCTGCATCATATTCTCATTCTGTCTAAGTTTTGCATGGAAATTCATGCCCATTCCGGAGTCCACTTTTCCAAATGTCAAGAATTTTTATGTATTTTACTTAAAATTCACACTCTTACATATTTTCCCAATAGATTGACTAACATGAGCTTCTATGCATCTTCCTAATTTATTCACCTATTCTATTGTGCATATTTATGTACATATAATTTGGCAGGTGAAAAATACACTACAAGGTATTTCTTATAAGTGGTGTGAATGACTGGCATATTGAGTACTCCTAGCCTAATAGAAATTGGGAAATGTGTGTGCATTTTCAAATTATTATTTGAAAAATTCATTAAAAATCTTGGTTAATTAAATCTATTTTCTTCCCTATTTAAAAAAGATAGGTAGTATTAATGCTTCCTTATGAAAAACCTTATAGTTTTATGTAAGATATCATGTTTTGACTACATAACTCATAACACATACTTCAAAGTATAAATGCAATGACATAAGTACAATCAATAGCACATAAAAACTCACTTATACCAGCAGGTGAAGGGTTCAAGGTGAGTTAGTCAGAATAAAATATTTAGATGTTAGTTAGTGAGTGTTTGTTTGTTTGTTTGCATATGAGTTTTTCCTGTATGTCTTTTTTTTGAATGACTTTTTGAAAAATTTCGATTAAAACTATTTTTTAAAAATCTCACTTATACAATTATAGAAGTATGAAAATCATAGAATTCCTAAAATGTAGTGGAACTTATGGGTAAGCTGACTATCTGTCATACAGAGTGCAGGCCAGTACTATCAGTGAATCATCACATTGGCCATACATTATTCAGGATCAAAGGCCTGTCTGAAAAGCCATGTTTTTAGACTCACTGGAAGGCCTGAAAAGAGGAGGGTAATCTAATTTATTTAGGGAGGGTATTACAGAGCCAGGGAGACACCACCAAGAAGGTCCTCTCTCTTGTCCCCACCAATTGTGCTTGAGATGGTAGTGGGACCAAGAGAAGGGCCTCCCCAGCAGATCTTAATGAATGCACCAGTTTGTAGAAGGAGTTGCGATCTCAAAGATAGGTTGAACCTGAAGCATATTATGTTATGATGTAGCATTGTCATATTGGAGTACCATGCATGAACAGAAATACTTCTGCTGATTGATGCTTGGTATTACTTGCCTATAAAGTATTACACAATGAGGCTTAATCATATATACAGTATGTATGTATGTATATATATATATATATATATATATATATATATATATATATATATCAGAATCAGAGCACAAATAATAACATCAAGGACATACCATACCCAACATGGGTGCATGCGTTGTGTCAGCAGATACAGGATAGTCCCAAGACCATGTTTTTATGTGATTTCATGTGTCTGTAAATGATTGTTATGGTATTTTTAGGGTGTTTTAGAATGTTTTATCTCGATGTGTTTTATATGTTTGGAAACCGCCCTGAGCCTCGGGAAGGGCCGTTTAGCAAATTGAAATAATAAATAAATAAAAAGACAAATTTTTCAATGTAAAATCCACTAATTTAAAGTCCACAACACAGTCCATCAAAGTAGTCCCAATATAGATACAATTCAAAGTCTCTGATCTGTAGGTTGGCGAAAATCCACGTGATGAAGAACACAGACAGGAGAACTGAAATGAGCTCCTCAATTGGGCGTTTAGCGAGAGGCCAACGGGATGGCAATACCAGCAATGTTTGGGCCGCTTGTCCTCCGTTTCGCCCCCGGGCGGGGCTTTCTCAAGGCCTCCATAACAATACCGTGGTCCTTATCAATGGTTGGAGAATCTGAAGCCTAAAGGTCTCCTTTATGGTCACCTCACTTTGCCAGTGAGGTTAGGCTTCAGATTCTCCAACCATTGATAAGGACCATGGTATTGTCCAAATGTATCTCCCTATGTGAACCATCTCAGCGGCTAAGACCATCCAAGGAGGCCCTGCTCTTGGTCCCACCTCCTTCGCAGGTGTAACTGGTGGGGATGAGAGACAGGGCCTTATCAGTGGTGGCCCCTAATCTATGGAACTCCCTCCCTGACAAAATTAAATCAGTGCCCTCTCTCTTGGCATTCAGAAAAAGGCAAAAACTGTTACAGTAAGTCGTAGCAGGACTAAGTGTGTGCGTGTGTGTTGAAGAAAAACCTTATGATGTTAATTATCATGTGCAGCTGGTAATGTAGGTCAGCCAGCATTTTTGGGCCACACCTGGTGGGATATAACTGTATGGGTTTTAGAATACAGTTCAGCTTTTGTTCTGAGGAGCTCTATGCTCGAAGGCTTTGCTCTGGGGCGCAGTTTGGAGAAGCTACTCTGAAGGAGGCTTGCTCTCTCATGTGATTGAAGATGCCTTATTCTATGTTTCTTATAAGGACTATGTAAGTTTGTTGCACTGTTTGGTTTTTTGTATGCAACACTGTAAGTTTATGTTTCACCTCTGCTGTTAAGAGTGAAGATTTTTCTGTTCATTTTTCTTCTTGCCTGTGTGTCTTTTTCATGGGCCGTTGGCTAGAATCCGCTTGCTGTGCAACAAAAACATGTCTGTGGAACCAAGCATTTGGGCAGTAAGCAGCACAAGAAACAAACAGGGATTATATGCAATTGTTATACTGGAATTTCATTTCATTTCAATTTATTATTTAATTTATTATCCACCGAAGTGCTCCGAGCGACTTACAATAGCAATAAAACGTGCATATACGTCTGGGGCCAGTGTACCTCAGGGACCGCCTTATCCCGTATTGTCCCACTAGGCCACTACGTCGGAGTCACAACTTCAGGTTCCAGTTTTAAAATGTACCACCTTACTACAACAAGGAGTTTTAAAACTTTGTGGAATGCACCTTCCACTTGACCACGCTGCCACCATTTATCCGGCTGACCACTGACTTTGAGGGCCACCACCAATAAAAGAATCAGGAGAGGTGTTTTCCTTTTAAGATGCAAACAATTTATTTTGACACAAATGGGTACAATCTTGGTTGGTTTCAAACTTCCTTAGAGGCACAACTTTTTCTGTTACATAACACAATGGGGACCTATTATAGGGTTTCCACTAAACCTCTATAAACCCCTGCAACTTTAACTAGGGTCTCTATACCCTTTAACTGGACTGCTCACTAGCAGACCTTAAGACACACACTAACACTGGACCGTTCTCTTTCAGTCCTTAGGACACTCTTCACTAGAACATAACTCCTCCCCCTCTCATTTGGCAGTTGGCTTCCCGCTCTTTTCCAACTGTAGAATTCAAACCTGAACATTCTACTAGCCTCTAGCCCTGGTTGCCATGGCGACAGCTCTTCTAAGCTTCTGCCATGCCTCCCTTCTGTTTCACCCACAGAAACAAACCATAGAACATTCAAAACAACATACATTTTAACACATGTCACACAACATTTACACACAAATAATCAACATCATTACAGTATGCAACACTGTAAGTTTATGTGCCCTTACAGATCTGTTGGCATTCCGGAAGGCATGCAAAACACTCCTGTTTCAGCAGGCATTTGATGTTTAAGACTGCTGATTCTCGGACACTTTGCCCTCCTATTTTATGCGCACAGCTCCTGTTGAGCTGTATTCTATACAGCTAATATTTGCTTTATTGTGTTTTTATTGTGTTTTCATTGTGTTTTATCCTGTGATTCCACTGTTGTGAGTCACCCCGAGCCAAATTGGGAGTGGCGACTGATAAGTGCAAATAATAAATAAATAAATAAATATCATCACATAATTACAAGTTAAAAGCTTTAACGAAGAGCCAAGTTTTAAGAGCCTGGGTGAATGACTGCAAATCGGGTATGGCTCTAACATATGGAGGCAAGGAGTTCCACAGGATTGGAGCAAGGACTGAAAAGGCCCTACGCCTTGTAGAGTCTAGACGTGCTTCCCTGGGAATGGCCTGGACCATGTTTTTGGATCATGTGATTTTAATGTTTATATTAATAGGTTTGTTTTAACATTTAAATGTAGTTGTATTTTATGATTTAATTGATAGTTTTATGCTACTGTTGTTTTATGTTAGGTTTTCATATTTTGTAAGGCATTGAATTTTTCCATGAATATGTTGGAAACCGCTTTGAGTCCCCCCAAGGGTGAGAAAAATGGTATATAAATGAAGTAAATAAAATAAATAAGTTTACATAATTAGAGAATCAAACAGCTTCATGAATTTGGCCTCCTCATAATAAGATGAAGGATGCTATATAAACAGAATAGAGCCAATAAATGAGTGAAACTCAATTATTGATGCCAGTGGCTGGATTTGGTGGCAGCAGCAGCCTCCTAGAACCCAGGAATTCATTGCAAAAAGTATCTGAAAATAATCTCTCAACCCTCAGTTTGCTGCAAACCAATGCTCCAAAGGGAAAGTATGTGTGTGTTCCAGAAATATGTGATGGAAATGTCTCCGTGAACAAGGATTTGGGTCTATTGTACTAACATTTGGACAGATAGTAGAAGAATAAAAGTCAACCAACTGACCTTTATGTAGCAGTCATGTAGACCAACTCCCCAGAGGTCCAGCTTTATAAAAGAAGTGCAGAAAGGTAGAGTATATCAAGCACCCAGAAGGCCATAACATAACTTTTTTTCTTGCTGCTATTAGTCGAACCGGGATGTGCTTTTCAAACGTTAAAATAAAGCATGTATAGAAATTTCCCTGAGGAAATCTAAGCACTGAAAATAACTATCATAGCACACATACAATCATAGGCTTACATATAGATCCACTTTGACTGAAGAAATAAAAAGCAATTGCCAAAATGAGTGCAGAATAGGATTTGCATCATAACAACATACCATACAGCAAGGTTTTGCTATTTATACTCTTACAATAAATAAATAAATATTTCACGTTAGAGTTTCATATTTTGTTATAACTTTGCATTTCCAAAGCTTTTAAATAAAATGACATGTTATTCAATAACGTTCTCTTGTTCATGTGAAAGGTGTTTTTAATCTGTGGTATGAATATAGACAATTGTGGGAAAATACTTGAAATGTATGTTCTGCGAGTATCAGGCAATCCTAACAATGCGAAATCTGGATTGGTGAGAAAGACTCAAGTTGAGTTGTTGTCTGTGGATTTTTGCATAGCGTTTCTAGCACAAGAACCAGTATTTTCTGCGCCAATTTTTTTTAGCAGAAATATTTTCTGTACTGAAAAAATTGCTGCACGTAAAGAATACATTGTGAAAAAATAAAATAAATCCGAAAATAAATCAGTAGTATTATAGAATCATAGAGTTGGAAGAGACCTTGTGGGCCCTCCTGTCAAACCCCTTGCCAAGAAGCTGGGAAATCGCGACCAAAGCACCCCTGACAGATGACCATTCAGCTTCTGCTTAAAGGTCTCCAAGGAAGGAGCCTCCACCACACTCTGGGGCAGAGAGTTCCACAGTTGAACAGCTCTAGCAGTTAGGAAGTTCTTCTTAATGTTCAGGTGGAATCTCCTATCCTGTAGTTTGAAGCCATTATTCCACATCCTAGTCTCCAGGGCAGCAGAAAACAAGCCTGTTCCCTCCTCCCTATGACTTTCCCTCACATATTTATACATGGCCATCATGTTTCTTCTCAGCCTTCTCTTCTGCAGACTAAACACACCCAGCTCTTTAAGCCGCTCCTCATTGGACTTGTTCTCCAGACCCTAGTTGCCTTTCTCTGGATATGTTACAGCTTGTTGACATCTCCCTTCAATTGTGGTGCCCAGAATTGGACACAGTATTCCAGGTGTGGTCTGACCAAGTCAGAATAGAGGGCTAGCATGTCTTCTCTGGATCTAGACACTATACTCCTATTTCCACAGGCCAAAATCCCATTGTCATTTTTAGCTGCCGCATGATACTGGTGGTTCATGTTTGACTTGTCCACAAGGACTCCAAGATCTTTTTCACTATCGAGTCAGGCACCCCCTATTCTGTATCTTTTCATTTCATTTTTTCTGTCTAAGTGGAGTATCTCGCATTTGTCCCTGTTGAATTTCATTTTGTTAGTTTTGGCCCATCTCTCTAATCTGTTCAGATTGTTTTGAATTCTGCTCCAGTCTTTTGGAGTATTAGAATGAATATACATATTACAGGCTACATCTCTGTTATATAGAAATCCAAAATCTGAAATACTCTAAAAGGAAAGAAAAGGGGAGAGAATGGGGAAGACTCAATTTACATATTGACCTTATAAAAAGCAAGTGTCCAAGAAACTTTCAACAATGGCATGCAGTGGGATGGGCACATTATAAATGGCTCTGAAGCCAAGCACAGAACAACTCCATTGACTACCACCTCTATTCAACCCAGAAAGAATGAAAAAGACTCATGCTATTGAGCCAAGCATCACTCATTCTGTATCTTTGCATTTCATTTTTTTCTAAGTGGAGTATCTTGAATTTGTCTCTATTACCCTTCTCAAAACCCACAAAATTTAGCAGCAGAAACAAAATTGCTAAAATTGCACAATGCTATCTTCAGGTACTGCCTTTCTGAGTGTGTTTTGGCTCTGATAAAAAAATGGTTTCTTGAGGTTTTAAAACATCAGCAAAAATACTAAGAAAGAATTTAGCTTATGAATTGCAAAGGAAAAATGATAATTGATTTCCAGATGCATTTCTTTTTCCCTAAAGCTCACAACATACAAACCATCTTATCTTTTAAAATTTCTTTCTCCAGTCTCCAATACTATCTTCTTTATGTCCTCACTTTTCTCCACCCTTCCTTCACCATCATCCAAAAAAAATTCAATTAAAATTATAATCCCTTCCACAATTTGAAATAATTTGAAAAGCTTAAGAGAACTGATTGGAAGTAGCAGGCTTCAAGGTGTAGGCAAGGTAAATGAATTTGACATTTCCCCTCTTTGATGAAGATGATTTATCTAGTGTTTTCATTAACCCCAGAACTGATCTAAGGACACCTCTTAAAACCATCTGAAGGATTTTATTGCATAGTGACAGTAGGAGGACTTGATCAGGTCATGGGAGACAAGACAGTATGTGGTTATTTAGCTCCTCAGTAGCCACAGTAATGGAAGAGTGCAATTAAATTTAATTAAACAGGTTTAATGAACAAATCTTCATACATTATGCCTTTATTATTACAATCAGGACTGAATGCAAATTTGGTTTAATTGATTCAAGGATGCTATAAACCTCAATTACGTCTGGATATGCAGTCTTTGCGATGGACTCTGGTTGGCCTTGCTTTGTGCTAAATGTAGTGGTGCTATGATGGTGATGCTTGAGATGTTCCACATTTACATCAGCTGTTACGCCCTGCTTAGATCCAGTAACCTAAAGCAGACTGAACTGTTGTAGTCTGGACAATAAGATGTAGCACAAATCCCCTATGTGTGCCATGCTCTTTTTATGACATCTTGGAGAGTCAGCAGCAAAATTCAATTACTGCAGCCTATTGTTTATTTAGCTATTCTGAAATGTCCAAAACACAGAGGAGCAAAATATCAAAGGGGAGAATAAAGCCCAAAGCAACTTTAGCTGAAATAATAACTGTCCTCATTTATTTTCACTGAATTCTGCAAATTGCTGACCAGTCTAGTAATGTGCTAGTTTTAAACAAAACAAGACCACAGTGCATTTCCTATTAATGTGTTGTAAAAGGTATCGTGGGAAAATCCGTTTCAGGTGGAATTGCTTAATTATTGTGATGGTTTTGTTTATACATTTTATGTATATCCTACCTTTTTCCTGTGATGAGACCCAAAGCAGCCACTTTCTCCTTAAATTGTCTTGCTGTATAATCTTCTTTAGTACTTTAGGAATCATTTCAAAAGGAAATTGTTTATTTGTGATTCACTTGAATGAGGATATTTTCATGTTGCTAGTATAGTTCCATTTTTGTGATTAGGAGTAGCTCCTTGAATTCTAATAATTATATGGAATATAAATACCTGGTGTTCCAATGGGCTCGGTGTTTAGAATTAGCAGAGCTTTTTATGTGCTTATATCCCAGCAGGCATTTTAGTGAACCGCAGAGCAAAGCTTCTCAACAATTGAAAAAAATTCATTCAGTGCTCATTCCATGAGCACACCTGTTTTACGGCAATTTGTACTAAACAATTAGTTTGCTGAGGGCACTGGTACCCTTCAGCAGAGAGGGTTAAATACAGCTGCCATGATTCCATAGTACTGAGCCATGGAGGTTAGTGTCATGTCAAACTGCATTATTTCTACATTGTAGATCAGTGTTTCTCAACCTTCTTAATGCCACGATCCCTTAATATAGTTCCTCATGTTCTGGAGACCCCCAACCATAATATTATTTTTGTTGATACTACTTAACTGTAATTTTGCTACTCTTATGAATTGTAATGTAAATATCTGATGATATGCAAGATGCATTTTCGTATGCCCACATTTGAATACTGGTGGGGGGTGGAGATTGATTTTGTCATTTGGCAGTTGTAGTTGTGGGATTTATAGTTCACCTACAATCAAAGAGCATTCTGAACTCCACCAATAAACCAGACTTGGCAGAACTCCTATGACCAACAGAAAATACTGGAAAGGTTTGGTGGGCATTGACCTTGAGTTTTGGAGATTTAGTTCATCTATATCCAGAGAGCACTAAGGACTCAAACAATGATAGATCTGGACTAAACTTGGCACAAATACACAATATGCCCAAATGTGAACACTGGTGGAGTTTGGGGAAAATAGACCTTGACATTTGGGAGTTGTAGTTGCTGGGATGTATAGTTCACCTACAATCAAAGAATATTCTGAACCCCACCAATGATAGAATCCACACAGAACTTGCTGGTGTGAGCTTCCCTCCAAGCTCACTTAGTGGGGAGGCAAATTTAACTGATTTATGAGGCCATAAAAAGATCTCCAGGAAACATGCTGAGGAATGAAGGAGTACGACAGCTCCCCCTGGTGGCCAGATGTTAAAAAAATTGCCTCTGTCTGTTTTGTATGTCAAAATGTAATGTGTACATTGTAATCCGCCCTGAGTCCCCTGCGGGGTGAGAAGGGCGGAATAGAAATGAAGTAAATAAATAAAATAATACTGTTTTGCAGTTACTCTGGTCCTTTCTGGAGGGACGGTCTCAGAAGGTGTTATTAGGGGACACCTGTTCGGCCCCACAACCATTTCCTTGTGGGGTCCCACAGGGTTCAGTTCTGTTTCCCATGCTGTTTAATATCTACATGAAGCCGCTGGGAGAGATCATCCAGAGTTTCGAAGTAGGATGTTATCTGTACATAGATGCCGTCCAAATCTGTCACTAAGGACCTTGAACCGGTGCTTGGCTACTTTGTCGGACTGGATGAGCACTAACAAATTGAAATTGAATCCAGACAAGACAGAGGTCCTACTGGTCAGTTGAAAGGCCAAACAGAGGATAGGGTTACAGCCTGTGTTGGATGGAGTTACACTCACCCTGAAAACTCAGGTCTCGGCGATGGCCAGAGGAGCCTTTGCACAATTAAAACTCATGTGCCAGCTGCGCCCATACCTTGGGATGTTTGATCTGGCCACAGTGGTCCACGCTCTTGTTACATCCCAACTAGAAAATCAGGGTGACTCCTTCAATTAAGAAACCTTGGACTGGATTTGCAGACTCAGACCTGGCTGTGTTAATATTTTAAGGGCCAATATTTTAATGTATTTTATTGCTTTTTAAATTTATTTTTATTGCTGTTAACCTGTTCATGTTAATTGTTCTGCTCTGTTTCTTTGACTGCCAATTGTAAGCATCCTGAGTCCCCCTTCGGGAGTTGAGAAGGATGGGATACAAATATTCGAAATAAATAAACAAATCGTCAGCCTTCTCTGCCAAAGGGGTTCCTAAGACTATCAGAAATATATGTTTATTCTAGTACAGTGCTTCCCAACCTCTAGGTGTTTTGGACTTCAGCTCCCATGGTTCCTGACAGATGGTAAGGTGGCTGGGATTTCTGGGAGTTGAAATCCAAAACACCTGGAGGCCCAAAGGTTGGGAACCACTGTTTTAGTATAACTATCATCCCACACAGGAGAACGTGGTAAATCAAAAGATAGTGGGATCCTTGGGCATTTGTTGTAAGCCGCTCCGGCAATATTGTTATATGTACATTGTAAGCCACTCTGGCAGTATTGTTGTTTGCTGTAAGCCGCTCTGAGTCCCCTTCGGGGTTGAGAAGGGTGGCATATAAAAATAGTACATAAAAATAGTACATTTAATGTCGAAGCTGCAAGCTTCACTTCAGTCAGCTCTTGATATATAGAATCCTTCCTGGCATTCAGATTTTGACCTCCTTTTCACCTATCTACACACTATTTTATAACTTGGTCTTTTCTCATTTGTTGCAATTCTTGCAGGTAGAATATGGTAAGATTCAGCTTTGAAATGCATTTGAACAAGGAAATCTTTGAGGGGGTACCTTTAAAGGAAGGATGGGGTAGGCAAACATGGTTGGGCTAGCTCAGGGGCAAATAACTTTGATTTTGAGGTGCTGTGGACATCAGAGAGAGGTTGCTCACCAACATACTTTCATTTATGCCCACTCCATGGTTCTCATAGCATAGGACTCAGAGATAGAGGAGGATTCTCCAGCCCAGCCTGTGGAATGGCAGCTTCTGGACACACATGTGACTGATTGAACACCAGCAAAACAGCTTTAAAAATTCAACGAGGTAGCTTGACTCCGATATCTTTTACTTCAATGGGAGGAAAAGAAAGCAGAACAAAGGCAGTGAATGATATTTCTTTCCAACCAAAAGGAAGAAGCTCCTTTACTCAAGGTTAACTGGCTGCAGTCCATTTAGGCCTCTTTTACACTAGTAAAAGATATCGGAGTCAAGCTACCTCGTTGAATTTTTAAAGCTGTTTTCCTGGTGTTCAATCAGTCACATGTGTGTCCCTATATCCCAGGATCTGATCCCAAATTATCTGACAGCAGAGGCTAATATTATCCAGTTCAAAGCAGTTAATCTGGGATCAATTTCTGGAATAGAAGGACAGTGTAGAAGAGGCCTTAATAAATATCTCTGACTTACATCACCTGTTGGAAACAACTATCTGATCGCTGGCATTGATATGGTCATCCCATGATTCTCTCAGGCCCCTTCACACAGCTATATAAAATCCACACTGAACTGGATTATATGGTAGTGTGGACTCAAACCAGTTCAAAACAGATACTGTAGATTATCTGTCTTGATAGAATATCAAGTTATATGAGTTATATGGCTGTCTGAAAGGGCCCTCAGATACTGGAAACCCTGACTTTGGGACTAACCGACAATCTTGTTTGGCTCTTTTACTGGCTTCTGGATTCTTTCGGGTCCATCCCTTCATAATCAAATGCTTCCAGGCAAATTTAGATGCCTAAAGTAAATTGCTCCCTCCCAAAGAACTGTGTGGAAATCTGAAATAGGACAGAGGTTGCCCTTGACATTCAGGCCCCTTCTACACTGCCATATAAAATCCAGATTATTTGCTTTGAACTGGATTATATGGCAGTGTAGACTCACATAATCCAGTTCAAAGCAAATAATGTGGATTATCTGTTTTGATATTCTGGATTATATGGCAGTGTAGTAGGGTTTTCGGATTAGGGAAGATAGGTTGTTCAGATGGCAATTAGGCCATCTATGTTATAGATCGGTATCTCGTGTAAAGCCAACACTACCCAGCTGTAATAATAAAGCTCTGGCCTTCTAACCTCCAGCCAACCAAAATTACTAGTTTTTGAGGAGGCTCTTTTTGCAATAGCTTCTCGATGCAATAATATTGCCTCATGAAAATGTGGGGATTTTTTTCAAATAGTTTTATTTGACTTTAGATTGTCCTATCACTGATGTTTTATTATTGTATTGTATGTCATACGATTAATTTCAGTCATGCTAATCCATAGTACCCCAGAATCCAACTGAATGAAAGGGTTTTTTCCCCCATGTAATCTAATTATTTAGCAATAGTTTATATAGTTAATTAATTAATGCATGGAATCTCAATAAAGTGCAATGATTATTGCTACTTCATAATTGGAATTCTACAAGGAATTCTACAATTTTAAATGTGCAATCTAAAGCTATTCACTCTCAATAGAACCACAAAACATTTCATAGTGGAATATTTCATAATAGCTGAACAAATACATTATGAGATGCAAATAGATGATCTGGACAAAATGTCCTCTAGGGTTCGCCTACATTGATGAGCATTTGGGACATATCTGACAGTAGTGACAGGTAGCATCAGTGCCTTAAGCATGACTAAAGATTGTCTTAGATTTTTTTTAAAAAAGAAAATACCTCAGAGTACTTCCTCTACATCTAGGCCATCCTTGAAAAGTTTATTGGTGGCTTGCAAACTCAGAAACTTTATATAGAAGCTTTCACAGCAGACATTGGTGCTGATGGGTCTTATTGAGCCCTTGGCATCTGCCATATAATGCCAGGTGCTCCTGCAGGGTCTGTGTGAACTGACAGAGGCACAGTTCAACATGGGCTAACATCAGATTTGATTCAAAGGAGATTTTTTAAAAATAGCTTCCTTGCAATTGAGTCTGTTTATGTATAATTTGAATTTGCACTAAAATTCATAGCCCTTGGAAATGTTTGGCTTGACTAAGTGCTCCAGGCCATGAGATTTTACTCTGAATAATTGAAAGGTGACATATTGACTCCCAGTACTTGATGCTACACATGAAAAAAAACAGCCTTTTGCCTGTCTTTTTTGCCTGCGCGGACCATATCTTAGGTTCTGTTAGAAGAATCCGACCTTTCCAAACAGAATCCTAATGAAAAATAATGAACACAAGGTGGACAAGATTGATTATTTATTTACCATATTTATACCCCACCCTTCTCAAAACTGAAGGGGACTCAAGGTGGCTTTACACATCAACAACTATTCAATGTCTTAAAACAACATGCAGTTAAAAATAAATATTAAAATTAAAATTAATACATATTAAAACATTTAAAAACATTACATTCACTATTAAAACCACGCCATCCACAATCATAATCTGGGGCCATTCCAGTAGCCATTACACACATTACAGACACAGTTATTGGCAATATAATGATACTCATGAATATGCCTTATCTAAAATGCTTAAGACCAGAAGCCCCAGGTACTAATATTGGAGAGTGGTCCCTGGTCAAAGTGGTCCCTGATCAAGTGGGCTCCTGGTCAACTGGGCCCTGGTCAAAGTGGGCCATGGTCAAAAAAAGGTTGGGAACTACTGATCTAGTGAGTCTAAACATTAAAAAACATGTTTCATGTACAGTTTGTACACAGAGCTAGAAGGTAATTGTATACTCAATATTTACATACTTGAAACATATAATTCTAAATGAAATGAACTTCAATAAATAGACTAGATGACTAAAAGTACTAACAAAATATATGTGTGTGCGTATATATATATATATATATAAATTGAAATTGATAGACTAAGAAAAGAACGAATCCACTGAAAAGACAAATGGAAGTCAACGTGTGTGTGTGTGTGTGTGTGTGTGTGTATTTCTTTTCTTTTCCACTTTTTTCTTTCTTTTTCCCCTCAAACCTCTTTATTTAGAATTATACCCGCTCACAAATTTTACCCTCCTTTTTTGTGCTTTTCCTATTTTTGATAGACATAGTTTAACTTTTATGAAAAGACATTTTAGATTTTAGGTTTATTTTCTTTTTATTTCTGTGGTTGATTGCTTGTATCACATTTATTAAAAATCAATAAAAATATTTACATACTTTTGTGCATTAACAAACTTTGTGTACATTGAACTATCAGAAAACAAAAACTGTTACCACCATCTCAGCCACTAAAGTATATTTTTGTGTTTTGGAGTAGTCAGCCCTCCACATTTTCAGGTTATACTCACTTCAAGAGAACATACATTTATTCATTATGTATTTATTTAGAGATTTTTCTCTCTCTGCTCTTCAGCCACAAAGGCACTGAGAGCAGCTTTCAACATATTAATTTGCCCTCAGGCTTACAATAAAGAATAAATACATAAGCTAAACAAAGTCCTGGTTTAAAATGAAAAAGTCAGGATATACATAAATTTGGAACACTGCTACTAATGATTTTTATACCAAATTGGTTTGGGAATCAGAGTTGATCCAAATCTGAAACATATCTGATGTAAAAACAGATGACATCAACACTGGCCAGAAAGATGTGTCCTCCTGTGGGATATCTATTTCTGGTATTAAAGTCTACTGCCACAACTTGAGAAATTTTGTTCTGTTACTCTGTATACCCTCAAGTATACAAAGGTGACTTTGTTGTCTGTTTGAAAACTGTCAGCTCTAATCATGTGGGACTTGACTTCATCTAAGCCACACTGGCTATGTAGCGCTGTGTTTAATTTCCCTTTTCAATAACAGCGGCAATCTTTTAGCATTCTCTGAAAGCTAAGCAAATAATCAAACCAGAATAGACAAGGACTTCTCCTTTGTTTTCCCCTCAGGTCCAACTTCTAACTGTTCGCTTCTTTCAATTTCAATTTCTCAAAGATTCTTAGTATCCAATCCCAGCTCAGGAAAGAAGCCCAATCAAAATGTAGTTGTGTCATCACCACAGCCAATCAAATCAGTATATTTGTCTCTCTTCTATCTTCGTATCATGCAACACAAAGCTATATTTCTCCAAGGTTATAGACAATTTGTCAGCTATGAACTTTATTCAACTTAAGTGTTAAGGGAACCCAACAATTATCCATGTTGTACCAGATGAAGCTGTCCATCTGAAGATGAATAGGTAGGACAATTCTAGCAACCATTGTGGAGAATCTGACCTTGAAGCTTCAGACAAATTGAAAGCACTGTTATTGCTGCTCTAGTTGAGACAGAGGACAGTGAGGAATGACATTTCTGCTTTCCCCATCTCCCCAAGACATTTCTTCACTTTTAAAAAGACATTACTTCCCATTGAAAGCAATTTGAAGGCAATGGTCTTTGCCAAGTCTAGAGTTGTGACAAATATTCAATTTATTTAGGTGGAGAACATCTAATGATCAAAAGAACTGTGGAACTTCAGTAACCACAGTTTCTCCCACATCATGCATTGATTCACTACTGACCCTTTCTTGGTATTTGATTCCAAAACATAAAATACCTTCTGTCATAACTTGGAGAGGGACAATGTGAAGGAAAACCTTTGATTCCAACCTAGAGCTCTTTTTCCATTTTCAAAGAAGGAATTCTTCTTAATCCCAACTTTCTCACAGGGATCTTGCAGCCTAAATTGGGCTTAAGGATATATAATGGATCTGCTAAAAGGTAAAGGTTTCCTCTGACATTAAGTCTAGTCATGTCTGACTCTGGGGGCTAATGCTCACCTCCATTTTTAATCCGGCATTGTCCATATATACCTCCTAGATCATGTGGCCAGCATGACTACATGTAGTGCCTTTACCTTCCTGCATAAGCGGTACCTATTGATCTACTCACATTTGCATGTTTTTGAGCTGCTAGGTTGGCAGAAGCTGGGGCTAATAGCGGGAGCTCACCCTGTTCCCTGGATTTGAACTGCCAGCCTTTCACTCAGCAAGTTCAGGAACTTAGCAGTTTTAACCCACTGTGCCACCAAAGGGCCCTAATCTATCTGCTATCAATCCAATATTTCACAGACCTGAGCCCACAGTCTCTGGATGACAAGTAAACTGAATGAAATTCACATTCTGGGTGCCTCTAATTCATGAAATGGTTATGAATGTGTCTTCAGGAATGTGCACAGTTGAAAAGTATGTACAGAAAATGTACATGTTTCAAATGTGGATCACTCAGCAATTAAATGTGTTTTAGCCAGTGAGAAGAAAATGTTCAAGTAATGCATGCAGAATATAATGGAAGCTGAATTCAAATGCACGCATTCCTAAGTGGGAACTGAATGTATCCATCGCTCAAAATATAAAAGACAAGACTTCCATCTAGGATTATGCAATCTCACATTAGAATTTAACTTCTGCTGGGAAGTTTCAAGTCCTCTATTATATATGATTTGAGGATTGGAAAAGACTGCAAACAGTAGCAAAAAGATGCCTTTTCTTTGTTTTTATAAAAATGCCTCAACTGCAAAATGAACCAGTGCAGATCATTCCGCAGTTCTGAATCTGTCAGGTTAGTCTCATATCCCCTCCTGCTTCAATTCTCAATTTCCTCATCTTCTGAGATGCCGGGAAAGCAAATCCATTGTGCCGTTCTCTAAGACTTATATATTCTTATGGCCCTCCATGGTTGGTAAACTGTGTCACAGTGAGAGTAGAGATGGAGGAGGAGCAAAGGCAGTGTTTGAAATTACATGCTCTATTACGCAAATGGCAGGTAGTGGGTGGCAAAATCCATACAAAATAGATAGGTGAGCTACCACCTCACTATTATCCATTTAAAATGCATGCCAGGAAGAAGGAGGCATAAAGCCCTCAGATTTCAGCACTTGCTTTTGCATAAAATAGTCAAATTTGATTAGAAATGTGTGAGATTAAACACACACACCTGCCTTCAATCTATGAGATGAGGGAAGTCATACAGCATATGAGCAATTTCGAGACATATATTATTCTTTCATCTGTAGCCCACTGAAAATGGGGGTGATGTGTTGGAACCCTGTGCAAATTGATTTCATGCACAGAAAGCTTTCAGCTAGGGAGAGGGAATTAAAATGGTGTGTCAGAGCTTATGGAGAAATTCCAATGAAATGATAGCTTGCATAAAGGAAATGCTGCTCATACACAAAGGTGGGTTTTGACCAAACTTTGTCTTTGCCCAATGGCAAGCCATCATTTTGGTCTGTTTCTTCAGCAGTAAAAATGTCTGTAGCAAAACCCTCACATACAAAGATCTTACATTTTGATATTATATATGTGATATTTTGAGATCCTATCCATGAGATGCTCAGACACTAATGGCATTATTGATATGGTCCTCTGCCCAGGTTCAAGGGTTAGAGTGACATTTGCAGCCAAAATCAGATGGACATATGAAGACAAAATCCAAGGCATCCAGCAGTGAAAAAGGACTAGAAAGGTAAGCAATGTCCGATGAACAAAAATATTGCTGCCCAAAGACTAATTGTTGAAGGTAGGACTCTTGTGAACTGAGATTAGTTTTTGCAGTTAGCAGATTGAATGTTCAAGCAAGATGGAACAGTATTTGAGGCAACACATATGAAGCACAGCACTCAAGATTGAAGCAGAAGAAAATTGCTGCTGGTATATTAATGAAAAGACTACAGTAAGTAGGTTGCTGTGAGTTTTCCGGGCTGTATGGCCATGTTCTAAAAGCATTCTTTCCTGATGTTTCGCCCCTGTCTATGGCAGGCATCCTCAGAGGTTGAGGGGTCTGTTGGAAACTAGGCAAGAGAGGTTTATATATCTGTGGAATGTCCAAGGTGGAAGAAAGAACACTTGTCTGCTTGAGACAAGGGTGAATGTTGCAAATGGCCACTTTAATGCAATGGCCTTGCAGCTTCAAAGCCTGGCTGGTTGCTGCCTAGGGGATTCTTTGTTGGGAGGTGTTAGCTGGCCCTGATTTAGTCTTGTCTGGAATTCCCCTGCTTTGAGTGTTTACTGTTCTGATTTTACAGTTTTTAATACTTGTAGCCAGATTTTGTTCATTTTCATGGTTTTCTCCTTTCCGTTGAAGTTGACTTGAGTAGATTGCTGGTTCAAGATGCTTTAACTTGTTTTATTTGTCCCTTAATTCTATATGTGGGTTATCTGTGGTAGGCGATTGACTGTTGTTCACCTTCTACTTTCCCTTGGTATTCACAAGGGTTTGGTTACAAGACCTCCATATATGTCAACATTGATGCATGCCCAAGTCTCATTACAGTCAGCCCTTCACAGTAACTGGGATTAGGGGCATAGAAGCCCCATGAAAATGAAAAGATAGAAATAAAAATGGCTTTTAAAAAAAACAAACAAAAAAAAACAAACCCCTGAGATAATTTCCATGAATTCCTAGGTCCTCCAGCAATTTTCTACAGAATCATAGAATTGGTAGAGACCACATGGCCCATCCATTGTAAGCTGACCATAGAATCACACTGGAAAATTCCAATTTTCCTGGAAGTGAATTAGTTTTGAAAATAGGATTCCCCATACCAGCAGCTTTGTGGATCTCACTTATAAAGGGAATCCTAATCTGTAGTAGTGCGCCTTTTCCTCATAGCATGATCTAGAAGAATGCATTTTAAGTGTACTTTTTTGAAGTGGAAAAAACACCATTTCCTGGAAGAAAGAATAGTTGAGACATGTATGAGGAAACTAATAATTACTCTCAGATTTCCTCTGAATATAATTGTTTCTATAATTTGTATTTATATTTTTCTCTACATCAGTAATTAAATTTCAGAGACTATATGCAGAACGCTAATAAAATTACCACATCAGGCACATTTAAATGCATTTCAAACTACCCATATTATACTGAATAAACTTCTGTCAGAAGAAATGGGTAGTGATGATGAACTGTGACTACCCTGTGGCTCTGGAGGGAGTGGGGGGGGGGACCCAGGCTGCCCTCATTTATAGTAGAGGCAGAGCTGATGAAGTGTCTGTACCTCTCCATGAAAGGCCTTTCTTTTATGTTCTACTCCAAATATCATTCAATTCATTTTCATTACAGCGATGGCTAGGCCATCAAAACCAATTGTGCCAATTGAAATGCTGCAGTAAATCCAATTAGACAAGAAAGCTAAATTCTGCTTCTACTCTGCTAGACTAGATTAAAGGTAGCCTAACAGAATCCTCAGCAGTTATTCCAGATTTACAGCACTGTTAACAGAGACCACCGTTTTGCAAAGTAGAGGCAGTTTAGAAAGTTTTATGCATTCTCTAGTCATAAGGGGGTACAAATACTAAACAATGCCTGCTTGACATGGTGAAATGCTGACGGCAGGTGTTCCTTCCTTAATTTGGATCCTGGACCTTAGCTATAAGAATGGTTTGCAATAGCAGGTCCATATCCTACTAGTCATGCTCTACTAACATTCAGGTTAAATGATGGTACAGGTTGAATCTCCCTTATCCAAAATGTCTACCCTTGCAATAATAATAATAATAACAAAAACTTTATTTTTGTACACCGCCACCATCTCCCTGAAGGGATGCGGGGCGGCTTACATGGGGACAAGCCCGATCAAATAGAGATTAAAATATAACACAGTCAAAATTACTAATACAAAACATAATAAAAACATAACCAACAACAACAACCAATAGCCAAACATAGTCATATACTAATAGCCATATACTAAGATCAGGGGTGAAGCAGGGTCTTGTGCAATACAGTTGCAAGGATAGAGCTGACAGAAAACTGCAGGAGCCAGATTATAAATTTGAGTTAGAAGGGCCAAGTCAATTAGAGCAATACTATAGGGCAGGGACAATGGTAAAGTGCAAGAGCCAGATATTAAGTTATGGCTAGAGGGGCCAAAATTATCTAGTGAACCGATTAATCCAAACCATATTGGAACATTTGCGTTGAGGTCTTTACAGAAAGTGGACAGGGTGGGCACTAATCTAATCTCCCTGGAAAGTGAGTTCCAGAGTCAGAGGGTCACCACTAAGAAGGCCCTCTCCCTTGTCCCCACCAACTGCACTTGTGATGGAGGTGGGAGTGAGAGAAGGACCTCCCCAGAAGATCTTAGGGCTCATGCAGGTTCATAGGGTAAGATGTGATTGCAAAGATAGGCTGGACCCGAACTGTTTAGGGCAGGGGTGCTCACACTTTTTCAGCATGCGAGCTACTTATAAAACAACCAAGTCAAAATGATCTACCTACCCACTACAAAAATGTGAAACATATAACACAATATCTGCTTTGAACTGGGCTTTCTGAGTCCACACTGCCATATAATCTGATTCAAAGCAGATAACATGGGATTTTATTCAACTGTGTGGAAAGGACCACAGATAACCCAGGGCCGGCAGCACTTGGGTGGCGTTGGGAGCCTGCGGGGTGGGACTGAGCCTTCCTCCTGCCCTGCCTGCGATCTACCAGGACGCCCTACGCGATCTATGATCTACCTAATGAGCACCCCTGGTTTAGGGCTTTGTAGGTAATAACCTGAACCTTGAATTGGGACCAGAAACTGAAATGAAATAGCTAGGAAGGGAAAATCTTTGCCCTGCCTACATGAGCCTTTATTCTGTGTTGAATAAAGGTTGTTCTGTGGGGTTGTTCTGTGCTTGGCTTCAGAGCCATATACAATCTGCCCATCCCGCCACATGTCATTGTTGGAAGTTTCTCGGACACCTGCTTTTTATAAGGTTCATGTGTAAATGGAGTCTTCCCCACCCCCCCTTTTCTTTCCCCTGTCATGGACTAGACATTGGACAAGTGGCTTGCTTCTTTTCCCCATAGGCAGAACTGAGCAGCCGAAAGCAAAGTTTAGGTTTTTTTGGTATTTCAGATTTTGGATTTCTATATAGGGGAGATGTAGCCTGTAATATGTATATTCATCCTGATTCTGTATTTGAAGAGCGCTTGGAACTACATTCAGTGCAAGGTGTAGCCTCTTGATGGACATGGTCATGGATTTATATTGTGTCTATATTATTCCATTGCTCAATGCAACTTGCCAGCCCTGTTTAACCTTTTGAACTCTCTTGGGGGTTATTCTGTACAAAAATCCACCAAATGTGTGTGTGTGTGTGTGGGGGGGGGGGGGGTTGCAGTAAAAATGCATTTTATGTAGAAAATGCTGGAAGCCCATCTTCTCTGCAGTTTTCTGTGAATGAAGAATGCAAAGATTTATATGCCTACAGAAAATCAAGTCGTTCTACAAAAATAATGTGAAACAAATAGGGGAATTTGTGTTAAAACAAAGCCAAAAGTAAGTGGTGCTGTCCCTTGATGGTTCTCCATTATTAAAATTGCCAAATTTATATTATACAGTTCTGATTACAAAGTGCCAAACTGAAACAGTTGTTTAAGGATAACCAGCCGGTCTGTTGGCCCACAGTGTGCTAGATGATTGTACTTACATTTAATAAGCTTATACTAGGAAGCAACAAACACGAAGGGATTTGCATGATATGTACGGAGAGGTCGCTGGATGGAGAGATTAATCTGAAGAATAGAATCTCAATAATACAAGAAAATAATTGTCTTGGGTTTTGGGGTTTTCCTTTCTTCCCAGAAATACATATATAGTGAAAATAAATCTTTTATTAATCTGGTTTTTTAAAAATATATATATGCACAGCAATTTACAAGGTGAAGATTTGTGCTAGCTTATCCCCACCCCCCTGGTCCCGGTTTTATCACCTTATCTCAGCATTGGACATAGTGAGCTTTCTGGGTGTTTTTGTTTGTTGTTGTTGTTGTTGTTTTTTTAAAAAAAGGTTGCTTGGTGTAGTCAACATAAAACTTAAATACAGAATTCACCCCTCCCTTATCTTGTTTCCCTGTTATCATTCTGTTTCTTTTCTGTCTTGCTGTTATAGATTTTTGCTTTTCTGAGAACTGTATTGTATTGAATTGTGTGTACATTTTGAACTTTGCTTTTGTATGCTATTGAATGATTTTTTATAGTTCTGCTTCATTTTCATGTTTGGGTTTTAACCATTAAATGACTCAATGCAAGCATCATTAAATGACTCGATGCAAGAATTGTCTATATAACCCTCAACGACATCAAGGGCATGACTACTCAAGTACACAAACTACTGTTATTTAACCCTCCATGTTGCCAACACTGATCCCTACCAGCCATGGAGCCAACTCAAGCTGATGTTATCATGGGTACCTCTGCTGACATCAAAAGAGGGCACCTGCATGACCATGAAGGAGGGGACATCTATTCTGCGCAGGGAAAAGGTGATCATATTGTCAGGACTGGGAGACTTGAGCTTGAGTGAAGTTCAAGCTCCCAGCCTGGCATGAGATTGCATCGACCTTTGCCCTAGTTCTTGGGTGACCTTGGGCTCCAGTTATATAAGACTGTGCTGAGTCATGTGGAAGTGAGGTAACTTCCACATGTGTGCAAGGCTGCAGGGGGAAGTGATGTAACTCCTCTGAGCCTGGACATTGGACAATTGGACTTCTACTGCTGACTCATGGGCCCATGAGGTCACATCCCTTTGGACTATGGGATATGCTGAATCACCGGATATGGTGCAACCCTACCTGGACATTGCATGGGCGATGGGAGGGGGTTGGGGTATATAAGTTGTGTTTTGGTGGCGGGCAGGTGCTTTTGCTTCACATGTGTCGTACCTGCAATAAAATCGTGTTGGACCATGCTTTCAATCTACGCGTGATCCTTACCGAGTGTTGGAGAGTCGTTACAGAAGCAAAAGCCCCTTTTCAACTATCCCAGCAATGGAGAGGTTGGCTTGGAGAGAAGAAGAATGTATCGATAGATGGGATTCGGCTCCTGAGGAAATCCGGCGCACTATGGAGTGGGATTGGACCACTCTCGACCAAGTGGGGTGCCCGGACGAGCACCATGAGATGATGGAGGGTGCTGTTGCCCAGGAGGAGGAATTTGAGGAAGCGGAGCGACTCTGGGAAGCTCAGGTGAGCTTGGAGGTTGCCCGGCGAAGGAGAGAGAGATTTGTCTCCAGACAGGCTGAGGTTTGGAGGAACGAAGGGATCGGAGGAGCTGTTCCGAAGGACTGGTCAGTTCAAGCAGATCCAGAAGTGTATGGGACCAGAGAGACTGTGCCGAAGGACAGGCCAGTTCAGGTGGAGGTCCGGAGGGCCGGAGGGATCGGAGAAGCTGGGCAGTTTGGACGGATCCAGAAGTGCGTGGCCCCAGAGAAACTGTGCCGGAGGACAGGCCAGTTAGAAGGAAGTGTGGTAGTGAAACCACGGAACCGGCATCACCCTCGGAGTTGGAGGTGATGAGATGTAAGCTGGAGGCTATGGAACAGACTATGAGAAGGATGTCCCGAGCCATGTCCCAAAGAGAGCCGATGGAGTCGGTGTGGAGTGCCCCGGGCGGAGGAGACTTCACTTATTATTCTTGGATGGATGGCGGACTATCAGCTGAGCGTCCTAGATCTCCTTTGGGAGTGAGGATCAATAGTGGCCATCCAGGAGGAAGTCCGCGGCGGCCCTTACCTCAAGCCGGAATGGGAAGAGGTGTTACCATGCTTGAGGTCCCTCATGGAAGGGAAGCGGTTTCCCAGGAATTCGGGGCCCGTTTGAAGAAGGAACCATTGCGGGTTGAGTTTGAAGGAGAAGCCTGCAAAGTAGCCTTCTTTGCCGCTGCGGTGCAGGACCATATGGAGGACTATGGTCATCTCTATCCGAGCGACAGCAGCTGAGTACGGGCCATCGGTGCGGTGTTCAAGGGAAGGGCAGCTGAGTGGTACGTTCAATGCCACGATCGTCGAGACCCGTGTTTGCAGTCTGTGGGAGCCTTCTTACAGGCGATACGAAGCCGGTTTAGAGATCCATTGGATTAAGGCGAAGGAGGCGCTACGTTGTCTGAATCAGGGATCCCGGTCGGTCACTGAGTATGCGGAGGAGTTCATGGGTTTAGCTGGAAAAGTTGCGGAGTGGTCTCCAGCTACCCTATTGGAATTATTTAAAGACGGCCTGCGTAAGGAGATCCTGGAGTGGTGTCTACATCGGGATGATCCTGGAGATGTTGATGGCTGGATCCAGTTGGCTGGCAGTGTTGAAGGAATTCTTGCCCAGGTGCAACGGCGTCGTTTTCAACCCATGAGGTCCAGAGGGTCCGGTTGTGGTGTTGCAGAGGGCGATTCCGTGGAGGAGAGGCTCGTCGTGGCAATGACAACCGATCCAGCCAGTGAAAAGGCCATCGAAGGGACGAGGCCTTTGCTTTATTTGTTCACAACCCGGTCATTTTGCGTCCCAGTGCCGACAAAGGCAGGCACTGGAACCGGTGAAGGTGGCCTCCGCGAAAGCCGCTTTTGTGGACAATGATGAGGGGAAAAGTGTTGGGGTGAGCTCCAATATTCAATGTACATTGGGTTTGATTAAAGGAGATGGGATTGTGGAAAGAAAAGCTTTAGTAGACTGTGGGTGTTCAGAGAATATTATGTCCCGAAGTTGATTGGGGATTTGGGTGGGAATACAAAGCCCTTGGAAACACCTGTAAGAATTACGCAATTAGATGGATCCTCTATTGAGGGGCGCCCTTTCACTGTGGGGACAAAGGATTTAAAGGGTCGGGTGGGACCCTGGGAGGGGGGCATTGATTTTGTAGTGGCCCCCATTAAAGGTCATGAGGTGGTATTGGGGTTACCGTGGCTTGAGCAAGTTAATCCCAAGATCGATTGGAAGACGGGGGTGGTGCAATGTTCCCCTAATGAGAGGGAGGGGGTTAGGAGTGATGTACAAGGGGTGCCAGCTGAATACTGGGATTATGTTGATGTGTTTAACCCAATTTTAGCTCAGGGTCTTCCCCCTCCCCGCAACGTGCAGTGTAGTATAGAAGTTAAGGAAGGGGCTGTCCTACCCAAGCCTAAGATATATGCTATGACGGTGAAAGAGAAGGAAGCGTTAAGGGAGCAGATAGATGGCTATTTAAGAAGAGGGTTTATTCGGAGGTCTGAGTCTCCCATTGCAGCGCCAGTGTTGTTTCGTGAGAAAAAGGATGGTAGTTTGCGGATGTGTATTGATTATAGAGGTTTGAATGCTGTGAGTACCACCAACTGTTACCCTCTGCCATTAATCAAAGATTTGTTGGGGCAGTTAGGAGGTGGAAAGTTTTTTACAAAGCTGGATTTGATTGACGCGTTTCACATGGTGCGAGTGAAGAGGAGCGATCAGTGGAAGACTGCTTTTTCTTGCCCCCTCGGGCTCTACGAATGGGCCGTAATGCCATTCGGTTTGGCCGGGCCCCGGTATTTTCATGCAGTTGATCAATGAGGTGTTGCACCCCTTTTGTATAAGGGGGTGTTTGTTTATTTAGATGATATCGTGATTGTGACGCGTACCAGAGAGGAGCATGTTTGTTTGGTGAGGGAGGTGTTAGAGAGGCTGCGACAGGCGAGTCTGTATGTAAAATTGAGTAAGTGTGAGTTTGGTAAGAATCAGATTGATTTTTTGGGATATAGAATTAGCGAGAGTGGGGTTGCGATGGATCCGGCCAAGGTGGATGATGTGTTGAGCTGGGAGGCTCCGCAGACCCGTAGGCAATTGCAGGCTTTTCTGGGACTGGCTAATTTTATCGCACCTTTATAGCGGGATTTTCAGAGATAACTCTTCCGCTTACCGAGTTACTGAAGACTAGGGGTAAGGGGGAGTCCAGGAAGATTAAGTCTCCAGGAGCTAGGTTGGAGTGGACGAAGGAATGCCAAGAGGCTTTTGTGAGGTTGAAAGAAGCATTTACGAATGGGCCGTTGTTAATGCATCCAGATGTGGATAAGCCGTTTGTGGTGCAGTGTGACGCTTCTGCTTGGGCGTATGGTGGAGTGTTAATGCAGGAGGATGAGCAGGGTAGGATGAAGCCGTGTGCGTATTTTTCGAAGAAGTTTGGGGAGCATGAGAAAAGGTGGCCAGTGTGGGAGAAGGAGGCGTTTGCTGTGCGCAACGCTTTGCAGACGTGGAGGCAATTTTTAGAGGGTGCTGCTTTCCCTTTTGTTGTGATGACTGACCATCAGAACCTTCAATATTTAAGAAATCCCCAGAAGTTGTCTCCCAAGTTGGTGAGATGGGCGCAGTTTTTTGCTCGGTTTAATTTCAGGCTCCAGCATATTAAAGGCAAAGAGAATGTGGTGGCTGATGCATTGTCTCGGTATCCAGTGTGGGTGAGAATGAAATGCATAAGGCGGAGGAGGTGTTTGCCAGAGAACATTGGGGTCTGGCCGTGCAGACGAGGGCGCAGGCTGCGAATGAGATTAAGAAAGAAGAGGGAGTGGTGGATGAATGGAGTTTAGAGTTGCAGAAGGGTTATGTAGGTGATATATGGTTGCAGAGCCATGAGAAGGAGTGCAAGTCGTTGAATGGTTTGTGGATCATGGGAGATAAAGTGTATGTCCCTCAGAGTATGAGAGAAAAGGTGCTGAGGTTGAACCACGATCATAGGTCTGCTGGACATTGGGGAGTCACGAAGACTCTGCTGGCCTTGAAAAAGCGGTATTGGTGGCCAGCCATGAGGGCTGAGGTGAAAAGATATGTGGAATGTTGTGAGGTGTGTGCCAGGAATAAAGTTCCCTCTGCGAAGCCGCAGGGGTTGATTCAGGTGGTAGTTACTCCTGTGAGGCCGTGGGCGCATGTCAGCACTGATTTTGTGGGGAGTTGCCTCGAGTCGAGGTTATAAGTACATTTGGACGGTGCTGGATATGTTTTGAAGCAGGCCCATTTTGTGCCATTGAAGGGGTTGCCTTCTGCGGAACGTTTGGCAGAGTTGTATGTGCAGCATGTGTACCGGTTGCATGGGTGCCGGAACAAGTTTTGAGTGATCGTGGAGTGCAGTTTACGGCTCAGTTTTGGGAGCGTTTTTGGAGGTGTTGGGAGCTCAGAGGCGTCTTACGACTTCTTATCATCCTTGTTGTAATGGCGGCGTAGAAAGAACGCAGAAATCGTTAGGGGCTTATCTACGCATTTTTAGTAATAAAGAGCAAACTAATTGGTCTGATCTGTTGCCCTATGCTGAAGTGGCATACAATAGCTCGGTGCATTCATCTACCGGAAAGTCTCCTTTTGAGATAGTCTATGGTCAGGAGGTGGCTCCTTTGCCCCAGCTGTTGGAGTTGGGAGGGAGGAGAAAGTGGAGTGGAAGATACGAGCCCGGGAGGAATGGAAGGAAGTAGCGGAAGCTTTAGGGAAGGCACAGCGTTCGTATAAGATGTTTGGTGACCGGAAGAGGCGAGAAGGGGAGGAGTATAATGAGGGGATTTAGTGTGGCTGTCCACACAGAATTTGAAATTGGGCTATCCATCTAAGAAATTGGGTCCGAAGTATATTGGGCCTTTTAGAATTGAGAAAGCTGTGAATAAGGTCTCTTATACCCTTCTGTTGCCTAAGAGTTTAGGGAAAGTTCATCCCACGTTTCATTGTGGTCTTCTGAAAAAATATGTGGGCCCCTTTCATCCTCCGGATTGAATGATGTTTTGTTTTACAGGGGGAGGACGTGGTGGAGGAGGCCGTTATGTCAGGACTGGGAGACTTGAGCTTGAGTGAAGTTCAAGCTCCCAGCCTGGCATGAGATTGCATCGACCTTTGCCCTAGTTCTTGGGTGACCTTGGGCTCCAGTTATATAAGACTGTGCTGAGTCATGTGGAAGTGAGGTAACTTCCACATGTGTGCAAGGCTGCAGGGGGAAGTGATGTAACTCCTCTGAGCCTGGACATTGGACAATTGGACTTCTACTGCTGACTCATGGGCCCATGAGGTCACATCCCTTTGGACTATGGGATATGCTGAATCACCGGATATGGTGCAACCCTACCTGGACATTGCATGGGCGATGGGAGGGGGGGTTGGGGTATATAAGTTGTGTTTTGGTGGCGGGCAGGTGCTTTTGCTTCACATGTGTCGTACCTGCAATAAAATCGTGTTGGACCGTGCTTTCAATCTACGCGTGATCCTTACCGAGTGTTGGAGAGTCGTTACACATATAGTGTTTGGACAGCACTGTTGTCAGTTTAAACTGAAAACAAATTGCAAAATTCACTGGAAGTTGGCAAATATAGTGGGGACAATGAACAGTGGATTCATTGGGGTTAATCCAGACAGGGCACAAAATGCGCACCCTGCTTTGTGCTGAGGTAATTTGATAGTGGGTATGTTCCATGCCTTCCTGAAAGGTGCAGGTCTAACCCACTATAGCCACTGTCTGGACTGCCCCATCAGAAGTCCTGGGTTTCTGAGGGGGCAGTCCAGACAGCTCTTTCGCGTTTTCCAGGCTGATTCAGTCAGGAAAGCCATGAGGGCACCAACCACCCCAAACTCCCCACAAAACCCTCAAAAATAAAAAAAACTCACTGGGAGTCATTTGGCTTTTCCCCCCTGTCTGAAGGAACATACCAACAATGCCCCAAATATTGTACTCTAGGCTTGACTGGACCTTAGTAACCCACTCTTGACACAGTCTCTGCGGTTAAATGCTTTATTTAGAATAATGGTTATAGGAAAGATAAAAGGAAAAAACCAATAGAAGAATAAAATGTCAAAAACAGTCCTCAGCTGTCAGGCAAGGCTCTGGAAGTTGCAAGGGAAAAGTCTCTCGAAGTTGCAAAGGTAAAGTCTCTTGATGCCACAAAGGCTAATCCACAGGCCCGATAGCCTGACTCGGTAACAAGGTCTCCACGGCTAGGCGGACCTCTTTGGTCCCCTCAGTGGAGCTAGGCAAGGTAGTTCAAAAGTTGGCACGAGATAAGGACTGAAGTCTCGCTTGGGTCTTTATAGGTCTGTCTCTACCTAACTCCGCAATGCGCTGACTTCTCTTAGGCCTTCCCACGGGAACAGAAAGGGAGTCTTTCACTTTTCTTCTATCTTCAGACTTCTGGAATTCCACCTCGTTAACTGGAACATCTGTGGAAAAGGGAGGCTTCGGGCTGATTCGACTCCAGGTGCTATTATCTTTATGGGAAAGGGCTGTGCGGCGTTTCTCTTGGAACCGCTGGGGCCCTGTTGAGGGAAGCGGCAAAGCCTGACTATCAACCCTCTCTGCCTTCTTGCTAGAGACATGGCAGCGGTTAGGTTCGCTGGAACCAGGCTGTGGTGTGACACCAAAAGAAAAAGGGAGCAAATTGCTCCTGGCTCCCCCTATCTTTTCATATGTCATTGGTATGTTCCTTTAAGCAGGAGAAGAAGCCAAATGGCTCCCGGTTAGTTTCCCTTTTATTTTAGGGGGGGGGGGGGGGTGGCGGCGGCATGTGGACAGCCAATGGGCAAAGCCTGTTTTTTCCCCTGCCTGTGTGGATTTCAACCCCCTTTGGAGCGGATTTCTTAAACCCTTTCTGAAGTGGGTTTAATGTATGTATGGCAGTGCCCTGGGTTTTCTTACCCTTGTAGACTCACCCTTGAAAGTAATGTACACAAGCTTTCAGTGTTCCCTGTGGTAGGGTAAAGCGCCCTAAGAAAAGAGAAATTTTCAAGATGACACCAGGAACAGTATAAACAGTAGTTGCTGATTCAGAGAATCAAGGCCAGCAGTTCAGTCCAGCAAGCAAGACTATACTGAAGCTGGATGGGAAATAGCAAGCCAAGTGGTCTTGGCTCATTATCCATTTGGGCATGGGAAGAAACCTTGTTTTTGGAAAGGTGCATGGCGTCCTTTATTTGACCTCACTTGCTTTTAGTACAACTTGGCTATTTTCCATATGCCAGTCATAACTGATCATGATAGCAATTGCAGTCAGAGGCTCATTAAATTACTGCTTGCAGAGGCACCCAATACAATGTGCTTCATTAATGCAAAAACAAAATATGGGAGGTCTCTTTGCCAAAAACCAGACCTTTTGAGTTAACATACTTTATCTAGTGATCGTAAAATCCCACCCTTTCACCACCCTCAGTCCTGTTTCTGTCAAATAATTATTTCATGAAGTGGGACTTCCTAGATTGTTAATAAAAACGAAAAATACATTTTTGAATAGTTATTCGAACGTTTGAAAAACCTTGTTGCCAAAATGTATGAGGTAGCATTTTTAGCATGGCGGGAATTTTGGCATATCTGTTTCAGTGGATTTGAGTTCTCCCTGATGATTTTAACTGAATGATCACTTACACCTGCCCTCCAATCCACTGCCATTTTTCTGTGTATCTGAAGAACTGACAGTTGGCAGCCTGGTGATACATTTCAGCTATATGGGTGTGCTTTTTTGATAGGATTGATTAAATGAACTCAGCAGTCTTTCCTAAGATTAGGAGCATGCTGAAATTCCAAAGGCTAGCATTTTTGTGATAATAGGTTATCTAATGGAATCATGGATTTTAAATAGACCACAAGGACCATCCAATCCAACTCCTTTTCATGCAGTAATATACAATCAAAGCATTCCCAACAAGTGACCATCCAGCCTCCTTAAAATCCTCCAGATAAGGTGACTCTACCACACATCTACCTGATGCCAACCACATAACATTCCTGTCATCTACCGGCTGTGATAGGGTTGTTCTGATTCTGTGCTGGCAAATAATTTTTAAATTTTCACTATTATGTGGCTTTAAAACAATTAATCATACCTGGAATTTTTGAATGTTTTTTAAATTGGAAAAAATTACAGACAAGTAGAAGTGTCAGAGGTCAGGTTATGAGGGTATGTGGAAAGATGAGTGCAGGATCATGCATTGGCAAATTGGCATAGTTGCATGAATGAAGGATAAGCAATAATAAGGGTGCTTGTGCCTGTGTATAGCCACTATCAGGGATCATGCAACTTCTGTGGAATAGTAGCTTTATGCCCAAATTTTCCAGTGCTCCATTCTTCAGTGCTTCAGAAACCTTTTGATTGGGAAGCAGTAAAGAAGAAAAGTTAGCTTTTGAGGGTCACAAACATGAATCCTCAGCTCTTACAAAAGCATAAGTCCAGCTTAACAATCTTGTAACTATTGCACAGGATTCCAACCAGCATAACCAAATCTTCTGGCTGGGTCTTAACTTTCCTTTTTAAAAAATGAGGAAATTCTTTGCCAGGCATAAATAATTTACCATATGTTGTTCTGGCAAATCAATTGTATGCAAAATAGCCTTTGGTTCCTGCATCACTTTAAGCGATATACATGTGGAATCCCTAGGTTAAGTCTATGTTTACAAATGTAGATCTAATGTATATGTTTTGAGGTATAGCAGGACGTAATTCATACCCCATACTGCTAATGGCATCACTGACTCCCATCCTAATCATGTATTTTATTTACATTTTTAAAACTGTGAATATTTTATGCATGAATATGTGCCAATGAAGAGAAAATGCTGGCATGTATAAATGGAATACCAAGATTTCTGGCTAGCTTTCTGTTTACAAAAGAAGGAACTGGTTTTTGAGTGAAACAGGACAGATTTATCCATTTTAAGATCCCAAGTTGATTTGTCAAATATAAGACAAGGTTGGAAACTTCATCACCCTCCTGATATAGGTCAGTAACACCAGCTGTTCTGCCCAGCACAGACAAGGTTGAGAATGCTGAGAACTGTAGTTCAACTGCCACCATTCTAGGGGCTTTAGCAGACTAGCATTTTTAAATGGGTGCCCCTGCTTTCTTAGCATCTTCTGCCTCCTGCAGAATTCTGAGAAACATAGTTTAGGGTGGAGCCTTTGCACTTCCCAGTTAGAGAGATTCTCGTCTTTCTAAACTACAGTTTCCAGAACTCTGCAGAAGACTTATGATGCTAAGAAAGTGAGGGTACCTGTTGCACCCCATGGGGCTTGTTTTTTGTATCTACGTTGGGTACCTGTTTGCCCTTTACCTGCATGGGGCTTTGTTCTATTGTTCTGCCATGTGGACACTTGATAAGAGGAGTTTTGTCTTGGCTCCAAACCTGGCATCACTACCCTGAACTCCTTCCCTTCCTGAGTTTACCTGGGAGGCTGGACTTCCTCTCTGGCCTCATTCCAGCAAAGAGCGCATGGACGAAGCAGGCGGAAATCTGGAGCCATTGCTCAGACAAAGCACCTTTGTTCACGTATAGCCTACTCCCAACGCTCTCAAACCAAGATTACAGTAATAGGAAGGCCAGCCCTTCACCCATAGACTGTATTTCTTGGGGACCCGAGGACTTTGCATGCCAGAGGACCATTTGAGGAGCAACAAAGGAACCTGGAACCAAAGAGAGGCACCTTCACTCTGCATAAGGCAAGTGGATGCAACCCCTTTTCTCAAAAAACTTTTCTAGCAAGCAACTAAGCATTTTGGGTCACCAGTTGTTTTTCACTGGTTGTTATTCAATAAAGCTGTTTGAGTTCACCCTTTTTGAGTCCAGAACTCATTGCTTAGAGAACCTCCAGGTCTCTTGTACATGGGAAGGCTAGAATGCAACCCCCAGGGCCTATAGAGTTCGTCCATCCATTCAAGGCCCCTTTTTTTGGCCCTGGCGGGATGCCACAGTACCTGCTTTAAAACGCTAGTCTGGTAAAGCTCTTGGACACATGACTCATTTGTCTGTAGTGTGCTTTGCCTGCATAAATTTCCAATGTCCAATTAAAAGACCTTATTAGCAGAACAAAGGACAAAAATCATTCTGAAATTTCTTTAGAGCATCAACGCTACTGATCAAGTGAAAATTGGTTGACATGTCATATGAAATGGAGATTTAGGCTCCAGGCTATTCTCTTATGGCTATTTATTTAGGACACAACTTAGTGCGCTAACTGCTTGAAAGGAGGGATGGGTGATAGTTTGATTTAATTCATCTTTTTAATCAAAATGATTTAAAATTCAATATTGTCTTTAAAAATGGAAATAACTTGATTTTTTGGTTAACCAAGCTAAGCCATGATGTAGGGCTGCCACCTTTTTGAATAGTTTCTTGGAAGAAGGTAGGATGTTTGTCCACAAAATGTCATTTTCTGTGCAGAAAGCAATTACTGGTTTTTTTTGTTGCTTACAAGAATAAATGTATAAAAATTTTAATCATAAAAGCATACTTTCCAAACACATGCAGGAGAATACAAATTTAACATGGCCTACTTAGGAGTCATGAAAATGGTCACTCTGTTATTATAGGCTGAACATGCCTAATCTCTAATTCTGAAACCCCAAATTGTCTATGTGGATGTCTGAGGCAGTCATACTTTTGCTTTCTGATATTTCAAAGGACACAAACTTTGTTTCATGCACAATATTACTAAAAATATAGGAAGATAGGACTCAAGTCGAAACACAAAGTTCATATACACCTTACACATTTAACCTGAGACAATATTACTAAAAACATTGTCTCAGGTTAAATGTGTAAGGTGTATATGAACTTTGTGTTTCGACTTGGGTCCTATCTTTTAGATATCTCATTATGCAGGTCTTCCAAAATCCAGGGAACCCTCCATCCCAAATCTAAATGCTTCTGGCCTCAAACATTTCAAAAAAAGGGATATCCAACCTGTATCAATGTTTTATATTGCTGCTATTCTTCTTCCAGCACTAGAGCAGCAGCTAAGTTCTGATGACCAAAAACTCTGTCTTGGAACTGTGTGGTCTAGTGACCATTTAATGACCATTGACATTAATTGCAATTCTTTAAGTTGCAATAGATTATGAACACTAAGAAAAGACAATGGGCTTTCGTGTCTTTGCTGGACAATATTGCTTCCCCACTATGACTCATACTATTGCATAGCCTATGGATTATGTGTAAGTATTTGGACTTTGAGTTTGATAGGTTTGGGGAAGTCAGCTAGTAACATAATGTGGAATCCATGAGCTTGGTTTAGCCCTGTGGGTGAGAAATCATTACTGAGAGTAAGGTGAAAAGAATCAAATTCTTCTCTTGGGGAGCTGAATAATAAAGATGTGCTTTTATCACCTTGCACAAGGTAAATTGAATTGATATATTATATATGCATGGTTGATTTGCAAAGGGACAGAGAAGCACTTTCTGCATTTCTGATATTTGTTCTATTTGCATATTTATGGCAAGGGGATGGCCTTCAAGCTGCATTTTATAAGGCTGCCATTTCCTGTGCCTGTCCTGTTGCTTTGGGATCGAAACCTATTTGCAGAGCAGGAGCTCAGAGTGATCCAGCATTTTGGTGTATAAGAGGAATAATTGGATTGGCTAACTACAAAGTTTGCAAGTGACAACAATCTATTTTGTTTAAAAAATTTGGACTAAAATTACCACTGTTCAAGCCAACTATTTATGCATATATAGTTGGCAATCCTGGAAAAAGTGGAAAATTGCAATTAAAAATCCTATTATTTTAACCCGAGAGAGTCCATCTCTCTAATAATCTTCTGGTCACCCAGTGCAACTTCCACTGGAAACTGACAATAGGGTTGTGCTTCAAATTGCATCCATATTTGATTTTCTCCCTCTTTTATAAATATATTTTAAGACATTTTAAGAAAAGGCAATCTGATAGATGAGACTTCTTTCCATGTTATTTTCTTCTGTTGTTGATTGAAGCCTGTTCCTTTTTCAGCCACCTTGAACATTAATTTGATCAAGAAGCTCCTTAAAGCACTTGAGACTGAGCACACATTTTCAGTAAGGATTAAGGTTTTTCTTTTATCATACTCATATGCATATTTTTAATGATCTGGAAGATAAACTGCACTTTGCTGAATCTAGAAGCAACCAGACGAAAATGAAAAAGGAAGAAAAGAATGTTGATTGTCTCCTGCCTTTTATACTTGTATTTTGCAGTCAAATCCTAGGAGTTTACTTAAACTAAAATTACTGGGAATTTTGCCAAAACAACACAAGAATAGAACTCTAGTTAAAAATGTCAAAGTCTGGGGTGATAGTCAAAATCCATTTTTATTAAGGTAGAATTGACATTACAGTTGCAAGTGAGTTTATTTATTTTTCAAATGTTCATTGCTCATAGGATTCTCACATTGGTTACCATTCTGTACCATCAATGCATATTAAAATACACAGAACAAAGATTAAAATACAGTAGACACAAGACATGCCTTTAAAATTCATAGTTAGAAATGGACTGGATGGGCTATCAAAACTATCACAATTGTACCAGGGATGGAGATTTCCTGAATTAAATAAGATCCAGCTACATCTGGTGGGCCACCCATTAGTGGCATAGTTCATCTCCCAAAGTTATTTATTTTAGTGTGATGGCAAGGAGTCAATTGTATTGGGATCTGTCCACCATTGCACATCCCACACCATGTCCTGGATCTATCGTCTGAAACATGGAAGGTGGATTAACCAAGAAGAATCAATGCAATCTTAACTCCAAGATGCAGAATAAAGAATAGCCTGAAATATCTTTTGGAGGTTGAAATGGTCTTTGGCTAGCACAACTGACTAATCTCAGACACCCAAACCTCCTCCAGCCAAGACACACAGGCAATACGGCAACATAAATTTAGCTGAGATAGTGTCAGTGTAGTTCTCAGTAATTGGGTAGTTTACAAAGATTTCTCATCTTCAGAAAGTCCTCCTTCACTGTTTCTCAAGTTGCTCCTGACACAGGAAAAAATTGTGATAGAAACTACAAAAGAAATTATAGTGGAAGTAACTCTCCTTCTTCTCACTTGATTATTGTACAACATTACAGGATGCCTGAATAGGATTTACATTGGATTGCTTTGTTCACTTCGTAATGTCCAAGATCTCTTTTAAGAAGAACAGAGATAATCAGGACAATTCAGAGAAAGGTGAAAAAGCTGATATTCAAATATAGTGCAATGTGGACAGACTGAAGGATTGGAAGAGGAACTTAACTATTAACATTTGGATATGATAATGTCAAATGTATTCCAGTGGGGGAATTTAGTATACCCTTTCATCACTTTTGTTAAAATCAGTGAGACTTTATGGTGTTTCTTATTGGCTAGATGATGTTCATTGTGTTAGTTTTGTGATATGTCTCCGGTAACAATTTGGTCATTTGTTTACTTTCCCTCCCTTGGAAGTGAAAAATATTCTGCTTTCACAGCCTGAACCCAAATATTGTCACATAATTCAAAATGTTTGCTTTGCTTCTTGTTCTGGAGGCATGCACATGTAATTCAAAGTGATTCCATCTGGAACAATAAAATAAAGAGGGGAAGATTGAGAGGGAAAGAGAAATAGAGAATGAGAAAGCCTGACGGAGAATGGTGTGAGCTATTAACCATAAATTTGACTTTTAAGGGGCCTAAACAGTCTAGGAACTTCATTAACATCTAACTAAAAAATTCTATTAGCAAAAGTCACAGTTCCTTGCATTGTTGCTCAGGGAGCTAGCACAAATAGCAAGCACCTAGCTTTGTGACCTTTTTGTGTGCAAATTTCCATTTTCCTGTGCTCCTTTGATTTCATCTTTCTCCAAAGTTGATGTGAAATAAAATGTTCAGACTGGAAAGGAAGCTTATAGATGGAGGGGACAAGGCTGAAAATTTATGGCTTTGATAAATGTGATAATTAACAGACGTGAAGTTAGCTGCACTGAAATGTTGAGCTTCATCACACTGACATGAACCTGGAGTAAATCTGATAATGACTTCACCCGAATTATTCAGGCTTTAGAAGAGTGTGAGCATCAATTGCCTAATGTGATGGAGCAAGCTGCTGCCACCAGAAGGCATTGTTTTGACTTTGTGTGCCTTCCTTAGGTAATCATCACCTTGGCGTCGGTCCTTCCCTGTCTTATAGGATGAAAGCTAGCAAAAATAGAAATATTTTTTTCTTAGCAGCTGTTATGTTTTATTCAATAGTAAAGTTATCTAATCTTATAG
The DNA here is from genome assembly GCA_030556195.1 of Anolis apletophallus. Taxonomy (NCBI): domain Eukaryota; kingdom Metazoa; phylum Chordata; class Lepidosauria; order Squamata; family Anolidae; genus Anolis; species Anolis apletophallus. The sequence continues at coordinate 90,075,408 of JARBWK010000012.1, read as the reverse complement.
TTAGAATACTAAAATACAAATCAAAACTATAAAAATAAATGTGCAATATACCACAAAAATGTGAGAAAATATTAAAATCAGTATAATTCTCAATGAGTCAGCACGATTGGCACTCTCATGAAAATGTTAAAGCTGGTTTTTAAAATAGAGCTATGACCAGGACTCCACATTTGTTCAAAGCTCCAGTTTCTGATTCAGATCCAGTTTCTGCCATGCAGGAAGGCACAATCAAAGCACTCCCGATAGACAGCCTCTGGGGAAAAGCCTCCAGAGAAGGAGACTCCACCACACTCCCAGGCAGCCTATGCTACTCTTCAACAGCTCTTACTCTCGGGAAGTTCTTTCTAATCTTTTCAGTCAAATACTTTCCCCTGCCATTTGAAACCATTGCTTCCTTGTGCCCGGGTCTCTAGAACAGCAGAAAATCAATCCCCCCTTCCTCAATTTAAATCTTGAAACATGGTTCTCATGTTCCCTCTCTATCTTCTCCCAGCTAAACATCCCCAGGAGGGAAGGAGGAAGAAAAAAGTGAAGGAAGAAAGGGAGGAAGGGAGAAAGAAGGGTGGAAAGAAGGGTGGAAGGGAATTGAGATAAGGAGGGAAGAGAGAAGGAAGGAAAGTCAAAAGGGAAGGAAAGAGAGAGAGAGAGAGAGGAAAGGAGGGAGGAAAGAGAGAAGGAAGGACAAAGGGGCATAAAGAAAGGAGGGAGGTAAGGAAGGGAGGGTGGGAGGAAAGATAGAAGGAAGGAAGGATAGGATGGTGTGAGAGAGGAGGGTCTGAGAAAAGAGCCCAAGGGGCAGCATCTGGCCCCCGAGCCTGGGTTTACTCACACCTGGTATGGGATGATAAAAATGACAAATAGGCTAAGGGATAGCTTTTATCCTAGAGCTGTGACTATATTGAACTCTGTGGTTTCACACTGATGTGGTATTAGGGGTTGTGCAATAGCGATCAGAATGTGGAAGGATGTGTGCTTTGTTTTGTAATTTGTACATATATAATGTGATTGGGGATGGTATTTAATTTCCTTGTGCAATGTACAAGGAAATTGTATCCTATTCTATTCTATTCTTGTCACGATGCAGGGTCTTGGCCCAGCCCCTTAATCACACACACAGAGACGGTAATCAGCTAACTATTTATTGAATAATAAAAAACAGGTGAAAAGATGTAATGTCCATAAAAAGTATCCAAAGGTTCAATCCAAAAGGTAAAGAGTCCATAAGCAAAATCCAAAGGCAAACGTGGCAAAAGGCTCCGCAAAACTATGCGGATCAAGGACTTGGTCCGTGGCAAAGAACAAGGCAAAGTTCATGAACAACCCAAGAAACTTCTTGGCAAGGCTTGAGCTGGCAACTTGGCTCCGTGGACCTCCACTCGCTTCACTCCGCTTAGAATAGAAGTGGCCGAGCTACTGAGGATCCGTTCCCACGGATCCTATACTTAATCCCCTTGGCGAGGCCCCTGACGCTCTAGGCTTCTCCGCCAATCTGTGCTACGGGACCTAGCACTTCTCTGACGCTCTAGGCTGCAATGCCAATCCCTCCTGCTGGATTCAATGCTCCGTCTCCTATCAAAGCTCCGTCCTTGCCTCCCAACACCTGGCTCGCTATCTTCGTGAGAGCCGAACTCCCTTTCGGCTTCCATGGCCTCATCCTCCACTGTTTCCCTGATCCTTTCCTGCGACCCGAAACCACCTGGGTTCTCATACTGATTGGAATCATCGCTCTCAGCCAGGCTCTCTGTGGGAGAGGAAGGCCCAGCTAACTCATCAGCCCCTTCCTCCATTTCCTCATCAGCTGCATCTGGCCCTAATGCAAGTGGGACCCCCGGTGCCGCCCCCTGCCCCCCAGGCACGAAAGGGAACTGGGTTGCTACAATTCTGAAGCAACAGTCCTCCCCTGCATCGGGAAAACTGAAATGGCATTAACTTTTTAATTTTTCATAGATCCTTATTGACATTAGGAGATATGATATATCAAAATGAGTGGGGAAACCCAGCCACATGGAGAGCCAACAGTAGTAGCAGCAGCAGCAGCAGCAACAACAACACCAACACCACTTTATTTATACCCTTTTCCCTCTTCCCGAAGGGACTCAAAGCGGCTTACAACAGTATACTTGAAAGTAAAAGCAGGTTAGCTTGGGAGGTACACAACACTTTCATCCAGCACTTTACTTCTACTTTCCCAGCATTGGCTGCCTTCTAAAGCTACATATGCTCTTTTAATTAACTTTATTTATACGCCGCCACCATCTCCCCAAGGGGACTCAGGGTGGCTTACATGAGGCCATGCCCACCAATACAATAAACACAATATAACACAAGAGCACAACAAAAAATAAAAATAAAATAACTTAAAATACAAAACCAATGTGAATAAAACAACACAGCCATATAAAATCTAAACATTAAGACACTAAAGACGATCACCATGGGCAGGGCCAGAATCAAAGATTAAACATTTTTTAAAATTTAAAACACTGGGAGAGAGGGCAATATAAAGTATCATGGAAGGGATCCAGGAGATGAGATAGGATTTTATTGCACAACCAAAAAATAAAGTGCTTCTGAGGGCATTTTATGCAGAGTTTGGTTAGGGAATTATCATACATCCAGTCATTGAAGGCACATTGGAAAGCTACATATATTTAGTAGCCTATATTGAAAGGAAAAAGGATTTCAGATGTATATGTCTGACACTAATTAACTATTTTTCAATAATGGCATGCCAGACTGACAAATACTTCCCTCTCAATCTAGGTGCAGAGCTTTGTGTTTCATTTAAAAGGTGTGTCCTCAATACTTTTTCATAATTCATTTCAGTTCTCAACTTGACACTGGGGAAAATATTACTGTGTACTTTTCATGACTAATGAATAAAAAATTTGCTGCATCTCCTAGTTCCCATAAATTCTTTTCTTCCGATTGCTCATTTTGTCATGGGAATCATAAAAACAATTTTTGGAGTAGGAAGAAAAGTCCAGAAGCAGCAGCACAGAGCCATGGTAAAGTGATCCATTTAGAAAGAGGTTGTGTCTGGAGGTTTGCAGAAAGCTTTTCAAACCAGAGACCCGAAATGACCTTATTTTCTTTCTGGTGGCTGTGCTTCTCAGATTAAAAGATGTTTTCTTTTATTGAAATAAAAAGTGCCAAATATTGAACTTGCTTTGTGCCACATACATCAAGGGAAAAATATTTTACCGCAACGACATGACCTGACATGTGGAAGCAGATAACAAATGACATCTTGTCAATGTTCTTATTTTATTATTCTTTCTCTTGTACATTTTTGGATGCAGCAGGATACTACAATCCTTCTAATCATGGGCTTGTTTTAAACAACTTTTTAAAAACCTGGCAGCAAATACAAAATGCTGTCCCCCACATCCGTAGCTCTTTTTTAGTTTTTGTAAAATGCAGGAAGACAAAGGCTGTGTTAAATTTTTCATTATTTTATTCAATTTCTGATCCAATTACATGAGGGTACTCCATCACTTTCAGGAGTGCATGTGCTATAACGTCAGCTGCTGCACATTAATCAGGCTCTCCCCTCCTCTTTTTATTCCTCAGACGATGGTGCTAAATCATATTGATCCAAAAATGCATGAGTTGTGGGGGGCTTGGAGAATAAAAAGATGCAAACGAAGACCCAGGGAACTCCCTTTTTGTGAAATTGCAGCAGGAAATGATTCCAAGTGGGTGGCCTCCAAGTCTACCCCTTTCCCACCCAAAAGGCCTGGAAATGCATCAAGTGGCTGTCAGACATCTCTCTTGATTGCCTAACCAAAGGAGACGAGACTATACACTGCATGCTGCTTTAATGTTCTATTGCCCCTTTACATCACTGAATCAGCACCTAGGAACATTGCCCTGGGCATTGGCCTCTCCTTGTTGAACTATTGTAACTAATAGGCCAGGAAGTTGAGAAATGACTGCTTTGGCACTTCCAATTGCCTCTCCAGAACTGAAAAGCCGGTTTCTCATTTCTCTATCTGAGGACTAAACAAAACAAGACCATGAATAGTGGATGCTTTCTAACCTAATAGCATTTGATTTGTGATGACTGCCTGTGAAAATACAGTGTTTTTCAGTGCCTGGGAAAGCTTTAGCAGGCAGTATGAAGAGGGCAATTTGCTTCTCCCTCGTCCATGGCTGAATTTAAAACCACACTGTTCCTAATCATCTCACTCTCTGGAAGTCTGTGCCAGATCGTTTTTTTTCTCCATATTCAATTCTTGATGATATGAACAAAATATCAGTGCAGATGAGATCTGCTTTTGCACTCTAGTTTCTAGGATGAGATCCTATTCCATGCTCAGGAAATATAATTATGCCACAGTGACATTCCAGATGACATTTTAGTGGTCATTTAGTGCCCTTTCTGGGTTTATGGGGAGACAAAATTGTGCCTGCACCTTGGACCAGCCTTCAAACAGATCTATTGTGCTATGAATGAATCAAGAACTACTTGCAGTCTTGCACAAAGGAGTATTGAATGCCTCCTTAAATAAGTGCTCAAAAAGTACAATCATTGGCATACCATAGAGTTAAAACTCATCAGGATTTGGATTGATATATCTGGGGAAAAATAGCCAAAATATATAACAGTGGTTCCCAACTTTTTTTGACCAGGGCCCACTTTGACCAGGGCCCATTTGACCGGGGACCACTTTGACCAGGGACTACTCTCCAACGTTAGTACTAAAAGGGGTGGGGCTGGTCAGTTCTGCAGAGAGGAGTGGAAATAAATTAAAATAAAAAAAGAGGAAGGAGGTTCATGAGAACCACTTATACATACATATATATATATATATATATATATATATATATACACACACACACACACACACACACACATACACACACACATACATATACTGTAGGCGTGTTTGATCAAGGAAAAAAATGGTTCAAAACTCATTTCGGATGTAGGGGGCACTAGCAATTGAATTCTGAAGTGATTTCCGAATGTTTCCCAAAAAAGTCAGACTTTTCCGAAATTTCCAAACATTCCGAATCACTTTGTTAATGGCAGGCGCAATTGCTCAATACGTGAAAACCTGCAAACGGGACAGGCAAAACTTGGGGGATTTCCTTTCCCTCATTTTTAGACTGCTACTGACAAAACTTGCCACAGTGGTAGAAAACATTCTCCTCTGTCAACATACTAATTTTCAATGTGTTTAGATGATCCCTGGGTGCTTGACAATTTTAAAAGTAATTTCAGTAATCTAATAAGGAATATTACAAGAAGAAGAAATGTGCTGCTCCAGGATTCTCTTGGAAAATTTAAATCTATCTCTCTGTTTTGCATATTTGTCCAGAGCACACCTCTCTGAATAAGAGAAAATGGAATTTTTCTCATAACATTAAATTATTACATTTGCTTGTTTCCAAGATAAGTGAAGGCCAGGCCACTGTTCAATCTGCCCCATCCCAAGGAAATTATTAGCAGATTAAAGGAGATTTCTAGTTTCCAAAAGAACAATAAGGGCTGTGCAAACTGTTATGGGTTGGTTCCCCAAGGAGAAGATTAGATTAGCCATTTCTAGTTTCAAGGACTGTAACCCCAGAAAGACCAAACCTTTGTGTGTTTTCCCAAGGAAATTATTAGCAGATTAAAGGAGATTTCTCGTTTCCAAAAGAACAATGTGTAACCCCAGACAGAGAAAGGAGGACTGTGCAAACAGTTATGGGTTAGTTCCCCAAGGAGAAGATTAGATTAGGAGATTTCTAGTTTCCAAAGGACAACGTGTAACCCAAGACAGAGAAAAGAGGGCTGTGCAAATTGTTATGGGTTGGTTCCCCAAGGAAAATATTAGATTAGGAGATTCCAAAAGTGTTTTCCCAAGGAAATTATTAGCATATAATGGGATTTGTTGTTTTCCAAAGCACAGAAGTCAAACTCCAGGAGAGGAAAGGGTTTTAAAACTTGTATTCACTGCTTCAGGAAGGGAATTATTAGCAGAAAATGGGCTTTCCAAAGTCCAAAGGAACTTTCTGGGATTCCAAAATCCAAACTGTAACCCAAATTGAGGTGTTTTGAAAGTTTAGTTCACTGCTTCTAAAAGGGAAATTGGCAGTGGCAGGCAAACGAAGAACACTTCTCCCAGCTGCCCTGCCCTTCATCCCTCCCCACACAAACAAGCCTTGCAGGCAAGGGGCCTGCTAACAGCCATTCTCCCCAATTTATTCCCTTACCTTACCCTGTTGTTCCCTTCCCAAGCAATGAGCCCACGAGGCACACGCAGCCCCCTTTAAAGGGCAATGGCTGCCGTGCTGAAACCCCTCCCCTCCCCACATGGTTTCCCCTCATTGGCTGGAGGCAAGCATCCCAGCATGCAAGCAGCTGCTTGCCTCCAAATGCTGGGTCTTTTCCAATTAACTTCCTGAGTCAGAACAAAGATGGTGACAGTGGCTTCGAAATGGCAAGGATATTTCCGGGTTCCCAAATCGCTTCGAAATCGCTTCAAAAAGGAATTTAATCTGAATTTAATCCAAATTACAAAGATTCCAACTGGATCTAACCATGCCTAATAGACTGATATTCTACATTATGCTTGTATAGTATAAACCTGCACACATATAGATATATTGTGGCTGTGCTGCAACACCCTTCTGTTGAAATATTTCATGAATTTCATTAATATTTCTGCATGAAATATTGGTTAAAGCTCTGTTCTTTGGAAAATAAATGAACCAAAATCTTCAAATAATGTAGTATGTGCTTCCTTACCTCTATATTAATTTTAAGATTATGCCATCCTTATTATTCTTTTTTCTATAGATCAGGCATGGGCAAACTCAAGCCTGTGGGTCAGGCTTGTCCTTTTGGGGTCTCATGCCTGGTCCCCATCTGTCTTGGCCCTCTTCTCAGCATGTGGATGTGGCGGGCCACATTAATTATGCTGAGAAGAGGGCCAAGGAAAAACATGTGGCCAGCCATGTGTCTCCTCCTTTTCTCTGCCTGGTAAAGTGGTGGGCCGCCATCTTCCCAGGTGGAGAAGGGTGTGGATGGGAAGACAGGCTGCTGCCAAAGAGATCTCTGGCAATGGCCTGTCCCCTCCTCCTCCTTTTCTCTGTCTCGGAAAGCAGCAGGCTGCCATCTCCCCAGGCAAAGAAGGGTGTGGAAGGAAAGCTGTTGTCTGTGATATCTCTGACAAAGACCTGTCTCCTCCTTTTTTTCACCCTGGGAATGCAGTGGGCTGCTGCCTTCCCAGCCTGGAAGGAGCAGGGGGAAGAACAAGTGTTGTCAAGAGCTTTCTCTCAGCAACTGATGTCTCCTCCTCCTCCATTCAGCCTGGGAATGCAACAGGTCTTCACACCCCCAGGCTGGAAAGAGAGTGGGAGGAAGGACTGGTGTTGCTGAGAAAGAGCTTTCGACAATGGCCCAGGGAAGGGAGGCACTAGGTGAAATTGCTCCGCTGCCATTTCAGCGGGTGCCTCCTTGCCTTGCCTTTCTCTCACCAAAAGGAAGGAGCTCAATCCTTCTGCTGAAAGAATGGCTCCAGCCAGAAAGTCAGGTAATATCTCAAAGGGCTACATAGCCCTTTAAGATTCTGCCTGTCTTCTCCTCCTCCCAGCATAAGGATTCACCTCTTTCCCTTCCCACCCCACCTCCTCCTCACCCCAGTCCTTCCAGCCCTGCCTGCTCTAGCCCTGCCCCTTCTGCACCAAGCCCTGCTCCTAGCCCCACCCTTCCAGGTCCCACCCACACTCCCTCCTGGCACAGTCCTTGCAGCCGTACCCACAAGGTGGTCCCAGGGCAAAAAAAGTTTGCCCATGCCTTCTATAGATTATCTAGCATGGCCAAGATTAACACCATGTTGGCCTTAAAGTTGCTTTAAGAAGTTCATTTGGCTTGGGATACTTTTGCAAGATGGGGTGGAGGGAGATAGGAATCAACACAGTCCTTATATATCTTTAAAAACAGAGAAAATGAGATATCTGAATGTGAAAAAAAACCCACCAGTTTTGTCTGGAGAATTTAATTCCAGCTCTGGTTCTCTCTTTCACATACATGTTGTACACTATTTGTTGCACGCTGTTTTAGTTTTAAACAGATATTTTTTGTGAAAACTTCCATATCCAGTCTTTTTTAATGCAAAAATGTCCACTTCTTTGTTTTTATTGCCCTCACTTGCCCTTAGTGATGTCAACATATATAGCTAAATATGAATAGCTGTTGAGTATTCAGTTTACACAATGATTCTCAATCAGGGTGGGATCGCCCTTGTGATAAATTCAGAAAGGAGCAAAAACTGGCAAATGCAGCGGGAAGTGGGAGTGAAGCAGTTGCAACCAGAGAAAACAATTATATAAATTCTGACCAGAAAAGGAGAATATTCTCATCTTCTGAATGGTAGAAGGTGGGGATTTGTACTTAATCCATGCCAGTTTATGTGCTTGATGCAGGGCAGCAAATCACCTCTCCTCCCAAGGTCAAGGTATATAGTATCCAAAGCTAGACAAGTTATTTTGGCAGTTGTTTCAGGAAATCTCATAAGTGCCTCTCTCCTTTCTTGGCAATAAAATAATACAATAATATTAAATTAAACAACTAACAATTTGGTTCCCTATCATGACATCCAAAACATGCTGCTTGCAACGACCTTCTTACTTTAAGGGTGGCTCTGGTTTACATGAAAGAAAGAAAAGAGAGAAAGAACAGGAGAATATTCAATTTAATAGTTAAATTTGCTATGCTCACCACACTGGATTCCTTTGTTCACAGACGTTGAAATGATAAGAAAGGAGATCACTAAAATTCAGACTAATGATCCCTAGATACAATGAGATGATAAGGCTGGATTGGTTGCATACTTTAGGTTATCTTACTGCCTATTACAGTTAAAACCAGCTGATTCCTAATCCATCTAAAATACAGACATGTGCTTTTCATCATAAGAACAGGCAAGCATCTCAAGCTCTGAGGATTACCTGGGAAGGAATCCCACTGGAGCATTGCAGCACACCCAAATACCTGGGAGTTAGCCTTGACCATGCTCTGACCTACTAGAAGCACTGCTTGAATATCAAGCAAAAAGTAGGTGCTAGAAACAATATCATATGGAAGCTGATTGGCACAACCTGGGGATCACAACCAGATACAGTGAAGACATCTACTCTTGCGCGTTGCTACTCTGCTGCTGAGTATGCATACCTAGTGTCTATGCCTTGTTGTTGTTTATTCATTCAGTCACTTCCAACTCTTTGTGACCTCATGTGACCTTTGTGCCCATGCCAGAGCTCCCTGTCAGGTGTCACCACCTCCAGCTCCTTCAGAGTCAAGCCAGTCACTTCAAGGATACCATCCATCCTTGAGAGCTTGTTTGGAGGTTCTAGCAGGGGAGCGCAGCAATCGTATACCCCGGGACCGAAGACCTTGGTTCACTCCTCTATACCTGGGACATCGTCCTCTTCCACTGAGCATGCAGCTTCGGGAGGAACACACATTGAGCGGTGAGGGAGGAAGGGGACACCCGTCTAGCCAGCCAGATCAGTCGAATCAACCCTGGAGAACAATGGGGTGACAGATGTCGCAGCCAAATCGCCCTCACATCCAGAAACCAGAATACTTTCTACTAAGAATAACTAACTTTGAATTACACCTAAACAAAGATAAACTTCTAAATTATTTAGTAACAGTGGCTAGAATAAATTATGCAAGAGTATGGAGATCGAAAGAGATTCCCTCTCAAGAACAATGGCTAATGAAAATCCTAGACATCATGACTATGGACAAATTAACCCAATGTATGTGTATTAAGCAGAACCTAAAAATATCAAAAACAGATTGGACACCCATACAGAATTTCATATTGCAAGAAAATCTTAAATGGTTGATAGACATAAGATAAACTTAATTAGGATGTGCTCTTAAGAGAGATCACAACAAGGAGCTTGCCACAGATCGGAAGAGCGTAAATGACAGATGAAAGAAAGATACACCCGAAGTGAAGAAGACCCCCTTCCCTTTCCCAAAACACCCCACTACCCAACCCCATTATCCCCAATCTTTACCTCTAATCTCATTCCCCCCTTCTTTTCCTACTTTTCTATACCTTAGAATTGTTTCTCCTCTTTTTATTGTTATATGAAAACCTCAATAAATATATATATATAAAGGATACCATCTATCCATCTTACCATTGGTCTGCCCCTCTTCCTTTTTCCTTCCATTTTCCCCAGCATCATTATCTTCTCTAAGGTTTCCTATCTTCTCATTATGCGGCCAAAGGATTTCATCTTTGCCTCTAATATCCTTCCGTCCAATGATCAGTCGGGTTTATTTCCTGAAGTATGGACTGGTTGGATCTTCTCATGGTCCAAGGCACTCTCAGAACTTTCCTCCAACACCACAGCTCAAAAGCATATATCTTCCTTCACTCAGCATTCCTTGTGGTCGAACTCTCACATCCGTAGGTTACTACGGGGAATACCATTGCTTTAACTATGTGGATCTTTGTTGCCAGTGTGATGTCTCTACTCGTCACTATTTTACTGAGATTGGTCATTGCTCTCCTCCCAAGAAGTAAATGTCTTCAGATTTCCTGGTTGCAGTCTGCGTCTGCGTCTGCAGTAATCTTTGCACCTAGAAATAGAAAGTCTGTCACTGCCTCCACATTTTCTCCCTCTATTTGCCAGTCTGATTGCCATAATCTTGGGTTTTTTTATGTTTAACTGCAACCCACCTTTTGCACTTTCTTCTTTCACCTTGGTTAGAAGGCTTGTCACGATCACGGACTTACCGGCCCCTTAAACACACACACGGAGACGTACTGAAGGCTAACTACTTTATTGAATATAAAAACAGTTCCAAAGAATATAATCCAATAGAATATAAGATAGTCCAAAAGGCTTAAAGTATCACAGTTCCAGGTATTGCAGCAAATAGGCAAAAAGCTTGGCAAGGCTCCGCAACCAATGCGGATTAGGAAACAAGGCAAGGCTCCGCAAATCAATGCGGATCAGGAAACAGGGCAAGGCTCCGCAACCAATGCGGATCAGGAAACAAGGCAAGGCAAGGCAAGGCAAGGCAAGGCTTGATGACCACGGCTTAGCTTGTGGTCCCACTCCGCTTCACGCCTATTCAAGTTAGACGTGGCCGGAGAACTGAGGATTCGTTCCCACGGATCCTATACTTAATCCTTCGGCCGAGGTCCCCGACGCTCTAGGCTTCTTCGTCTCCAATCCCTGCTGACGGACCTCGGCTGGTCTAGGGCCCGGGACCAATCCCTCCTGCTAGACTCGATGTTCCGTCTCCTATCAAAGGTTCGACCTTGTCTCTCGGCAGCTGTGTTGCTATCTCCCTGAGAGCTTTCCTCCCTAGCCGTTTCCCATGCGCCTTCTTCCATATCTTCCTCAGGAGGCTCCTGGGAAGATCTCCCTCCCGGATGTTCATAGCTCCCCGAATCGGAATCTAACTGCACCTGGTTATCTGAATCATCCCTAGGACCAAAACACATTTCTTCCCAGGCCAAGCTCTCTGTGGGCGAAAGAGGCCCTTGCGGGGAAAGCTGCCCTTCACCCCAGTCATCTAGCTCATCCTCTGAATCCAGTTCTAGCACAGCTGGTTCTAATGCTAATGGGACCCCAGGTCCTGTCCCCTGCCCACCAGGCACAAACGAGAACTGCTGTGCTACAAGGCTCCTCAACTCCTCCTAACTTTCAGCCATCAAAGTGGTATCATCTGCATATCTAATGTTGTGAATGTTTCTCCCAGCAATTTAAACCCCAGACTTGCATTCATCAAGCCCCGCACATCACATGATGTGTTCTGCATACAAGTTGAATAGGTTGGGGGAGAGTATACAACCCTGCCATATGCCTTTTTCTAATCTTGAACCAGTCTGTTGTTCCATGGTCAGTTCTTACTGTTGCTACTTGGTCATTATACAGATTCCTCAGGAGACAGATCACCAAGAACCTGCCACAATTTATTATGATCCACAAAGTCAAAGGCTTTAGATTAGTCAATAAAACAAAAATGGTTGTTTTTCTGAAACTCCCTGTTTTTCTCCATTATCCAGCAGATATTGGCAATTTGGTCTCTTGTTCCTCTGCCTTTTCTAAAGCCAGCTTGTGCATCTGGCAACTCTCTCCCCATATATTTCTGGAGTCTTCCTTACAGGATCTTGAGCATTACCTTACTGGCATGTGAAATAAGTGCCACTGTACAAAAGTCTGTGCAACTTTTAGCATTTCCCTTTTTTGGTATGGTGATATAAATTGATTTTTTTCAGTCTGATAGCCATTCTTGTGTTTTCCATATTTGCTGGCATATGGCATGCCCTGCATCACTTTGACAGCATCATCTTTCAAGATTTTAAACAGTTCAGCTGGGAGCCGTACACCACTGTTTAGCTGGTATTGCCTGACCTCCACCGGGTAGTAGCAGCCAATGATGAAAGGACCAAGGCAGTGACATCCCTGGCCCATCCTCTGTGTGGATATCAGCCAGAACACCAATGCTTTAAGTCAAGAAATAGTTTTCTAAGATCTACAGAGATACTCACAGGAACACCTCAGCAAACGAGAGTCGAAAAGTGGCAGGCAATAACCTGGAATCTCAAGCCATGGCTGATACCAAAGAGACTCTCCCCTGGGCACACAGAAGACTGGGAAAATTGGAAGGCACTGAACAAACTGCGCTCTGGCACCACCTTAAGAAATGGGGCCACAAAGTGGAGTCCACAATGTGTTAGTGTGTTTTTAAATACATTACAACTGTACTCTTGCTTCACTTCTGTCATGATAAATAAATAAATAAATAAGGCTGGATTATTTTCTGGTCTGGACTCGCGTAGCTTTTTAGACAATGAAGGCGTTATTTCAGTTTCCATGAGTTGAGAATGCCTCCCCTTTCTAAAAAAAAAAAATCCAAACAGATTGAAAGGAAAACAAGTGCTCTATAAACATTGAGGGGAAGGATAACACACTGCTTCTCATTCTTCCTTTACCTCCTTAAATTATATATGACAGAAGCAAATAAGCCACACTTCAGCAACTGTCTTAAATACTGTTGTTTCCCTAAAAGGATTATTACACAGTGTGAATTCCTATTTCCAGAGAGGTAAGTGCTTTCACGGTGACTGCAGTTTAATGTTATAAACAGCAAAAAAAACCCAAAAAAACCCTCCCCACAACCCCCCCCCCCCAAAACAACCCAGATATTAAAAATGCAAATACCTCTGTAAATAAGCAGGCTTGTGATAAACAAATATCTGTTTCTACTGAACTGATTAACTGAACTGAATGATAAACCACTCGTCTACTAATGTGGTGTAACATGGTGTGAAAATACAGATAAGTGGTAGGTGATGCCATTATGTGTGTGTTTGGATTTTCTAAAAAAATAAAAGCCCCAGGCTTGGTGAAGATACAGTCTGGTATCACGGCACGTGTAACCATGTCTTCTCAATGGGAGCTGTTGCAGCTATTGATTTCTAAGCTACATGTTGCAGCTTAACTGGAAATATAACCTCTGTCACAAATAATGTTATTCATGGTAACTGTGGACAATGTGAATGAATCATAAAGAACTACTCAAAGGCCACAGAACTATGTGGGTGGAGCATTAGGCTCCATAAAGTCATGCTGGAATAGCTAGAAATTCCTAGGCAATTGTTTTCTCAGGACAGTTGTTTTCTCAGGTAAAAAAATTAGAAATGTCTGTATCTGCAGTTGTTCACTTTCAGGGGGTCCTGTTCCCCTAACTCCAGTGAATTTGGAGAGCTCACTGTATCATCAAATCCCAATTTCAGTTTTTGCATTTTTTTTAAAAAAAATTCCACCAGCTGTATGAGGAAATGTGCCTATGTGGGAAAGATATTGACAAATAGCAAATAAATCAAAATGATCATACCTATATACCACTGTTGCATTGTTGTGTATTTGTTCAGTCGCTTCTGCCTCTTTGTGATCTCAAGGATCAGGCCACGCCAGAGCTCCCTATATATCTATGATATATCTATCTCTCTATCTATCTATATATTTATCTTCTTGGCTTTTCTAAAAGCGCGCTGATGACTAAAAAGGCCAATCCGAGATAGGCAAGTCCAGTTGCAGAAAGCACAGCAGAAAGTCTCCTTGGGTGATGTTGTTTTCAAGTTGTGGTTCTTTCTGCGTTGCCGTTTCTCTTCGAGACTCATTCGGCGTGACTTATCGAAAGAGGCCACGGCATTGTGGATAGTAGGTCTCCATGCCTCCCAATGGGAGGCCAGGGTGGACCATTGTTGGTGATCAATCTGGCCAAGCCTGCGATGTTGTTTCAGGGAGTTCTTATATCTCTTTTTGGGATATAATCTATCTGTATTGTGCTGACCCGTGGCGAGTTCAGCATAGAGTAGTATCTTTGGGAGATGGTGGTCCTCCATCCTAGAGAAGTGCCCTGCCCAGCGCAGCTGTGTTCTCAATAGCATGGCCTCAATGCTGGTGATCCCTGCTTGCTCAAGGACAGCAACATTTGTCACATAGTCAGTCCAGTGTATATTTAGGATTTGGCGAAGGCAGCGCTGATTAAAGCGTTTGAGGAGTTGTAGGTGTTGGCGATAGGTGACCCATGTTTCAGACCCATATAGGAGAATACACAGTACGATAGCTCTGTACACACTGATTTTTGTGCTTTGCCTCAGGCGTTTGTTACTCCAGACTCTTTTGTGAAGCCTTCCGAATGCACTATATGCCTTTGCTAATCTGTGATCTATCAATCTTGGCGTCTGAAGAGATGATGCTTCCCAGGTAGGTGAACTGCTGAATGGACTTTAGCACAGATTTGCCTATGCTGACGTGGGGATGATGGTGTTCTTCCTGTGGTGCGGGCTGGTAGAGAACTTCCATTTTCTTCAGGCTGACTTCCAGCCCAAACAGCTCTGCAGCTGTTGCAAAGCAGGATGTTAGGTGCTGCAGAGCTGCTTCTGAATGGGCGACAAGGGCAGCATCGTCAGCAAAAGCAGCTCACGGACTAGATAGTTTAGAGTCTTAGTACGAGCCCTCAGACGGCTTAAGTTGAACAAGCTACCATCAGTACGATAGCGTATATATATATGTGCCATCTTTTTCTTCAAGATCTGCCATAGCCCTTTGGAGCACCATTCTGAAGAAGATTGTAAATAGGGTTGGAGCAAGAACACAACCTTGTTTCACTCCATTAGTTATTAGAAATGGCTCTGAGAGAGCATTGCCGTACCTGAGGTGACCGTGCTGGCCCCCATGTAGCAAGATAAACAACAACAAAACTTTATTATAGTCACTGACCAGCACAAAGCGGGCACAAGCGCCCAGCAGGATAATCATTTTGAGGAATTTGGGCGGAGATCCTAGTTGTTCCAGGATCTGCCACAGACCTTTTCTATTCACAGTGTTGAAGGCTTTGGTGAGTTTGACAAATGTTACATAGCGTCCTTTGTTCTGCTCTCTACAATTCTCTTGCAGTTGTCTAAGGACAAATACCATATCTGTGGTGCTCCTATTAGCTCTTGAGCTGCATTGGCTTTCAGGGAGAAGTTCTTCTGCAATAGCAGGAACTAATCTGTTCAGGCAGGGCCGTAGTCAGGATTTTGATTTCGGGGGCGGGGGAGTTTGATTCGGGGGAGGGGGCTGAATCTGTGTGGGAGAGGGTCTACCCTAGCAAACCTTTTGTATTGTTATCCCAATACCCCCATGCATATGGGATATATTGAGCATGGTGATCAGATCATGATATAAATACACGTAACAGTTTAAATAATGTACCAGTAAAGCCTTATCGCAGACCACCCTGAGAATTGGGGGGCTGAGCTACATACCTGTGTTCAGGAGTATCCTTGCAAGGATTTTTCCAGCAATGGAGAGCAGTGTTATACCTCGATAGTTTGAGCAATCGGATTTTGTTCCTTTTTTCCTATACAGGGTGATGATAACTGCATCTCAGAGAGCTGATGGCAGTTCACCTTTTCCCCAGCAAATCACAAAGAGCTCGTGGAATTTAGCATGGAGTACATGACCTCCCTGTTTCCAAGCTTCAGGTGGAATTCCATTGATCCTGGCTGCCTTGCCATTTTTCATCTGCTGTATGGCCTTAAGGGTCTCTTCCAGTGTGGGAGCTGTGTCCAGTTCATTTTTCATTGGTTGTTGTATCATGTGTTGGATAGCTGAACCTTGGACTACTCGGTTGGCATTGAAGAGACTCTGAAAATTTTCAGCCCATCGGTTCTGGATGGAGGCTTTCTCAGTTATTAGTGTTTGACCATCTATTTTGTATAGTGGGCTTTGGACCTGGGAAGTAGGTTCAAACACTGCTTTGAGAGCTTCGTAAAGTCCTCTGTGCTAGCCCAGATCTGCACAATGTCGTGTCTTTTCTGCTAAATTGATCTACCACTTGTTCTGAATGTCTCGGATTTTTTGTTGGAATTTACTACATATTAGACTTTGTAGGCAGCTTTTCTTACATGGCAAGATGGTTGGGCAAGGTGTGCCTGGTGAACAGTTCTCGTCTTTGCTTCTGGATCTCTTGGTTGTTTTCATCAAACCAGTTTTAGTTTTTCTTGAGGGAGAATCCTAGGGATTCTTCAGCAGACTGCAGGATACTGTTTTTGATATGTTGCCAAAGCGCTGTAGGAGAAGAATCTGTAGGGTGGTCTTCAAGTTTTGTATGCAGATTTGCCTGGAAGTTGTCTCTCACAGCAGCCTGTTGAAGATTGTTGACTTGGAGTCTCCTCTTTAAGATGCCACCCCTCTTAGGTTTGAGGTTAAGGTGTAGATTTAGTTTACATCTTACAAGGCGATTATATATATATATATATATATATATATATATATATATATATATATAAAATATATAGCACTACTTCATAGATTGTATACCGTGTGAACTTGGATGGTTTATCACCTCACACAGATGATTCTATAAAGGTTGCAAGCTGTCCAATACATTACTATCTATATCTATATATCAGAAATATGTATTTTAGCTGACTCGATATCAAGTCACCTTACAACAGTGTTTCTCAACGTTCCTAATGCTGCGACCCCTCAATACGGTTCCTCATAAAATTATTTTTGTTGCTACTTCATATCTGTAATTTTTCTATTGTTATCAATTGTAATGTAAATATCTGATATTCAGAATGTATTTTCATTCATTGGACCAAATTTGGTACAAATACCCAATACGCCCAAATCTGAATACTGGTGGAGTATTCAGATTTGTCATTTGGGAGTTGCACTTGCTGTCATTTATAGTTAATATACAATAAAAGAGCATTTTGAACTCCACCAATGATGGAATTGAACCAAATTTGGCACACAGAACTCCCATGACCAACAGAAAATACTGGACAGGTTTGGTGGGCATTGACCTTGAGTTTTGGTGTTGTAGATCACCTACATCCAGAGAGCACTGTGGACTCAAATAATGATGGATTTTGGCCCAAACTTGACATAAATACTCAATATGCTCAAATGTGAACACTGATGGTATTTGGGGAAAACAGACCTTGATTTTTGGGGATTGTAGTCGCTGGGATTTATAGCTCATGTACAATCAAAGAGCATTCTGAACCTCACCAATTATAAAATTGAGCCAAACTTTCCACACAGAACCCCCATGTCTTGAAGGGACTCACCAGCGCGAGTGTCACGCCACAAGCCCCACAAGCCCTTGCTTCCCATGCAGCCGTGAAGGATTTAAAATCCCTTCCAGGCCAGCCCGTTTCCCCCATGAAGATCTGCCTGTCTGCTTTTCCCGTGAGAACCTGGCACCAAGAATGCGGGATGAACTGGTCAAGGTTAGCAAAGCAGGCCTGGAAGATAAGCGGAGAGGCCCAGGCCAGAGACAGGCTTGACTCCCTTTTACACCTGGAGATGCTAACGAGGTTTACATCCTCGAGGAGCTGAGGTAGCTTAAACAACAGCTGCCATCCATCATGCCCACTTTGACGTCCGACGCAGACCTACGTCACTTAGATCAAAGGGTTGAGACAGTATAACCATGTAGAGCTGGCCCAGAGTGGTATCTCGTGCCAACATCGTATTCAGGATGATGCTCCTGTGAGAGAGGCCACTGGGCCTTCCAGGAAGACTTTGCCAGTCAGCTTTGGCTGCCTTGATTTCTGCCCATTTGGGTGAAGTATACTTTCTTTGCTAAGTTCCTGTTTGTTCCTGAAAGGTTTTTCATTGCCTTTACACCGGCTGTTTCCTAAAGAGACTTCCCTGTATTTTAATCCAGCTTCATTCCTGATTGCATCCAGCTTGATTCCTGGTTTACCACGGGACTATTTACTCAATGCTTTATTCCTGAGATTTGCTGCTATTGGAAGCACTATAGTATTGCTTCCAACCTCTTTCCTATAAACAGGCCTTCACTTGTCTGAGTTGTTTTCCAAAAAGGAACAGCAGGAGGATGGAGAGATCTTCAGCCTTCTCTGCTGTTTTCCAAGACCATCAGAAAAATATGGCTGATGGCGGAGAGATCTTGAAACCCCTTCTCTGCTGAAGGGGTTCCCATCCCCATCAGAAAATGCTGATTTAAAAGGAGATCAGAGTATATTGATCAGATTGGTATGAAAGTGTAAGGGGACAAGGACATCTTATGTATACACCTAAGATTAAGGTACATTCGGTTATATGTTAGCCATACCCACTCTCTATACTTGTATATTTATAATTTTACTAAGACTAGATGTATACTGTATGTTGTGTTTATATTGTCTGTTTTGATAAGGCCAATTGGCTGATCAATAACATCTTTTCATTTCATTTTGTATTAGACACTACTCTGAATTGAAACTCTATTACTATTTTCTTTTTAGCTCCGATCTGCAACACACACATTTGTCATAATTTTATCTACTACTTCCCCAATACGAATTCAAAATGGAGGGTTCAAAACAGTGCAGAGCTCAATTGCTCTCTTTAATCCAAAGTTAATTTAAATTCTTTTATTGAATGAGAGAGCCTAACTATTTGAATGTTTATAATGAAACGTTTGGAATATATGGATCTGATTTTACAGCTGCGGCTTTCATGTAAAGTGATGTCATTTAGCTGTTGTTTCTGTTCAGTGAGCATCCATATGGAAATGGACTAAAGCTTTTATAATGTAATTTATCATTTGCTGTTCTAGGATAGAGTGCACAATTATATGTTTTGCATAATGCAAAACCTTTAACTCTTAGAATTTACGATGTGTTTGAGTTTCAGTCATCGTTCCACATATTTTGCTGTGGTCTGAATGCTACACTTGATTCTTTAATCTCAAGGTCACAAGCTGTATAAAATCTTCACTCTGGAAAAGCTACATGGAAGGTTTGAGTGAAGCACAACTCTTGACCTATTGTGAATTTCCTCAGGAACCTAAGAACCTTGCTGCTATAAAACCATTCTGGGTGTTTCCAGCTTTTATTTAAAATATTCCTGCCTACAAGTTCCATCAGATTGCCAAATGAAATAGGTTTGTGCCTTGCAAGAACCTGATGGATGAACTTTATCAAAATTGTTGTCTGCCAAAATGATTTAAGGCAGAGAATCAATTGATGGTGTTTGTTTTATCAGTTATTTTGTTATTTTTGCCTCTTGTTGCTAGGAGAACAAGCCAGTCCAGAGAATTTTGTGAATACAGTATATTTCCAAAGTTAACAGAGTGAGGTTGTCACCTGTAGGCAACAAATGTAGATGTTCATACTTTTAATGGCTGAAAATTGGCAAGTATTTCATTCTTGATATTTTGAATGACACCTTTTGAACTTTTGCATCACTCACCAACAGGAATCCAAATTCTTATTCCTTCCTTGAAGAAAGATTTTTAAAAAACATTTCTCACTAGGAGTGGTAGTGGAGGCTTTTGTACGCTTTTGTTACGCATGTATTTTTTTAAAGTGACTTCTTATGAATTTTAAGCACAGTTTATGATGATTGCTGCCTTTTCTCCATAATTTGCCATTTTCCAAGTACAAGTGTTTGGAATTGGATTGGGGGAGGACTTTTAAAAATAAATAATATGTGCTTTGTGTAGTTTTGTTTCACTGAATAAAAAAGAAGAGATTATTTTTGACAAGTAGCTCCTGAACATATTGCAGGGAAATCTTCATGTAGCTGTTTGTTTATGAGGTCACAAGTCCCCTTTTACCTCTAGGGCAACAACAACAATTATATTCACACCACCAAAATGTCATGATCCCTCTCAAATGAACTTCTAGAGTTTGTATACATAAATGCTGGTGAGTTGGAAGATAACACTCAGGAGTGCTGTTTGTCAAATCCCTGTGCAGCTTGAAATCTATGCATTTTATTTTGTTCAAGACCAACAAATAATATTTCCCCAATGTTTTGGCAATTTTCAAGGTGCTATTTTTTCTTCCTGCAAAGTTTCTCAATGGGTGAAGAACTCCAAATTCAGCCTCAATGGGGAGATCGATTTTCCATTTTAAAAATCCTCATCCAGTGGTGGCGAACCTATGGCACGTGTGCTGGGGGTGCACTCAGAACTCTCTCTGTGGGCATGTGAGTAGTCACTCCAATACAGAGTTAACCTTTAAGACCTTGGGATGGTTCTTAATCTTCACTTTCCACATGGAGCCAAGTGGGTCTTTCTGGAAATCACCAGGTACCCTCCTGTTTGACTTGATTTGGATTTTTCTCAGGAGCCCCAGCCTGAGGATGGGAGGAAGAAGAGGCCCGGGTAGTGACATAGCAGGAAGGTAAGCACTAAGGTCAGGACTGGGTGTGGAGGGGAGAATAGAGTCTTTTCTTTCATTCTCCTCGGTACCTGTTGATCTGGGTAAAACACAGGGCTGGGAGAAAAGTACTGAGGTGTTTCTTTCCATTGCCATTCCGAGAGGCAGCAAAGGAGAGAGATGTCTTGACGAAAGTTTTGGTCTGGATGAGGAGAAAGGGGATCATGCTGTTCATCCTGAGGAGTTGGGCTTGCATGCCCCCAGAGAGTCTCAAACCTCAAGAAAAAAGACAGGAGGTGCCTGTGGAGAAATAATAGTGTGTTGAAACAATTGGAGAAGAGGATCAAGGAATGCAGAATTAATGCAGTTTGACCCCACTTTTACTACTGTGCCTCAGTTCTCTGAAACCTTGGGAGTTTGGTGAGGCTTCCTTTTGCAGATAAGAGTCTGCCCCAAATTTAACTGCCACGGGTCAGTGCTATGAAATGCTGGGAGCTATAGTTTGGTGAGCCACTAGCACTCTTGAATGCTTGCATTACACCAACAGAAGATACTTTGGGAACCTGGAAGTATCCTTGCAATTTCAAAGCTTTTCCCCCATTTCTCTTACAAAGAGTTGGAAATTATTCAGCTTTTCAAACCAGTGTGGATGGATTCCCTTCATTTCCTTTCCCTCCCCCGTCAGATCTGGGGCGAGAGCCACATCCAAACTGGGTTAAACATGGCTCTTGCCCCAGGTCTGATGCGGGAGAGAAGGACATCCACATCCAAACTGGGGTAAACACAGCTCTCCTGCGTCAGACCTAAGGCGAGAGTCGTGTTTAACCCCGTTTGGATGCAGGTTTTCTTCCCTCCCGCGTCATCTTTAAATCTCTTTTGCTCACTATTGCTTTCCACAGGCATTCCATTTTCTGTTTTTGAGATGAGAGTAAAATTCTTACTGTAAATGGAAACTTGGAAGCAAAGAAAATGGACATTGAATATGTTCCTTTATATCTTGGCGGCTTTTTAAAAAGTAGATGATCTTCCATATCCCTGGATTCTGTACCACAGAATCAACCTTCCATGTTTTGACATTATCCAAAAATCTTGATTTTGCCATTTTACATAAAGACCCATTTTACTATGCCCTTGCATATAATTGGACTTGAATATTCATATAATTGGAGATTCACAGAGCTGGAAGAGACCACAAGGGCCATCCAGTCCATGCAGGAACATACAATCAAGCACCCCTGATAGATGGCCATCTAGTTTCTGGTTAAAAACCGCCAGAGAAAGAGACCCCACCAAGCAATGAAGCAGCATATTTCACCA
Organism: Anolis apletophallus; assembly: GCA_030556195.1. NCBI lineage: Eukaryota > Metazoa > Chordata > Lepidosauria > Squamata > Anolidae > Anolis > Anolis apletophallus. Next base: position 90,053,434 of record JARBWK010000012.1, on the reverse strand, counting down.
TAGAACAGCTCTTACATCAGGAAGTTCTTCCTAACTCCACAGATGTTGGTTATTACAAGAGTCCTAGAACCAGACCCCAGCAAATACAAGGGCCCACTGTACCTCAAGAATGGATGTCAGTAAATTCCATAACTTTGCCCAGTAATCTATTGTTTTTGTCTGTCTTTAGGCATTTCATACAGTGGTCAGCACCACTTTTAAACTAACCAGATGTAACTTGGCTGACAGCCTTGACCACCTGTTTCTCATCATGGCAGCATGTCCAATCTCTCTAAAAATGTTAGGCATAGGATTGGGAGAACCAACAGAATAGACCAGGTTGTGGTACATAGAAAATCTGATTGTATCTTAAGAAGCAGACTGGAGTCCACAAAAACTTATACTAGAATTTTAATTTTTCCTAAATAGTCTTAAAGAAACTATAGTATAAGACTGGAAAAAATACTGAGAATTTTGTACAATTTTCCACTGGTATTCAAACATCACCAATAGCTTTGGAGAAATTATTTTAAAGGAAAAATGTGTGCAAACTCCCAATTTTCTACACAGAAAATGGACTGGCTTTGCAAAAACCATCACATTTTTTATTTAGCACAGTAATTCCTCTATTACGTTTTTGTTGGCTTTGTAAGGTTTTATATTGTATGCTAAATGTTTTCAATTGTATTTTAAGTTGCTGGGGGCATCGAATTGTGCCAACTGCAAACTGCCTTGAGTCACCTTCGGGCTGAAAAAGGCAGTATATAAATATGCTAAATAAATAAATATTACATTTTGGGAGTTTTTAATATGGGGAGAATACAGTGAGCAAATGTTTCTTTTGGTAGTAGGGAAATAACTATTATAACCTGGCATGTGACAAAATGATTTCCTTTATGTGCTGCAGCAGATTAAGGTAGCTATTAGGCTTGGTTGATAAAAAAAAGGTTCAAACGTGTTATGGATGTAGGGGTCGCTGGTGGTCCAATTTGGAATTTAATTCCTATCCCCCCCCCCCCCAATTCATAACTTTCCGAAACTTCAGAAACTTCCAGGACCCAGGCAGAGAAACGCTGAATTGAATAATTTCCGACTCACTTACTGCTTTGTAACAGAAATGGGGGGAAAAACTTTGGAAGGGCAAAGGGCCTTCCGGTTTCCTTAAAAACTTCGAAATCACTTCAAAAAGCAAATCTGAATTACGAAGATTTTGACCAAACATAACCATGTCTATTAGCTATCTATATTTGTTGTGTTTCCCTCTTTCACAGATAGCCTTATCAATTTATTGAACTCAGTGTGTGAATTTGTGCCCTCTGCTGCATGTTTTTCAGGAGTTTCCAGTGCCAGATTTAGGACAGATGAGGCCCTGTGCTAGTTAAATTATGAGGCCCCTTACTTGGGCCCTGAAGGAGGTCAGCCCAGTAGGCATACACTGTCTGCTTTCTGGCATACTCCCATAGACTAGAAACTCTATCATTACATCTGGAATTGCCCTGAAACAGAATGCCTTCAGATGTAGAATTGCACGACACAAGCAAGAAGGTGGGCCCCTCTGGCCAACAGGGCTTTGTGCTTAAGCATGCCTAAGCACAATATATAAAGCCCAGTGAGTTCACTTCATTGCAGATGAGGAAACTTGTAACATTTAATAGTACTGATGGGCAGGTGAAATCATCATGCAAGAAGTTGGCAATGTAATATATAGAATGTACCATGTAGAATAGTTGGTCTTCTGAATTCTACCAGGCTACCTGAGAAATTAGTTATGTGCCAGGTCCAAAGATTATAAGACATAGCTTCCTAGCTTTGGAATTCATTAGCATCATCTTGGTGACTAGTTGCTTTTTGAAGTAATTACTTGCTTTTTTGCCTGCTGCAGCCATGGTAGTAATTGCCTCCTTTTCACTGAAGAGGAGTGGGTTGTTGGCCTATTACTCATTAGTGTGCGTATGTGTGCTGACTCAATCTGAGCAATGGGAAGGGAAGTATGAATACTCAAAAGGATTGCTGTCTCATGCAGAAACTGGAAATGATGGCTTTGTAATGTCTTTTACAATTTTTTATCAGAATTTACAAGATGCAATACCTGAAGAGGACACTTGATGGAACCAGAGAACATTTTCTAGTGGTCCAACAGTAACAATAACAGTAATTAGTTAGACGTAAGTAACTTAATGAGTTACTTTTCTTCAATGAATAAAGAAATTATGTTCCAGAACTGACATTCTATACTCTGGCACTTGATTTGTTGAATGCCACCCTTAAAGGTCCTGGTGGAGATTACATTGGCTTGATTGGCTTTATCATTGGCTTTATTTAAAACATGACTTTAAATAAAGCTTTTGGGCCTAATTGACTTCCCCTCTAAAATGTACATGTTTTGAAATCCCCTTAATCATTTAAATTATTTAAATTTGTTTAATATGTTTTAATCTGTCAATAATTTTGTCTTTTTTCTCAATAATATTTTTAATGTTGAATTATGAGGTTCAGGGGAGGACGGACAATGGATGATGGGATTTGTAGTACTTCCAAATGCTTTGGTTCCTACGGACCCCCAACAAAGATAGATAAAGACCAAACTTGGCACACAGAGCCCCCATGACCCACTCTACATCCTGCTGCGTTTTGGAGGAGGGTGGACCATGCATGATGGGACTTGCAGTACCTTCACTCACTTCCTGAGATGACTGTGACCCTCACCAATGACCAATAAAGATCAAACTTGATATACAGAGCCCCCATGACTAAGTTTACATTTAAAGGATCCATGTGAAAACAGTTCAAATCATGTGAGAGGGACACAAGCAGAAACAGACAAATTAGTAGGCCTGTGCGATAAATTAAAACAATGTTTCAATACTCATTACTAAATTAAGGGGGATGGCAAAGTGTTTCTAAAATATTGTTAGGGGTCCGCATTGTAACTATAACAATATATATTACTTTTTTTCTTAAGTAATTGTGCCTGGGGGGGGGGGAGATCTGGAGCTTCTTTCTCCCTCATCCAAAAATATTGAATATGCTTCCCCCATAGAAAAAAAACAATTCTGAAAAACACAACCCCAAGTTTGAAAGTCCCAATTGTTTTCATAGTTCTTCTGATGGTTGTGAAATGTTCTATTGCCTAGTAGTGAAAGAATCACAATTCACATTGGTCTTGGGAAGAAAGGATGTCAGTGTAAACCTAGATTTAAAAAAAGGATGACCACAGAGCTTCCAGGACTCCCTTTTCCCTCATTTTTATAGCTATCGGGATAAAACTGGCTACAACGGTAGAAAACATTTACCACTGTTACCGCCACTGGCCCCATTTCAGAAAGATTAACTCATTCACTGATTTTTGGGAATTTAAAAATGTTTTAATGAACTTTAAAAAAACCTACAAGAGCTATTTCCTTGAATTTCTATTTCCAATGATACAACATAACCAGGGTACAATTTTCCCCAAGTTTCAGAAAGATTTGCACATCCATTAATTTTCAGGGAATTTTAAACTTAACGGTAGTATTTCACTGGAAGACCCCAGGGGTCATCCAGTCTAACCCCCTTCTGCCAGGCAGAAAAAAGCAAACACAATCAAAATGCCCCCAACAATGCCCATCCATTCCTTGAAGTAATAATAATAATAAAATAATAGGAAACATACTAGGTAAACTTTGGAGTTACTGCCTCTCAACTTTGCCTATCTCACAGGGTTGATTCAACTCCCAACAATCCCCTTTAGAGAATGAACATATGTTTTCCCCCTCCAAAACTTTCAGTGAGGAGGAGGAAGCACAAGGTGGTAATCAGAATTTTGGGAAATGTAATTTAGGAATGGCGAGGACCCCTGTGGCAGAGAAATCATAAGGCCCTGTCCTAAACTACATTTCCCAGAATTCAGCTCGCTTTAGAATACTGGGGTTGCCATCAATGTGATGGTCTCTGCCTGTTTCTCTCTGGGCCAGCAATGGGCCAGAGTGCCTTCTTCCTTGCCTGGTCATCCAGTCAGGCATCCCACCTGCCTGCCCACCTCGGGCCCCAGGCCCGTACCCAGGATTTTGATTCGGGGGGGGGGGGGCTGAGTCTGTGTGAGAGAGGATCTACCCTAGCAAACTTTTTGTATCATTATCCCAATACCCCCATGCATATGGGATATATTGAGCATGGTGATCAGATCATGATATGAATAAACACAACAGTTTAAATAATAAATGTTATTTATTTACTTTCATTAACAAAATGTTTAGAATACTTTTTGACTTATTTTAATGTAGAAGAACTGTATAATAATAATGATGATGATGATGATGATGATAGGCATTGAACCAAGCCAGTGCTGGATCTGGACCAAACTTGGTACATACAGCCAATGTGCCCAATAGTGCATACAGGCAGGGATTGGGGAATGATTGCCCTTTTCAAATGGTAGTTGTTGTTTAGCTGGATCCAGAAAGCTCTGAAGGCAGCCAACATAATATCTGGACCAAACATGGCCAACTGTGCATACATGATAGGCGGGGATTGGGGATGATTGACCTTGGATCTGGGAGTTGCAGTGTGCCTTTATCCTGAGGGCATTGAACCAAGCCAACGCTGGATCTGGACTAAACATGCCGCATAGAGACAATGTGCCCAACTGTGCATAGAGGCAGGGATTGGGGAATGGTTGCTCTTATTCAAATGGGAGTTGTTGTTTACCTGGATCCAGAGAATCCTAGAAGGCAGCCGACGGGCTCGACGCACTCCACTCCCAGCCACGAGTGTGGCAAGACTTCAATGCACAAGCACAAAGGCCTGCTGAGTGCACAGGTGCAAAGATCTATTGTGGCCTCCGAATGGTCTGTGGTGCAGCAGCATCCTCTTTAGTGCCTGGACTGTCGGCGCACCTCCTTCCTCTCCCAGCACCAAAGGCTGAAACCAGGGGCACCGATAAGGAAAAAGAGTGCACAAAGGGCCCAGGGGCAGACAAGGATGCCACCGTGCCACGTACCAGTAAGGCCTTCTTGAGGACCACCCTGAGAATTTTGGGGGAGGGGCTGAAGCCCCTCAATGCCTTTCAAAGGCATTAAACACAGTGAATCACAGTGCTTTCTGGACCATCCTCCAAAAAATTGGGTGACCTAATAAATTTGTGAACATCCTGCAGCTCCTCCATGATGACATGATGGCAATGGTCTTGGACATCAATGGATTCCAAAGTGACCCATTTAAGGTGGAATCAGGTATCAAACAGGGATGTGTTATTGTCCCAACTTTATTTTCCATCTTCATCGCTATGATACTTCACCTTGTTGATGGGAAGCTTCCCACTGGAGTGGAAATCATGTATTGGACAGATGGCAAGCTATTTAACCTCAGTACACTGAAATCCAAAACCAAGGTTACAACAACATCTATTATAGAACTCCAGTATGCTGATGACAATGTTGTCGGTGCACATTCAGAAGTAGACCTACACACCACTCTAAACACCTTCGCAGAAGCATACGAGTAGTTTGACCTGTCATTGAACATTGAGAAAACCAAAGTGCTCTTCCAGCAGTCACCAGCAAATCCGTGTCTAATGCCAGAATGGTGTAACATTAGAAAATGTTGACCACTTCCGCTATCTTGGCAGCCACTTCTCCACAAAAGTCAACACTGACACCAAAATACAACCCCGCCTAAGCTCTGTTAGTGCAGCATTTTTCTGAATGAAGCAGAGAGTGTTTGAGGACTGGGACATCCATAGGGATACCAAGGTGCTTGTTTATAAAGCTTTTGTCCTCCTAAGCCTGCTATACGCCTGTGAGACATGGACAGTCTACAGACGTCACATGCAACTCCTGGAATGATTCTATCAGCGCTGCCTCCAAAAAATCTCTTGGGAAGACAAGCAGACAAATGGAAGAAGCAAAGACCACCAGCACTGAAGCGATGGTTCTCCGCCATGAACTCCGCTGGACTGGCCATGTTGTCCGGATGCCTGACCACCATCTCCCAGAGCAGTTGCTCTATTCTGAACTCAAGAACGGAAAACAAAATGTTGGCAGACAGGAAAAGAGATTTAAAGATGGGTTCAAAGCCAACCTTAAAAACTCTGGCATAGACACTGAGAACTGGAAAGCCCTGGCCCTTGAGTGCTCCAGTTGGAGGTCAGCTGTGACCAGCAATGCTGTAGAATTTGAAGAGGCATGAATGGAGAGTGAAAGAGAGAAATGTGCCAAGAGGAAGGCATGTCAAGCCAACCCCGACTGGGGCTGCCTACCACCTGGAAAGCAATGCCCTCACTGTGGGAGAAGATGCAGATCAAGAATAGGACTCCACAGTCACCTACATACCCACCACCAGTGCAACGAACCTGGAAGACCATCATCCTTGGACAACGAGGGATCGCCTAAGTAAATAAGTACTCCATAGAAAAATGGGAGTAACATCTGTATTCTGACAAATGTGAGCAACATACAAGTTTACAAGACTTGCCAAGTTCAAGTAAAGCAGAAAAGGGTTAGCTCATAATCCTCATAGCATTTCTTTGCAAATTGAACACTGCTGCTGTCAAAATACACTGGATTTGACTGAACTTCCTGAGTCTTTTTCGTCAAACAGTTCAATGTAGAAGTTCCCTTGTATTTGCAGACACAGCATCCAGCTTTGCATTGTGTCAGAACCCAGATGCGTCACTAAACGGCGGCTTGCCAGAATGGTTTAAGAGAGGAATTGAAGGACAGCAACTGTTTTCTTTGGAAACTTTGGAACCCTGGAGGAACAGGATCTATTCCCGTTTGTTTCAATTATAGAATAAAGCCTCATTGCAGGTGTGTAACTTTCTCCAGCATGGAAAAATTAATATGGGCAGCCCTGCTAGTCCAGAATGCCATGGGAACATCACAGTCCCAGGTATGTGCCAAACTGAGTCGTACCGAGATTAAGGGTGAGAAGCATCATTAATTTTGTTCCTTTGTTGTGCTCTTCTACTGCCTTGCCTAATTTCTTCTATTCCTTTTGGATTTTAGTATCCTAAGCTTATCCTGGAAGTAGAATATGCTCAATTTGTCGAACCTCTCAGTTCTTTCATTTCATTTGCAATGAGCTCCTTCTGTGTTATTGATGCTCATGTTCAGATTGATAAAAATCTCCCCACCCTCCCAAAAAAAAGCCTCGAAGTCACCATATGTATTATGGTATCAAAACACTTTCTCTATTCCTCTATGTCTATGGATCTTAGAATTCTGTTATTGATTGAGAGGTTGCTACCTGGCTTCTCAGATCATAACCTGCCAGAACAATAAACAAGAAGACAAAACAATTATACATTTACAGAACAACTGCATACAACAAAAGTAGGGTAGGTTCAGCAGAAGAAACCAAAGATTAAAAAACAAGATTCCAAGCAATTGTCACAAAAATTTGTACACATTTTTAAATGCCTTCATCCACTGCCCCATAGGCATTTTGACTGCTTCCCCGTTGAATCTCTGAGGGTCCATCCATACTGGCCCCAAAATGTGGAGTGTTGGGTTTTTACCAAGGGTGTCCAAACAATGTCTCTGGTAAAAACAAATTAATTTAGGAATTAATTAAATATCCCATTAGACCATCCTGAAAGGCCTGGTTCTAATGGGGTATGGGGCCTGTGGGGACGGACTCCCTGGTATTCCTAGGGGTCAGTCTCCACAGCCCTCTCGGTTTTTCAGGCTCTACCCCCTAATCTCTCCCCTCCCCAAAAATCCTTAAAAGTAAAAAAACCCTTACCAGGCTACAATTAGGCTGTTCCAGCAGGTCTCCTGACACATAGAAATGATGCATCAGGAGGGGGGGGGGAGGAAGGGGAGGAGCAAAATTGCTCCCTCCTCTCACCTCCTGATGTGTCATTTCTACACACCAGGAGACCTGCTGGAGTAGTGTAATGGCAGCACATTGAGTTTTTAAAAAACTTTTAAAGCTTTTGAGGGGGAATTGGGTGGCCCCATGCCATCCTAGAAGTTACCTCCGGGAAAGCCTGGGTTTTTTGAACAGGCACACAGACTTAAACCCACGCTGAAACAGGTTTCTTAAACCCACTTGGTGTAGGTTTCAACCCTGTCTTGAAGCACCCTGAAATTCTCCATAGAATCAATGCAGTTTGACACCACTTTAACTGCCATGGTTTAATGTTTTGGAATTTTGAGATTTGTAGTTTGGGGAGGCACCAGAATTATTTGATCAAGAAGGCTAAGGACCTTGTAAAACTACATAAATTGATATGTAGCTAGATATGTTGCGCGTTTTACTGAATTTTATTGTATGTTTTATTGTGTATTTTATCGCTATTGTGATCCGCCTTGAGCCTGCAGGGAGGAGGGGAATATAAAACCGAATAATAAATAAATAAATAAATAAATATGGATAAAGTATAGGATTCCAGCTGATATCTCTTAAAAAGCTGTCGATGGAGGAATCATCTTTCCCACAGGCATTGCAATACATCGCAAAATCTGCTATATCTTGGTAACAGGCACTGCACTGTGCGGCAGTATCTAATAGCTTTTGTAATACTTAGAGGTGGTTCTTTCTCCCCATATCTTACTAGCAATTTAAGTGCATTTACCAGTCTAAAAACTGTCAGCAGAATAGAAAGCATCACACATATTGAGTCTCTAGAGGTAACTTTTATACTATCTCTAGCTCATCTTTTTCTATACATCTATGTACCTGAATGACTATTAACTGACTTTCTGTAATTGGCTGATTAGTGATAAGTTTTATTGCTTTTTTATCTTCAGCTGCTGGGAAATTGAGTTTTAGTAGCCTTTTGTAATTGACCACTAAGTATCCAATTGAATAAGATCATAACTGGCTCCTAAGTATCCAATCACCTATTTATTATTTTTTTGCTGTTGGACATTTCTACCATATCTTGGTTTTGAGTCAATTTGGTTAAATGTCCAAAACCTATGCCATGCAGGCATTTGACTTTTTATTCCAACATGTTACTGATTTCAATGTATTATTATTACACATCCCAAAGTCTTGAGTTTGTAAGATTTACATAGAATATAGCATCCAGCGTACAACACAAGGTAGTCCTAAGTAATTTCCAGCACCCACAAACTGAGAAGGTATTGGATTTCACAGAGCTTCAGAAGGCCTAGTGTCAATACAACTGATCCTTAGATATTTCAATTAAATGGGGTTTCCCCTCTAGAACTGTTGTTTTCTAAAGAACATACTACTGGTCTAGACAGAGAAACTTGCCATATGCCAGTCATGTTAAACAAATGAATAGAGAAAGGGGTTGTGTTTAAACTTCATAGGAATTTGTTTGTTCACTTGAGCATCTGCTATTATCTCCCAAAGTCCCATGAAGAATGGATCACACAATAAGCAGTGATTTCTAGATGCGAGCAAGGGACTGAACAAGCAGGCAATCACTTGAGCATCAGGCATTTCTGTTTGACAGCAGCATATGATTGCATTTACAGAAATCAGGACTCTGGTATTTATTCAGCTAAACTTATTCAGCTAAACCTGAAGCCATTGACTTCAGTGGAAGATTTGCATGAAGGATTAAGATCTACAAGTACACATTTAGACTGAATGATGTGTTTTTAATATAAAATATATAATTACACAATAAAGAACAAGGTGATTGCTTCTGAATATTCTCAGTTGCCTCCTACTCACAACATTGATTTCAGAGGGTCTGTACAGGATGATGGCATAGCAGGAGGCATGGCAAGCAGTTGGGTTAAAAGCCTCTTGTTGGTGAAATGTAACAAAAGGAAACCGAAGACTGATTGAAAATTGTGGGGTGGGTCAGGAGGGTAGACAGCATGGGGACACAATTTACAGCAACTGTAATTTGAAGGCATATTACAGTATTCACTCTATGCTGGGCTCCTCCGACTCCCACGTTGGTGCTTTCCCACAAGTAGAGAGCAGCACATTCCTTTTATTTTGTGTCTTTCAGAGTTGTAGAGGGATGTTGGAAATTACCTCAAACAAGGATGGGAGTTATGTGGCATTCCAGATATTGTTAGGCTGCAACTCCAAGGATTCCTCACTTTTGGCCATGCTGGATAGGGATGATGGGTATTGCAGTGACAGCTGGAGAGCCATCCTGGTTCAAGATCAGGGAGAGTGCAGGTGATCCATACTAAACCCATGGGTCACCTGCACTCTCCCTGACTGCACACTCCAACAAAAGAAAACCCATTTGCCCTGGGACACTCTTCCAATTCTGATCAGTTGATAAGAGAAACATATCCTCTGACACTGGAGATAATTTATAGCTATTAGAAAATGAGGTCAGCACTAGCAGTAATAGGTAGAAATTATGAGAAAGCATGTTGTGGATTAAATTTAGAAAATACTTCCTAACAATTCTAGCAAGAATTTAGTGAAATTACAATTAGAAACTCCATCAGTGGTTGTCAACTTGTAGGTCCCCAAATGTCAGACTCACTATAGCAGTTCGAAATAACTCACAGGAAACGTCCTGAGAGTTATTTCGACTGCTAAAGTGAGTCCTGACACCCAGATGTTGGCCTTCAACTCCCAGAAATCTTAACAGCTGGTAAACTGGCAAGGATTTCTGGGAGTTGAAGGTCAAACACCTGGGGACCCACAGGTTTAGAACCACTGTCTTAGATATATACAACCTCTGTCTGTGTGAGCTGGAACAATTCTGGAGCTTTGGTGCCTATGCAATACTGCCATTATTGGCGGAGGAATGCTTCTGAATAATATCAGTTGGTTGATCCAGATTGTGGACTTCTCATGAGCAGCAATTTGGCCACCGAGGGAGGTAAACACTGGACTAAATATTATTTTGATCCAACATGGTTATTTTTACATTCTTCGCTTAATCAGACTACTCACCCCACCCCCATCCAACCCCCAATTATCCTGCATTGCAGTCTGTAATGACGCTCCAATTTCGGTAAGGATCACGCGTAGATAGAAGCACGGTCCAACACGATTTTATTGCAGGTACAACACTTGTAAAGCTAAAGCACCGGCCCGCCACCCAAACACACCCTTTATACCCAAACCCCCCTCCCCTTGCCCATGCAATGTCCAGGCAGGGTTGCACCATATCTGGGTGATTCAGCAAATCCCATAGTCCAAAGGGATGTGACCTCATTAGTCTCTGAGTCAGCATATTTAGCTCATCGTCCAATGTCCAAGTCCAGAAGAAGTTACCTCACTTCCCTAGAGGCACCTGGAAGTTACATCACTCCCAGACTGACTCAGCATAGTCCTTCAGTAACTAGAGCAAAGGTCACTTTACTCCCCGGGGAACTGGGACAAAGGTCAGCACCACCTCATGGCAGGCTGGAAATCTGAACTTCTTCCAAGCTCAGATTTCCCAGATCTGACATAACGTCCTTCTCCACCGCGTCCTCCCCCTGTAGAAATAAAATACCATTCAGTCCTTGGGTGGAAGGGGCCCCACATATCTCTTCAGAAAATTACAGTGAAATGTAGGATGAACCTTGCCCAAACTTTTTGGCAAAAGAAGGGTATAGGAAACCTTATTAGCTGCCTTCTCCACCCTAAAAGGCCCAATATACTTCAGGCTTAGTTTCTTAGATGGGTAACCCAACTTTAAATTCTGTGTGGATAACCATACCAGATCACCCTCTGCATACTCCTCCCCTTCCTGTCTCCGCCGATCCCCAAACAGCTTGTACGCCCGTTGCGCCTTTCCCAGCGCTACCGTTACTTCCCTCCAATCCTCCTGCGCACGCACCTTCCACTCACTCTTCTCCTCCCCCCCCCCAACTCCAATAATTGGGGCAAAGGGGCCACATCCTGGCCGTAAACTATCTCAAAAGGGGATTTTCCCGTGGAAGAATGCACCGAGCTGTTATATGCCATTTCCGCATATGGCAACAAGTCCGACCAGTTGGTCTGTTCCTTATTACTGAACATACGTAGATACCCCCCTAGTGATTTTTGCGTTCTCTCCACGCCCCCATTGCAACAAGGATGATAAGCGGTCGTAAGACGCCTTTGGGCTCCTAACACCTCTAAAAACCTCTCCCAAAACCGAGCAGTAAACTGAACCCCACGATCGCTAAGAACCTGCTCCGGGCATCCATGCAACCGATACACATGTTGCACATATAGCTCAGCTAACCTCTCTGCCGATGGCAGTCCCTTCAAAGGAACGAAATGAGCCTGCTTTGAAAACATATCTAACACAGTCCAGATATATCTGTAACCCCGGCTAGAGGGCAACTCCCCCACAAAATCCGTACTGACATGCGTCCACGGCCGCACTGGGGAAGCCACTACTTGGATCAACCCTTGCGGCTTAGCGGCAGGATCTTTATTCCTAGCGCAATCCTCACAATGCTCTACATACTCTTTCACTTCCGCTCTCATCCCTGGCCACCAATATCGCTTTTTTATGGCCAAAAGTGTCTTCGTAACTCCCCAATGACCAGCAGACTTGTGATCATGATTCAGCTGTAAAACCTTCCTCCTCACACCTTGAGGAACATACACTTTATTACCCATAATCCATAACCCATGCAACAACTTGCATTCACCTTCATGGCTCTGCAACCACTTATCATCTTCATAACCCTTCTGCAACTCCAAACTCCACTCATCTACCACTTCTTCCTCCTTCTTCACTTCTTTCAATGCCTGAGACCTTGTCTGCACTGCCAATCCCCAATGCTTTTGGGTAAACACCTCCTCCGATTTCTCCAAACAATTCTCTCCCGCACTGGGATACCGAGATAATGCATCTGCTACTACATTCTCCTTCCCCTTTATATGCTGCAAAGAGAAATTAAACCGGGAAAAATACTGAGCCCATCTCACCAATTTGGGAGATAGCTTCTGAGGGTTCTTCAAATACTGAAGGTTCTGGTGATCCGTTAACACCACAAAAGGAAAAGCAGCCCCCTCCAAAAACTGTCGCCACGTCTGCAAAGCACATCTCACAGCAAAAGCCTCTTTCTCCCAGACGGCCCACTTCCTTTCCAACTCTCCAAACTTTTTAGAGAAAAATATGCACACGGCCTCAAGTTTCCCTGTTCATCCTTTTGCATCAGCGCCCCTCCATATGCCCAAGCAGAAGCATCACACTGTACAATAAAAGGCTTGTCTACATCAGGATGCATCAACAACGGACCCCGGGTAAAAGCTCTTTTTAATCTTTCAAACGCTGCTTGACACTCCTTATTCCAATCCAACTTAGCACCCGGGGATCTGGTCTTTTTTGACTCCCCCTTCCCCTTAGTTTTTAACAACTCCGTGAGCGGGAGAGTTATAGCTGAAAATCCAGGTATAAACGTACGGTAGAAATTTGCCAACCCCAAGAAAGCTTGCAACTGCCTACGGGTTTGTGGAGCCTCCCAGCTCAACACGTCCTCCACTTTTGCAGGATCCATAGCCACTCCACTCTCACTAATCCTATAACCCAAAAAATCAATCTGACTCTTTCCAAACTCACACTTACTCAATTTCACATACAACCTAGCTTGCCTCAATCTCTCCAATACCTCGCGAACCAACTGAACATGCTCTTCTCTGGTGCGCGTCACAATCACAATGTCATCCAAATACACAAAAAACCCCTTATATAAAAGGGGGTGCAGCACCTCATTTATAAGCTGCATGAAAATACCGGGGGCTCCGGCCAATCCGAAGGGCATCACGGTCCATTCGTACAGCCCGAGGGGGCAGGAGAAAGCAGTCTTCCATTGGTCACTTTTTTTCACCCGCACCATATGGAACGCATCTATCAAATCCAATTTGGTGAAAAACCTACCGCCCCCTAGCTGGCCCAACAGATCCTTAATCAAAGGCAAAGGATAACAATTTGTAGTGCTAATAGCATTCAACCCACGATAATCGATACACAATCGCAACCTTCCATCCTTTTTCTCCCGAAACAAAGCTGGAGCCGCCATAGGGGATTCAGACCTTTGAATAAATCCCTTCTCCAAATATCCATCAATCTGTTCTCTCAATGCCACCTTCTCCTGCACAGTCATAGCATATATCTTCGGTTTCGGTAGAATAGCCCCCTCCTTAACCTCTATGCTACACTGTACATTGCGAAAGGGGGGAAGACCCTGGGCTAATATGGGGTTAAACACATCTGCATAATCCCAATACTCAACAGGCACCCCCTGTACCTCACCCAGAACCCCTTTCCCCATATTAGGCTCGCATTGCACCTTCCCAGTCTTCCAATCAATTTTGGGGTTTACTTGCTCTAACCAGGGCAACCCTAAAACCACTTCATGACCTTTAATGGGAGCCACCACAAAGTCTATACCTCCTTCCCAAGGTCCTACCCGACCTTTTACATCCTTAGTGCCCACAGAAAATGGTCCACCCTCAATAGATGACCCATCTAACTGAGTAAAAGTTACAGATGTTGCTAGGGTTTTCGTCTCCCCCCCAAATCACCCACTAACTTAGGGGACATAATATTCTCCGAACACCCACAATCAACCAATGCTTTTTTTTCAATAATTTCCTTCCCTTTAAATAAACCCAGGGTGCACTGTACACTTGGGGGACTCACCCCAACACTTTTCGAATCGGTATTGTCAACAAAAGCCGCCCTAGCAGCTGCCACCTTGAGGGGATCCGAACGGATTGGATCCAACACCTGCTTCTGCCGGCACTGGGACGCAAAATGGCCCGGCTGAGAGCAAACAAAGCAAAGGCCACGTCCCATCATGGGTTTCTTCATAGCACCAGTTCTGCCATCGCCACCACCACGTCGAAGCTCTCCTCCTCGGAATCGACCCTCAGGGAAGCCCCGTCCCGGAATTCTGGACTTTGTCGACTGGAACCGCCGTCGCTGCACCTGGGCCAAAATCCCCTCCACGCTGCCAGCCAACTGGATCCAGCCATCCACGGTTCCGGGATCACCTCGGTGTAGGCACCACTCCAAGACTTCCTTTCGCAGGCCATCTTTAAATAGTTCAAGCAAAGTAGCCTGGGACCACTCAGCAACTTTGCCAGCTAATCCCATAAATTCTTCCGCATACTCTGTAACTGATCTGGATCCCTGGGATAGATAGCGTAGCGTTTCCTTCGCCTTTATCCTCTCCAGAGGATCACGGAAGCGGTTTCGAATAGCTTGCAAGAAGGCCCGGACCGATGTTAAACATGGATCTCGACGGTCATGGCACTGCACATACCATTCTGCGGCCTTCCTTTAAACACTCCTCCGATGGCTCGAACTCGGCTACCATCGCTGGGGTAAAGATGACCATAGTCCTCCATATGATCTCTCACTGCGGCGATAAAGAAAGCCACCTTGCAAGCTTCCCCTTCAAATTCCACCCTCAGGGGTTCTTTCTTCAATCGTCCTCCAAACTCTTGAGATTGCACTCTCCTCCCCTGAGGGGCCTCTAGCCTTGAGACTCCCCTTCCCATCCCTGCCGACTGCAGGGGCCGGCTCACCGGGACCGGATTCACCTCCTCTGACGCAAGATGACCACCATGCGCCCACACTCCCATGGGAGATCTAGGACGTTCAGCTGCTGACAGTTCGCCATCCATCCACGAATAAAAAGTGAAGTCTCCTCCTCCAGGGGCACTCCACGCCGAATCCCTTGGCTCTCTCCTGGGCATAGCCTGGGACATCCTTTTCATGGTATGCTCCATCGCATCCATTCTGCACCTCATCACCGCCAATTCCGATAGCGGTTCAGGTTCCGTGGTCTCACTACCACACTCCGCCAGGTCCACCTGAGCCGGGGCACTCTTCCCCTCAGCTTCTCTGGTCCTGCACTCCTCTGGATCCACCTGAGCTGGCCCTTCTTTCAGCACAGCTTCTCTGGTTCCTCCGGCCATCCGGACTCCCGCTTGAATGGGCCCTCGCTGCCTCATTCCTCTTAAAGCGCTCACCTGAGCGTCCCACAATCTCTCCGCTTCTCGGAGCTCGTCCATCTGGGCTGACGCACCTCCTGCCGTCACCTCCCTGGACTCGTCCGGGAACCCCACTTGGTCAATGGTAGTCCACTCCCAATCCATGGTTCTCCGGACTTCTTCAGGAGCAATATTCCACATATCGATATACTCCTCTTCCTTCCAAGCCAACCTCTCCATTGCTGGGAAAGTTGAATGGGGCTTTAGCTTCTGTAATGACGCTCCAATTTCGGTAAGGATCACGTGTAGATAGAAGCACGGTCCAACACGATTTTATTGCAGGTACAACACTTGTAAAGCTAAAGCACCGGCCCGCCACCCAAACACACCCTTTATACCCAAACCCCCCTCCCCTTGCCCATGCAATGTCCAGGCAGGGTTGCACCATATCCGGGTGATTCAGCAAATCCCATAGTCCAAAGGGATGTGACCTCATTAGTCTCTGAGTCAGCATATTTAGCTCATTGTCCAATGTCCAAGTCCAGAAGAAGTTACCTCACTTCCCTGGAGGCACCTGGAAGTTACATCACTCCCAGACTGACTCAGCATAGTCCTTCAGTAACTAGAGCAAAGGTCACTTTACTCCCCGGGGAACTGGGACAAAGGTCAGCACCACCTCATGGCAGGCTGGAAATCTGAACTTCTTCCAAGCTCAGATTTCCCAGATCTGACACAGTCATTTTCCATACATCTATGGATTCCATTATCATGGCTTGATTTTTAAAAAATAATCTGAAAAGCTAACTTTGATTTTGCTATTTTATGTATGGGACATCATTTTACTACAACATTGTATATAAAACACAGAGATTTTGCTATTTATGGAAATCTGGAACCTAACCCCAGTGGACACCAAGCAGCCACTGTATTATATTTGCTTACAACAATTCAGGTGCCTTATACAGTAGACAGTAGGGGTGGATATCTCCAATTAAAATACTTTGAAATCTGTTAATAATTAGTATTTGAAATTATTTTGACCCTATATCGACCCTTGGCGCCCAACCCGGAAGTGAAGTTTCAAAACCGAACCCGGGATTGCCATTTTTTGTAAAGGTCACGTTATTCGTTCATTTTCCCCCCTCTCAGTTCTCAACTCGCGAGAGGAGACTGGAGGGCAGCAGCACCCACCTTTCTCCTCTCGCCAACTGACAGCTGAGGTGGGCGCTTTATTTGCAAGCAGGGAAGGAAGGGTGGGGACTCCTTCCCTGCTTGGGAATAAAGCGGAACAACCACTGAGGGAGCCGGGGAAGGAAGATGTGTGTGTATGTGCCTTGCATCCACACACACTTCCTTTCCCCGCACCTCAGAGCCATCCTGCGTTAAATTTAATCCTGATGCTTCTGAGCTTGGGGGCGGAGGGAGGGAAGAGTGCAGGGCTTGCCCTCCATTCTTCCCTCCCAGCTGGCATAACGAATAATAACGAAAATTCGTTATTAATTACATTTCAATTACGAAATTTACTTAAATTTTTTTGGAATAATTTCTATAACGACTCAGCAACGGAAATCCCCCCCCCAATGAGTTTAGAATCAATTTTTTAATGGATCAACCACCCCTAGTAGACAGGGGAAGTGAAAACTATCACTGAGCCAATAAAAAGCCTGAACAAGGACAAATAACAACAGGGTCTGGTTTTCTGCAGGTTTTGCCTGCCTGTCTCATAGAAACCTTTGCTTTAACTTCCCACAATATTTCCCCATGGACTCCAACCATCTATCCCTGAAGAGAACATTCATCACAAGTGTGTAAGGCTTCCTTATCATATTGTAATAAAGTTATCAATTTTTACATCCTGATCATAAACCTGTAGATGATAATAGCTCCCTTGTCTCTGATAAGGTTTTGATCCACCCTTATATAGCATTCTCCTTTTGAAGTAGGCAAATATTATTACCACTTATAGTATATATCTAGTATTCACCTTGAAATCTCAAAGGATGGAATATTGCTTATCTGACAAACGTAGACGAAACTTCTGCTTTAAACCTGTTAATCCAAAGCACAGTTCAGGAAATTGCCTGCCTTTCCTGCCCATCCTGGACTGTAGAAGCAGCGTATCCATAACATAACAGTAGATCCTAATACTTTCTTGCTGAGTTTTGTTCATTGGACAGAAAATGCACAGATGTAGTCTATGCATTGTACAGGAAGGTTTGGCACAATCCTCAAGATTCCATTGTACTACAGCTCCCATCAACCTTATTCAGCATCACCAAGGGTGATAGATCATAGCAATCATAGTCTGGCAATATCTGGATGACTGTTGTTGTTTATTCATTCAGTTACTTCTCACTCTTTATGACCTCATGGACCAGCCCATGCCAGAGCTCCCATTTGGCCATTGCCACCCCCAGCTCCTTCAAGGTCAAGCCAGTCACTTCAAGGATTCTTCAAGACTTTGACATTTAGGAGTTGTAGTTGCTTGAATTTATAGTTCGCCTATAATCAAAAAGCATTATAAACCCCACCAACCATAGAATTGTGCCAAACTTTCCACAAAGAACCCCCATGACCAACAGAAAATGCTGTGTTTTCTGATGGTCTTTGGCGACCCCTCTGACATCCCCTTGCGATCCCCCAGGGGTCCTGCCCCCAGGTTGAGAAATGCTGGACTAAACAGAGAATTTTGTGCAAATGAGTTTTTAAAAATGTGTAGTTAAGCCTAAGAGTAACTGGAGCATGCTGAATGGCTAATGAAAGAATAATATGAACACGAATACATGATAGCAATAATGAACAATGAAATGAATAGTGAGAGCAACTCTTTGAAGGACCAGTAATTAGAGACCTGGCTGTAGGAAACATCTAAATAGCATCCTGAAATGGCTTTGTAAAACAAATGTCCCTCAAAGAAAGGGATGGTATTTATAGCCAGCAATAAATATTTGTAATTTTATGTGGTAGTTTTCAAAAGATATTTCATAACTTGTTTTATTTTGAAGCTGTTTCTTTGAAAACTTCAATTCCTCATGAAAACAAGTTGTAGAGCTTATGGTATTGCTTGGGCAAAATGATTTCCATAAATAAAGCAAGATGCAATGGAAG